>JAKSZU010000023.1:19277794-19740825 GCA_026018925.1 Tupaia tana
AAGTAATCTTAGAAATTAACAAGTATCACCTATGCCAGATTCTAGAGTTTGCAAAGCACTTTCTTATCACTATCTTCTCACATGAACATCAAGAGATAGATATTCACATCTTCACAGCTGAGGAAGCTAACGGTCAGAGAAGGCAACAACCTGCCCAGAGTCACACCTGGGACGGAGGACACTTTCTGCCAGGTCAGACCTCCATCAGTCTATGTTCTACCTTTGCATCTCATCTAATCGTATAAAGGAAATCACAAACCAAAATAACCATCCTTCATTCCATGATGTCTCCCCTAGCCCTGCCTTTTCCCAAGTCAGGAGTAGAAGATGGTATTTCCTCCCGCTCACCCAGCGATGTTACAATCACCTGCCTATGCCGTGGGTTCTGTTTATAAATATGAGCAATGTGCATTTGTTTGTTTTGCCTAAATTCACCAAGTGCCTACTATGTGGGAGGTATCAATAAATGGCTATTTGGTGGTGGCAGGAACTACTTATTAAATGATGATAAATGTCAGCATTATTCTTTAAAAAAAAAAAATCCACTAAAATCACGTAGGATCCAGTTCTCTACATTGTGTTCAAAGCAAAGTAAATCACGGGGCAGCTGGCTTGGATTCTTCCTTAAAGTAGGCAGGGCATAAATAATAAATAGAATAAAAGCGTCACTGTGAAAATTTTATCAGAAGCAATAAGCGTGGAGGAGTTAAGAGGCTGGGCTTCAGTCCAGACCCTGACCCCAGTTGTGTGTGACCTTGGGTGAGTCACCTTACCTCCTCAGGCCTGTTTTCTCGTCTATAAAACATTTGAATTAAGTGGACTATTTTAAAAGTGCCTTTTCTGATTTACCACCCCCTCATTCTGAAGCTGAAATATCACTCGGTGCAGTTGACCTTTCTCCCTACACATGGCCTGAAGCTCAGGGGCTTAGACAAATACAGGAATCCGGTTACCCTTGGGATCTCAGATGGGACAGTATCTCAAGAACAAATGAACAGTCAGTTTGTAAGGCAGCAAGTTGGAGTGTAAAACATAATGGATTTAGAAAAATAAATATAACAACTATTAGAGCAAGGCTGAAGGCTGGAGCAGAATCCCACAAATAACAACTCTCCGGGTGGAATTAAGAACCCATCGGTGTATCAACGTCAGTTCCTTAGTTACGGCAAATGTACCATGGGAGATGAAAGATGCTAACGACGGGGGAGCTCATGTGATACGGGGAATATGGAGATGCTACAATCCTTGCAACATTTCTGGGTATATAAAACCATCCTTAAATTAAAAGTTGATATAAAAAACAAACCACTAGAGGGGAACCAGCAGTTAGCGTAATGGCTATGTCGCTGGACTCCCACGTAGTCGACCGCGGTTCGCGTCTCGGACCCGGTGGCTTACAACTCACGCCGGGCACGTGTGTGTGCGTGCCCAGGATCCCGAGAGGAGAATGGAGGAGAAGGGATTGTGGCGTGACCATCCCCCCTGGGGGGTGATTTCTCGCTTTCTGTCTCTATGTCTCTCTCTGTCTGTCTGGCGAGCGCACGCGCCTTATAGCAAAAAACCTCTCCAAAAAAAAAAAAAAAAAAAAACCACTAGATAACCCCCATCTACTTGAGAACCATCTACCAATTCAAAGATTGTCATCTCTCCCTACCCTTACGAAACAGTTGGGTGGTATATTCAGGATTATCATCGTGCTAGAAAGGAATCTTCTTCATTTTAAAAAGTCATGCTCTAGTCCCTTTAATTTTGTGTAAGCATCCTTGTAACATCAATCAGAAAGCGTAAGTGGGCTAGCTGAATTATTTTATATGAATATTAGGAGCCAGAGAAGTATAGCCTCTTCTCAGTAGCTGGAAACCTATCTGTAGAATTGGAAATAAACCCAAACCCAAACCAAGCGTAAACTAGAAGGCAATAACAATCACTGTAAGTTTATAAACGCATCTTTAAAGGCTCACTGCTAAAGTCCTGGGTAAAGCTTAGGTCTCACTGTACTTGCTGTTTGGCTACCATTTAGAAGCAAAGCAAACACACACATATACACCAGAATCAGGAAAAATCAATAGTATTAATAAATCCACACTGTGTGTTAAAGGCTGCATGGATAAAAGGAAAATGTCCTACCAGTCTCCTTCATTAATATTACCAAATTCTTATGTAACCTAGATAGCATTAGCGCCTGCAAATCAGGGCTAATTTTATCTGAGGCATAGACTTCTGAAATGTGCTCTTTGGTCTATACATTGCCTTTTGCTGTAGTCTATTAGCTGGAAGCTACAGCATCCTTTATTATGATTCCAGCAGCCTTGGCTCTCTGCTCACAAATAATTGATGCTCCCTTTGCACCAGGCATAGTTTGCAACTGATAAGCAGCAGGGTAATTGGCACCTTCACAGGATATTAGGCAGATGGAGAGAGGGAAAGATCGCACTTTGCAGACAGGAAGAAAATCAGCAGAAGGTAACCAAATAATCATACTCCTGCTAAGAGGTCTAGAGCTAAATTCCTCTTGATGAATTATGTACTTTGTATTTCCTACAGTAACTATTACCTCTTATATTTGTCAACACACATTGTAAGAAAAAAAGTGTCAGTTTGGGGGCTCCCCAGTTTTATTAAAGATGCAGTGTTAATGTTGCAATGTATTATCAGGAGCATGCAAAATTTGATATAATTTCAAGCATACAGAGCATTAGCAGCTCATATGTTTTCCATACTCATTACAACATAATTAATGATGCTGTCATTCTGAATACATGGACATGAATTATTACTAAATTACAATAGAATTCCTATAGAATAGTGTGTAATGCACTGTCACCACAAATACAATATTAATAAAGAATCTAGGTTAACCTGTGCTTAATCTCTTTAAATCTAACCTTTGATTTTAACAAAGCACATTAGAAAGCTCTGACTCTGCCAAATTTGGTGAAAAGTTATTGCATTTTCAGGACAGAAGAACATTGTATGTGATTTGATAGTGGCCCTGGACACACATTTCCAAATATTCTGTTTAAAAACAAATCAGGTTCCAGGGACCAGCAATTAGCGTAATGGCTATGTTGCTGGACTCCCATGTAGTGGACCATGGTTCAAGTCCTGGACCTGGTGGCTTAAACTCATGCCAGGCACATGTGCGTGCATGTCCAAGATCCCGAGAGGAGAACAGAGGAGAAGGGATTGCAGTGTGGCCACCACCCCTGGGGGGTGTTTTCTCGCTTTCTGTCTCTCTGTCTCTATCTTTCTGGCGAGCGCAAGCGCCCTACAGCAAAAACCTCTCAAAAACAAACAAAACAAAAACAAAAAAATCAGGTTCTGAGGATAATAACTGAATAGTAAGTGTATACGTGCAAGGGAGCCAGGAGCCTGGGACACGGATCAACTAATCTGTGCTGAGACACTATATTCAGCACCCTCACCCCAACAAAATCTAACTCTGGTCTAGAGACTCAGGCAACAGAAAGAGTGAAAGAGATGAGAGAAGAAAAACCCAGGTTCAACATCCTACAACATCTAAGCAACCACTCCCTCCCCCAACATCACTATCGCCCTCTTCACTTGCAACTTTCCTACCTCCAAACGGATTCCACTCATATTCTGCCATTGCAGGACCAGATCCAGAGCCTTCTCAGCCTCAGAAGGAGCCTCCATTTGACCTTTATCAAATCCAGATTGAGTGGTACAAGTACTGACTTGCCAAGTCAGCCAGTCCTCCCCATGAACAAATCCCTTCCATTCTTCCCATTTGATTCCCTGAACTGGGCCATCGCTGCCACAGAACCTGTGTACCGCTCCTCTGCTAGCAGTTAGTATTTCCTTCTACGTGTTTCTGAAGGATTTATTTAGAACATCAACCCAACCCCCAGTGACAACCCCAGCTCACACTCAGTCTCTTCCAGATCAGTCATGTCAACAACTGGCCCAACCTGGATGCTCCTCGGAGCAGAATGACCAGCCCTTGGTAAAATAATCTACTCATTTCAGACTTCATTCTCTTGAATTCATTAACCTGTCTACATCGGCTCATAAACTGACTTTCATTTACTCCACAGCTGTGTGTTCAGAGCTTACCGTGAGCCGAGAAATCACAGATGCAATTTGCTCCCTAACATCTTTCTTCTGTAGCTGAACTCATTCCTCAGTGGCCTCTACCAATCTGCTAGGACGGTGAACCTCAAATTCTTCGGTCTTAGAGCCTTTTAAAAAGAAATGTTGTACACTGCAAAGATGGGATTAAATGTAAATAAATTTCTAAAAATTGGCAAAAAAAATATTGAGGGCTCCAAGACTTTTGTTACTGTGGGTTATATCTAGCAATCTTTACTGTGTTAGGAGGAAAAAACCTGAGAAAATATATGAGTGGGATGGTCTCATGGCCGATGTTTAAGAAAACCAGATCCTACGTGGCCAACCATGCAGTTCAAGTTCCAGACTCAGCAGTATGAAAAACAGGCAGGGCACATGTGTGTGCATTCCCCAAATCCCAAGAGGATGGAGAAATGGAGAGGAGATTGCAGTATGACTGTGCCCATCGGGGTGCTTTATCCCTCTCTCTCTCTCAGTCTCTTTTTCTTTCTCTCTGGTGAAGACACAGTGCCCTAGCAAAATTTTAAAAAGTATTTATTCATTTATTTAAAATAACATGATGAATCTGGAACATATTAGCATAAATGATATAAGCCTATAGAAATACATATTTTCTAAAACAACAAAAAAATGGCAAGATGGAGATGTGGAGGTTAAGATGACTGGATCACTCATGGCCATATGGGCAGTTCAAATCCCAAACCTAGTGGCTTGAAAATCACACCAAGTGTGTGTGTGTGTGCCCAAAATCCTGAGAGGAGAATGGAGGAGGAGTTGTGGTATGGCCATTCCCACTAGGATGTGATTTCTCACTAATCTCTCTCTCTCCCTCTGCCTATCTCTCTGGAAAGCATGTACTCCCTTTAGCACGCATGCACACGCATGCACGCACACACACACACACACACACACACAAAAGTAAGATGGATAGAATTGTTTTGTAATTTTTCAAATCTCATTAATACGTGGCTTAATGTGAGACTGCTGGGTTCTCTTTTCAGCTCTTACATTCGACTTTTTGTGATGTGTTACTTTGTTGAAATATATGAAGAAAATCTGACCTCGCACAGACCTGTATGAAGAAATACGTATTTTGATAGCTTTTACAGATCATTGTCAATATTATTTTTTATACGACTTTCACACTCAGCAGATAGTATTACAGTGTGGGATCCAAAACCTTATCAATGTACACTGCGCATAAAGTACACTGCAATCTACAGGTTTATCTTGCCTTCGGAATGGATTGTTTACCCACTTTGTAGCGTGTGCCGGTGCATTTGGAACATGTTGGTGCACTGATATGGGGGTTGAATGTGGACACGTTCTGTTACAGAGGAGTATCAAGAAACTACTCAAAGCATGACAAGTGTTTGAAGTGATCAATATCAAAAATTGTCTTGACGTGATCATACCCATCATATTCATGCACCAAAAATCCACACTGTACCCCATAAGTATGCACAATTGTTGATATATAATTATGTAAATTTTAAAATACATTTTGGAAATTGTTTAGCTTTAAAAAATCACATTTACTTCAAAAACACTAGGCTAAGTGAAAAAAGTCAGACACAGCATGTTATGAGTCCACATATTATGGCATTATGGAAGAAAATGAAACTTGAGGCACAGAAATCAGATCGATGGTTGCCAGGGGTTAAGAGTGAGTGAAGAGATTGCCTATAAAGAAACACCTGGAGGGGACAGCAGGTGCCATGGCAGTTAAGACACTGGACTCTCACATGGCTGACCACAGTTCAAGACCTGGATCCAGCAGCTTGAAAATCATGCTGGGCACGTGTGCATGTGTGCCTAAGATCCTAGGAGGAGAATGGAGGAGAAGGGATTGAAGGGATTGTGGTGTGAAATCACCTGGGGTGAGGGGGTGCGATTTCTCACTTTCCCTTTCTCTGTTCCTCTTTCTCTGGTGAGCCTACATGCCCTATGGCAAAAAAAAAAAAAAAAAAAAAAAAAGAAGAAAAAGAAGAAAAGAAAAGAAACACCTGAAAAATATGGGTTTGATATAAATATTCTATTGGGTGTCAGAAAAGTCATGATGCATTTTTACATAGAAAAATAGAAAAAATACGTCATGACTTTTCCAACAACTCAATATATCCTATTTGAGGTGGTGAATATATAGCTATTTATATTTGTCAAAACTCAGTGAACTGTGTACTTTAATTTCATTTCATTTAGAACCAACACTGTAAGTTTACCGTATCTACACTTACTTAATATCTTTTTCTTTGAACTCCAAAAGATTGACCTCAAAATAATGCCATAGTTGGCACTCTAATACTATTTAAAAATGTGCCATGGTACATGACACAGTAAGATAAATTAATATCACAAAAGCCAAAGGAAAGAAAGCATTTGTCATATTTTTCCTTGCTGTGACAGACTCACTTCATTCATTTTGGAGAGAATGTCAAATACTGAAGCCTAAATACCCATAGTTTCTCTACCCATTATTCTCTCAAGTAAGAATAATGGCCCATTTTAAAAAAAAAGAAAAGAAAAGCTGGAGATGGTAGTTAAGGTAGCTGGATCCCACATGGACAACTGCATGGTTTACGTCCAGAACCCAAAGGCTTGAAGACACTCTGGGCCCATGTGCATGCGTGCCTAAAATCCCAAAAAGAGAGACGGAGAAATGGATTGTGGTGTGTCAATCCCCCTTGGAGGATGCGTTCTCACTTTCTCTCTCTTCTCTCTGTCTCTCTCTCTCTCTCTCTCTCTCTGTCTCTGGTGGGTGCATGCATCCTATAGCAAAATGTAAAGAATAAAAAGTTGTCTACATGCCACCCAACACAAATAACCACACAAGTGCTTTTTCTTGAAATAGTACTTCGGAATGCAGCAAAAGTGCTTTAATCCATACTTTCAATTTTATCCTACAGAGTATTAAAAAGATACGTACTCAAGGGTCAAGACTTCATTAAATTAATAATTTTTACAGTTGTGGCAAGGACATTTTTAAGCAAATCTAGCTTTCTAAAAATGACAAATAGGTGGTAGGGCATACAATGACTGCCAGGGCACTCTGGTGGCTCTGCTTTCTCTTGTCCCAAGACACCCACAGTTTTATCCACCATTGCTTTGCACTATCAATGCATATGTCGACACAGTTGTTCCAGGATGAACCATGAGACTCAAGAAAGGTTATTCAATACTTTTGAATATTTTAGCACCACTTGTGTCTGTGGCCAAGGCTTCATATAAAGAAAGATCATCTTTGAAGATTCGCTGTTGCTGATACTGGCTAGATACAAGCAAGCAGATTCACCTGTTGGTAAGGCAAAAGTAACACTCTTCAGATAAGACAGTAATTCAACCTTCAAAGAGAATTAGTGCAGAGTGGGAGCCAGGAGGCAGCACAGCAGTAAAACACAGTGCTTTATGAAGCAATCCCATATGGGAAGGTCCGTGGTTCAAATCCAGAGATCTCCCTTAGTACTGCAGGCACATGTGCCCATGGCCCTATGTGTGCAAAGCGTGTGTGCACATGCCTATAATTGGAGCTGAGTCTGGGGGCAGATCATAGCATGTAGATCCTGTTGGGGGGGGGGGACCAGCAGTTAGCGTAATGGCTATGTCGCTGGACTCCCACGTAGTCAACTGCGGTTCACGTCCTGGACCCAGTGGCTTGGAACTCACGTCGGGCGCGTGTGCATGCGTGCCCAAGATCCTGAGAGAAGAATGGAGAAGAAGGGATTGCGGCGTGGCCATCCCCCCTGGGGGGTGATTTCTCGCTTTCTGTCTCTCTGTCTCTCTGTGTGTCTGTCTGGCAAGCGCACGCACCCTATAGCAAAAACCTCTCAAAAAAAAAAAAAAAAAAAAAAGACCCTGTTGGGGATGATGGGATGTCTGTCTGTTCTTCTCTCCCTCTCTCTCTCTCTCTCTCTCTCTCTCTCTCCCTGTGTTTCTCCTTCATTGAATAAATAAATAAACTTAAAAAAATTAGTGGAGCCAGCAGGTGTCATAGTGCTTAAGGTGCTGAACTCTCACATGGTCAACTACGGTTCAAGTCCTGGACCCAGTAGCTTGAGACTCACATTGTGTGTGTGTGTGTGTGCCCAAAATTCCAAGAGGAGAATGGAGAAAGAATTGCAATATGGCCATCACCCCAAGGGTAATTTCTTGCTTTCTGTCTCTCTGTCTCTCTATCTCTCTGGTGAGCTCACGTAGCCAATAGCAAAATCTCTCAAAAACAAAAATGAATTAGTTCAAACTGAACATACACAGCTCAGTTAGTCACTCCACTAGTTTGTGTGCTTTCCATGCCAATGCAATAGAACGACTTACTCATAGATGCTTCATTTAAAAAGCTGTGACATGAAAATATGGAACTTTTAAAGGCCTTATCATATATACATTAAGGTATTCAAGTGCAATTCCTTTAAGCTCTAAAATACTGGTCTCAAAAAGATGCCAGAAGAGGCACCATAATACAGCTTCCTGTTGCACATGACATAATAAGGTTAGTTATTATCACCAAAACCAAAGGAAAGAGATCTTTCATCATAGTTTTCTTTCCCATTTACAGTTTCACTCAGATTTCTCTTTTCCATGAGTTTCAGTATTCTCTATAGTCATTTTCATTTTTTTGATCATCTTTACGTATAGACAGTTTGGCTGCGTAACGATAGAGACAGAAAGCGAGAAATCACCCCCCGGGGGGGATGGTCATGCCGCAATCCCTTCTCCTCCATTCTCCTCTCGGGATCTTGGGCACGCACGCACACGCGCCCGGCATGAGTTTTAAGCCACCAGGTCCGAGACACGAACCGCAGTCGACTATGTGGAATTCCAGCGACATAGCCATTACGCTAACTGCTGGTTCCCTCCTTTTTTTTTTTAAGAGAGTTTTTTGCTATCAGGCAAGTATGCTCTCTGAAGAGACAGAGAGAGACAGAGAAAGAGAGAGAAAAAGCAAAAAATCACCCCCACCCCGAGGATGGCCATGCCTCAATCCTTTTACTTCCACTCTCCTCTAGGGATTTTGGGCATGCACACACACACACACACACCTGCCAGGAGTTTTAAGTAGCCAGGTTCAGGACTCGAATCACAATTGACTGCATGAGAATCCAGCAACGTAACCATTACACCATCTGCTAGTTCCAATAAAGCTATTCTTCTCATTTTTCCTTTTGTTTTCTGCCCAATAATCTATCCTTCAATATAAAATAAAATAAATTAGAAGTTATTTTTAAGCTTATTTCTTTCATGATAGTGAAAGAGCAAAAGAGAGAGAGAACACCTCCAGTGGGTCTTCACTCTGCGATCTCCCCCACGGCCTCAGCCAGCTCAAATTACGGGCATGTGCACACATACCTGGCAGGTAGAGGGAGCCCTCTGGACATGAACTCAGGGCACTCCCATATGCATTCAGCATCTCAGAGTATTTTATAATAAAATATGGCTAAATTCTAAAACACATTTTAGATAAAATTCACAAGTTTTAAAATATATTTTGGGTATATTATGACCATTATTTTGAGAGGGTTTTGCTATAGGGCGCATGTGCTCTCCAGAAAGACAGAGAGACAGAAAGCGAGAAATCACCCCTGGGGGGAATGGCCATGCCACAATCCCTTCTCCTCCATTCTCCTCTATGGATCTTGGGCGGGCACGCACGCACATGCACCCGGCATGAGTTTAAGCCACCAGGTCTGGGACTCAAACCGCAGTCGACTACATGGGAGTCCAGCGACATAGCCATCACGCTAACTGCTGGTCCCATGACAAATATTTTTAGATATTTTAAAAACATTACAAAATGAGACAATAGAGTATACTTCACATTGGGTTTCCACAGAAGTGAAAGGAAAACTTCAAAATAATGACTTAGGGTCAGATTTGTGGTACAACAGTAATGCACAGCTCCAAAGAAACTGGATCCCATGTGGCGATCAGAGTTCACACCCTCAGCCCTGTCAGACTGAGACACAGCAGACAGGTGTACAAGCACTCAGGGTCCCACAGCCTGGAGGAGTGAGGAAGGAGAGTACAGTACTACTGGACCCCGGGGTTCCCCTCTCGCTCTGTCTCTCATGTTTGCATGCATTTGCTCGATTATGAATAAGGGAAAAATACATTAAAAATGACTGAGTGAATGATAATGTGGTTATAAATATTATATCATATGTAATCTGCTATTAACGGTACAGTAGAGGTACTGAAAACACTGAGTTAATCTCTAAAAAATGTCCTCATATTTTTATGTTATACCTACTCCTTTAGATCATTCTAGTGAACACAAAAATGTAAATGCACACGTTCATTCCATTAACCATCAGAGCAATGATGTCATCTTGTCTGAATACCTGTGAGAGAACAAAAATGAAACAGCAAATTACATCTTGGTGTTATGAAAATAGGTGTGATTTAGTGAATTCCCTGAGTCTCAAGAACCCTAAGGGTCCAGGAATCATGCGGAAAAGCACAGGTCTAGGTAACCATCGAGGTTACCATCCAGAGAGAAATGTCTCTATTGTAATTCTCTCCTATTTTTCCTTCCTTCCTTCCTTTCTTCTTTCCTTCCTTTTTTTTTTTTTTTTTCTTTGACAACACTTGAAAAAAACCTAAGCTACTTGTAGATCCTTGGACTGCTCAAGTATTTAGGAAACAGGAGAGATTCTCAAGTGGATAGCAAAATCCAAAACCTGAGGATACTGGCATCTGGTCAGCCAAGATAAGCTAGTGGTACCATTGTCACTGACAGCTGAAGCTAGAAGTTTCAGGTCCATCCTTGGACCCCCCCTTCACTCTCCACACCCAGTACACCTGGCTTCTGTCTTGGTCCGCACTCACTCTCTCTTACTTGACTATTCCTGAAAGCCTCGTAAGTACTCTTACTGTTTCCACCATAACCATTGCCACAAAGCCTTCTCACACACTGTCACAAAGGGCAAAGGGAGCCCTTCGTAATAATAAGGCCCCATGGACTCCCCACCATATTGTCTGCTGCAGTCGCTTTAAAAAAGTTCCCATAGGGCTGTGTGGTGTGGTGGTTAAGGTACTGTACTCCTGCATGGCCGATCGCGGTTCAAGTCCCAAACCTGGTGGCCTGCTTTATCACTTTTTCTCTCTCTCACATGAGTGCTCTGGTGAGTGCATGTGCCCTACAGCAAATTAAAATAAGAATAAAAATAAATAAATTTTAACAAATCTAAAAGAAAACACACACACACACACACACACACACACACACACACCAGGTGCATATGTGCCCAAAATCCTAGGAGGAGAATGAAGGAAAAGGGATTACAGCAAGGCCATCTTCCTTGGGGGTGATTTCTGACTTTCCCTATCACTAGCTCTGTCTCTCTCTGGCAAGCACACATGCTCCATGGCAAACAAAAAAAAAAAAAAAAAAAAAAAAAAAAACAACAACAACAACAACAACAAGAAAAAAAAACACTTTAAAAAAGGAGTTCCCACCGCTCAGTGTTCCTTTGCAGATCCTGGCTGATGTGCATGCCCTGCTCCTTGAGTTCTCCTCAATCTTCACATCCAATTCAAGTGTTAACTCCTTCACAAAGCCTTCCTAGATGCCAAGACAGAGTCTGTGCTCCTGGGATATATCCAACAGCATGGCCAGCACTCTCGGCACACCAGCTCATCTTTACTGGCCCACATCACTGCCTACTCAGTCTTCCTAGAAAACAAAAACAGAGTACTTCCTAGCACAGTAGACAGTCAAACAACCAGGCTCATGTTTGGCGCACTGACGCATAGTAGGTCCCTAGTCCACGTTTGTTGAAGGCACTGAATGACGAGGAAAAGCACAATCCTCCAGGCACCCATTGATTTAGCTGCCAAGACAAATTCTCCCGTTCAACTCTCTTTCTTCAGGCTCACGTGATGCCTTGCTGCAAAACTGATGCACGATAAAAGATTGTTGAAATGCAAAAGATGCAGTTTGCCCGCTGACAAGCGGCCCTCATGGCAAGAACAAAGCCAGTATTTTTTTCAATTGTGTGGGATCCTGGCATACTCTATAGGTAGTTCTCAGGCAACTATGTTTCGATGATGATCTATAGCCAGTCACTCGTCACGGAATGTTTTAACTGATCATCTTAACCAGCCTATTCAGGATGCCTTAGTAACTTCATCTCATAGATGAGTGTGAAGCTGCAGGGTAGAGAGTCACTTGGCCAAGACAAAACTTCTTCTCAACATCAAAGCCCAGGCGCTTTCACTGTGCTGCTTACAAAGAAGGTGGGTTCATCCTAAAATCCTGCCCAGATGAGAGTTCTCTGACTCCAAGTGGATTTTCACCTTTTAGTAAATTTTCACTGTGGACTAATAAGTGTGTTTGAGTTTTGTTTTTGTTTTCGATGAACACTGTAGAGAATGGCATGGGAAGAAACTTCTGCCAAAACTCAGTTACATAACAGGAGGAAGAATTCAGATTCTGGTCTCAAACTCTCTGCTTTTGCAATCGCCTCTGGATAGCTCATGAATCAAACCAATTAGCACTGATTATTATGGTAATAAGCAGCACCTACTTCCTAGACAGGGTATCATTTCTGCACTTAATTTTTGTAATGTTCCTTAGCATGATGCAGGATGACAGTGTATCCGCATTACTGTAATAGAGTTACAAAGGCTGTAGCATTCTACTTCATTAGATCAGAATGAGGAGTGTCAGTGGAAATAAAGTCTACAACATTAGACAACACCCCATTCCCAAGACAAGCACCCGCATCTGTCCCAACCAGGGTGCTGCTGCATTTGTTTTCCAATTACATCTTGAATGAACTTAATATACTACAAGGCATGATGGGAGAAATCTACTTTCTGGCAATTACCACTCTGTCCTGCTTAGAGGTGGTAAACATTTTCATTGTTCACTTTTATCCAGGCTTTAAAAGTACAGCATAGAAATGTCAAGGCTCATTTCTGTCCTTTTCCACAATGAAATTCTGATGTGACTAATCACTGATGTCTGTGAGTGACAGGTTCCAAGTATGCTCAACACGTGAACCATAAATCTTGTGACAATGTCTTATACTAATTCTGAAAGATTTTTAAAAAATAAATATTGCCATGCAACCAAATATACTATGTCTGTTGCATTTAGCCTTTGGGAAGGGAGAATATTATGTCTGATAATTGCAATTTGATTCATTATGATGGGGTTTTATTTCATAGGAAATAGTGGGGACTTCTAAAAGAACATCTCCCAAAACTCAGTCAAAACAGTTATCAGTTTTAGTATTATTTTACAAACTATTCTTAAGATGGCTCCTATATAAATAAAAATGTCAATAAAATATGGAAACTAATCTGTGTTGTTTGGAATATAAAGATGTAAAGGTATATGTAAAGATTTTCAAATGGCAAACTAATATCATAAGCAACTGGTTTTCACTCAGTAAGTTTTGTCATGTCCAAAAGACTATCCAGTTCCAGGGGGGGATGGCCATGCTGCAATACCTTCTGCTCTATTCTTCTGTGAGGATTTGGAGTCATACACACACACACACACACAAACACACATATAAATTTTTTTTCAAGCCACCAGGTCCAGGACTTGCACTGTGGTTAGCCTTGTAGAAGTCCAGGGCCTTAATCATCACACTACCTGCTAGCCACCATCTGAATTTTTTTTTGAGATAAACTAGCCACACTGTTTTCAGAATACATTGTAATACATTGTTACTTTTATGCTTCTAATGCATATGAGCCATCCCAAATTCTTCCTTCTCCATTTTATGCAAACTACTCCTAGACCTGCCGGGTGCCACACATCTTCACCTCTCTTCTATGCTGCTGTGCTTTTCCTTTATGATGGTTTTCAGCTTTCAGGTAACAATCCACAAATTCTCCTTCTTCCTCAGATTATTGGTTTTTTAAAAACTAGGGTGTGGAGCCAGCAGGTTGCATGGTAGTTAAGGCTCTAGACTCCCACATGGCCCACAATGGTTCGAGTCCTGGACCTGGCCGCTTGAAACTCAAGCCAGGTGCATATGTGTGTGTGCCCAAAATCACAGGAGGAGAATGGAGCAACAGAGATTGTGGTGTGGCCATCCCCCATGGGGGAAGATTTCTCACATTCCCTTCCACTGTTTCTCTCTGTCTCTCTGGCGAGTGCACACACCCTATGGCAAAAACCTTAAGTAATATTGGGTTGTCGGAAAAGTCATGATGTATTTTTTCTAAGTTTTGCTATACAAAAATGCATCATGGCTTTTCTGACAACCCAATAAATGAATAAAAACTGAGGTGAATTTTTTATAAGACTTCAGAAAAGCAAGTTCAGAAATTACAAAACAAAACTTTGTAAATTGTCAATGTCCATGGGTCAACTTCTGCCTTCATTTTGCAATTATTTAAGATTAATTTATCCAACTACTTGAATCATTCACCCACGCAGCTTCAACTCTGGGTCTCACTTTTTTAAGTGACATAATCCACATACCTCACTGAGAATCAGTGTTTTTAATAAACATTAGGAAAATTAAGCTGAACTATTTTATCCATTTGCAATTTATATGCATATATATTATATACATCTAGATTTATGTACATCTATGTACATATGATGAATGTTTACATTTCTCAAATTATCTACCAAATTGTGTTCGTTCTTAACTTCGTTTTTTAATTAAAAATTACAACACACACCACTTATTAAGAACAAGTCTACTTCTGTTCTCATCTAGCCAAGTGTTTTCCAGGAAATAGATAATAGAGGTTTTAAACTTTATGCGCACACACACACACATGTGCACACGCACACACACACACATATATATACTATATATGCACACACTTACATGTGTTTGCAATCATCTTCGTCTACCATTTTTAAATGTCTATTTTTTTGTTGGATTGAAAAGAAGTACATTGCTCTCAGCTGAGGTAGAAAAGCAGACAGATGAATAATGAGCAACCCAGACCTGAAGAGAGGAAATCTGCATTTTAAAAATGGTTTGAAAGATGTCTATGTTCCCCTAGGACACACGACTCTCACTGTTCACTCTGCTCAGTAATATAGTACATGATTTTTCTGGATTAATTTCATAGGCCTATTCAATAGTAATGACTCACTAGTATAGCAACTATATTCTAATACCAGCAAGCCCAAATCCTATCAGCTTCATCAAATGCTACTTAAAGGAAATATTCTACCTGCTGATAAACAGCACACGTGCGCGCACACGCACACACACACACACACACACACACACAGAGCTATTCTTGAGTCCACGCAAGGATCTGATGGTACTTGAACGCTCCAAAGGAGAACGCTTGCCCTGTGGGCTAATCGCAAGGGAACTCTGTTCATTGGTTTAATCCAATTCTACACACCCACAATGCTGATATTTTTACAAAATTGCCCACCAGAGGGACCAGGATGGACTCCTCACACACACTTCTGAGTCTTCATTTATGCTGTTCCACCACTTCCCTCTCAGGTTTTATTTTATTTTTTTATTGATACTCCATCCAACCTGAGAGTCCAGTAGATGCCTGACCTCCTTCATGTACATGCAATTCTCTCTCCCAATACTCTTATCAGATATGACTAGGAAATACCTTCAATTGACTCCTGATCTTTACTCACTTATATAGGACAGTCTAACTGAGCCAACAGTGGGGGGAAACAACCATGTAGCTAGACTGTACTTGACATGATGGGGGACACAGATGAAGAGAAACAGTATTGTGAATACCTGTTATGTACCAGATATTATATATGGCTCTCATTGAGCTTTTCAAAAGAGTACTATTACCTCAAGACAGCAATGAAGACATAGGAAATCAAAGAAGTTTAATAACCATATCACTCCCTGATCCCAAGATATACTATAAAGCTGTGGTCATCAAAACAGCATGGTATTGGCATAAAAACAGACATGTGGACCAATGGAAGAGAATAGAGACCCCAGAAATAATCCCCAAAGCTTACAGCCAACTGATCTTTGACAAAGGATATCAGTCAATCCATTGGGAAAAGGAAAACCTCTTTAGTAAATGGTGCTGGAAAAACTGGGTATCCACCTGCAGAAAGATGAAACTGAACCACCATCTTTAACATTAACAACAATCAACTCAAAATGGATCAAAGATCTGAACCTAAGACCTCAAACAATAAAACTACTGGTGGAAAATGCTGGGGAAACTCTGGGAGACATTGGAGTAGGCAAAGACTTCTTAAATAAGACTCCCAAAGCACAGGCAATAACCCCTAAAATAGACAAGTGGGACTATATTAGACTAAGAAGTTTCTGCACAGCAAAGGACACAGTAACAAGTGTGAATCGACAACCCTCAGAATGGGAACATATTTTTGTTAAATATGCCTCAGACAAGGGACTGATAACCAGAATACACAGGGAACTCAAGTGCCTTTTGCGAAAAAAAAGATGAACCCAATTAAAAGATGGGAAAATGAGCTGAACAAAAATCTCTCTAAGGAAGACATACAAACAGCCAAAAAGCATATGAGGAAATGCTCAACATCCCTCATCATAAGGGAGATGCAGATTAAAAACCACAATGAGATACCACCTAACCCCTGTCAGAATGGCAAAGAAAGATGAAGAATATAAAAAGTGATAAGTGTTGGTGGGAATGTAAACTAGTTCAACCACTGTGGAGAACAATATGGGGGTTCCTCAAAGATCTACAAATAGAACTACCATTTGATCCAGCAATCCCACTTCTGGGTATCTACCCAAAGGACAGGAGAATGCTCAGTCAGAAAAGTGCTTGCACATCAATGTTTATTGCAGCATTATTCACGATTGCCAAGACATGGAACCAACCTAAATGTCCACAAACTGATGAATGGATTGGAAAAGTGTGGTATATATACTCTATGGAATACTACTCAGCCATAAAAAAATAACAAGACCCTGGCATTTGATAGAAAGTGGTCAGATATGGAGGATCTATTGCTGAGTGAAGTAAGCCAGGCTATGAAAGAAAGATATTGCATGTATCCACTCAATATATACCAACTATCTGCACTCTATGGTAGAGAGCAAAAAATTGGAGAACATAAAAGCAGTGAAGGTACTTAATGAGAATAGGATAGTGTGGAATGGGGGGGTGAAGAGAAGAGGATAGAGAAAGATAGCAAGAGAACAATAGAGAGGCAGGATGTTAGTGAGAAACAGATATGGCTTATTACCTGTTGATGATGACATATATAGTATTCTCAACTGGATTGGTCTGAGAAGTATTTCATGATGGGTAAAGTCTTTTTACAAGCAAAATGAGAAATAGTGATTGACTGTTTCAAAAAGTAATTAGAATAATAATAATAATAATAATAATTGGGAAAAACATAGAAAAGATATTGAATGATGAAGCGGGGAGATTAATGTCTCTGTATTGACTGACATGCACAGCATTCCCTTTTGAAAAAGCAATGTAATACACTGTAAAGTTATATGTAATCCAATGTAATGTAAAGAAGATTATGATGATAATAAAAATAAAAATAAAAAAAAAAAAGTTTAATAACCTGTCAATATTTGTGTATTTAAAAGTAACACAACCAGAATTTAAAAGTCCATGTCAATCTGATTCTACTGGATTGTCAGAAAAGTCATGACACATTTTTGCATAGAAAAACAGAAAAAAATATGACATTGCTGACAACCCAATATATCCCTTGTTTCAGAAGTTATACACACAGGGCCCAGAACTATGTGAGTGACTTATTCTAGAAGGAGTATGCACTTTCCAGTTCTTTACAGGCCTCACCCAACCCTATTGTCCTAAACTAACATACTAGGACTCTTAGGCTACCTGAATGGTTCCCGATGGCAATTGAGCTCACTCCCCTGCTACCCCCTCCAGCAGTCTATTTTGACACCTGGCAACCATCCAGTAAGGAAGAAACCATAATGTAATGTGGAAAAGAGACCTACAAATATTCTCAAAGGTAAAGGCAGGTCACCCTAAGATACAGGGTGACATGAATCTTTTTTTTAAATTTATTTTTATTTATTTATTTTTTTTTTTTATTTATTTTTCGGGAACCAGCATTTATTTATTTACATTCATTCACTGTACATCATTATAGCATACAAAATGAGATTTTTCCATTCACAGTGCACTGTATATTGGCTCAATCAAGCACATCAAGATGTGTGTTATTGTCAACACATAATTATCCATTTCTTGTCTTCTGTATATTTTGCCTTTTTTCCCATCCTTGATTCCCTATCTCACCCTCTGCTATCTCCCACCCACCTCCCACATTGTGTCTGGTATCTATTGTTGCTTTCTCTGCCTCCCCCATTTTATTGTTTGACTAAATATCTTAATAAATCTAAATATTTTCAATAGTAAGCACAGCCGAAATATACATATCCATGAACACAAGTCTGACTTTACGTATAAACCTCAGTGAATAGAATGAACATACTATAAAGTAGCACCTACCTAGGGCTATATAGCTTACTGCAGTCATCAGATAGGTATTTTTAATGCCTTTTTTTTCTTCTGAATTTTTTTTTTATTAATTTACATTCATTCCCTGAGCATCATCACAACATACAAAATGTGGTTTCCCATCTAGAATAAACTGGATAGTGGCTTAATCATGCATGTTATCATCCATAAAATTCCATTACTACTTTCGTATATATGTTTTTTACCCCATGTCTGACCCTCTGCCCTAACATGAATCTTGACAGCTAGGATTTTGAGAGGAGCTTGGGAAGAGTGTGCTAAGGAGAGGGAAGGCAAGAGGAAAGGTCTACTAGGTAAGATGGGAAAGCACAGTTGTATTTGGGAAGTGGGAGTTTGGTTTCACTGGAGAATGAGGTCTATTAAAGGTAATAGACAGCAAGAGAGAGAGCTGGAAAGGTTAGTGGGGGCCTTATCCCAGAAAACTTTGAATGCCACAGTCAGTTTTCTGGTAAGGCTTTTGAGGAGACACTTAACTGGAGCCAGATTTCAGAAAGAACAATCAGCCGAAATGAGCAGCAGTTTATGGGAGGAGGAATGGTTGGGTAGAAGATAGGGTAAAAACGGATGAGGTCCATTGTACCAGTCTGGGAACGAGATGCCAGAGCCCGAAGCAGAGAGTAGCAAGGTTAATGGCCATAGGGGTGGAGGCTGGAGGGGACTCAAGTGAGAGACCCGTGGCCTGGCTTTCTCTTGCTGTATGGGAAGCACTTCACAGCTTCACTTACATGTCACCCTAGCCAAGATGCTGCCCTGACCACCTGCTATAAACTAGTTCCCCAGACCCTCCCATCCTCTCTCTCCTTCTCATGCTGCTTTTTCTTTCTCCTTAACCTTCATCACCATTTGACCTCCTGCCCACTTGTTTATTTCTTCACTGCCTGGCTTCCCTGACACGTGAAGTTTCAGATATACAGGAAACCTGGTCAGATTTTTGTCTCTTATTTAATGCAGTCTCTCCAAAAGTGCTTGCCACACATACTATACTTAGTAAATTACTGTTAAATGAATAGATAAATGAAGTCTTCCTGAGGGTATGGCGTCTCCTGTTTCCCTCTGGAGCATAACTCCAAGAGTCCTGTGCTTAGCCCTGTACACCCACAATGCCATGCTTATCGAGGCCCCGTCACCTCCAACGCCACAGCCAGACCCTTACCTAGCCCTCCACATGGTCACCATACTCTTTCCCCCACCTGCCCTCTTTGCAAGGACGAGGGGCTCCTTCTGACATGGTGCCAGTCACATGGCAGCCAACTAGAGAGCTTACCAAAATCACTATTTCAGGGAGCATGTCAGGTATGCCAAATGAGACTCTTACATTCTTGCTCCTCTGTGCTTATCCATATAGCTCTCATCACAATATAATTGATGAGTTGTTGTTATAATTATTTATTTATGAGACCTATCGTTCCCAAATCTATCAGGTTCAAATTCTCTTTATATGACAAATTTCTTCCACTACTTTCTTTTACTAGCCTGAAATTAAATTAATGGACAGTATAACCTGCCTACACACATATTTTTTTAAAAAATCAATATAATGCCCTAACTGTAATATAAAAAAGAAATAAAAAGAAAGTAACTTATAATAAAACAGTACATATTTCAATATATAAATGCTCTGAGATGACTACACTAAGAAACCTAATGAGGAAGTCAGATGCTGGCACCTGTAGGAGAGTCAACACAAATGTGACACTCCCAATGGCACGTAACACAGACCTGTATTAAAGACCCACATGCTATGAACAGTCATTGTAATGTGACTTTACAAACACGTGGACACTTCTGTTAAAGTCCAGTGGTAATTTACCCACCAAGGGAGGAGCCAAGAGGAATTAATGCTAGCTGATGCTTAAAAGCATAAAGCCAAGGCAAATCCATCATTTTTTGACATGCAAATGAGCTACAGAACTGAAGACAAAGTTGGAAAAAAATATTCACCTGAAGCAGGCAAAGACATGCTACATTTTTAGGTACACAGAAATATCTATTGCCTCCAGCCAGTCCAATCTACCAAACTAGAGCAATTTTTAAGTTTTCATTGTTAGTATGTGTAATACACATCACACTTTCAGTTCTTGCTCATTAGAATGCAGTTCATGTTAAAAGTTTAGATTATTTGGGGCCAGCAGATGGTATAGCAGTTACATCATTGGACTCCCACATGGCTGACTGCTGTTCAACTCCCAGATCTGGTGGCTTGAAACTCATGCTGGGGGTGCATGTGTGTGCATGACCAAGATCCCAGGAGGAGAATGGAGGAGATGGGGGCTGCGGCATGGCCATCCCCTTAGGAGGTGATTTCTCACTTTCCCTCTCACATGCCCTAAGGGAAAAAACCTCTCTAAAAATTTTTTTTTTAATGTTTAGAAAATTTAAGCCAATTGGAACCAATGTTTATTTTATTTATTTATATTTTGGTTTTTGCTATAGTGCACGTGCACTTGCCAGAAAGACAGAGAGAGATAGAAAGCGAGAAATCACCCCCCCCCCCCCCAGGGGGATGGCCATGCCGTAATCCCTTCTCCTTCATTCTCCTCTTGGGATCTTGGGCGCACACACACACATGCGTCCGGTGTGAGTTTAAGCCACCAGGTCCAGGACTCGAACCATGGTTGACAACATGGGAGTCCAGCAACATAGCCATTACGCTAACTGCTGGTCCCAACCAATGTTTATCTTTAAATAGCATTTTATAGCTCCCCTTAACCATCCTGTAAACAAAATTCATAGATTATATAACCAGCTATATGCATGTTTTCAAGAATGCAATATAATGCTAACATTAACAATAGTAGGTTATAAGAGAGGAATAATAGTAGAGATAGTAGTGGTAGTGATACTGCTAATCATTATACCTCTGCCATGATTTCTTACTTTATGGGATACCCGCTGGACACCAAGCATGGGACTTGCAATAACTTCTCTAACTCCCCCACAAGCCCTGTATTGTCAGAACTCTGCTTACTGTCACAGCCTCATTTCTCCACACCGCCCCCTTCCCACCTCCCAGTGAGCATTCCTGCCAAGATTGGGCTTCTTTCAGCCCCTCACGTATGACATACTCTCTTGGTTCTGACCCACACATATGCAGTCCCTCTTACTGGGAGACCGCTCATCCCTGTTTCCTGGGTACATCCTCACCGATTGGACGTCACTGCCTTTGGGGAGATTTTATCTTCTCTGAGGGCCCCTTCCTTGTGCTGCCGTAGCACCTTGACCTTCCCCTGTACTTACAGCACTCCCTCTGTATGTCCTGTTAAGAGTGTGAAACCTGGGGGCCAGTAGATGATGTAGCGGTTATGTCCCTGGACTCCCACATGGCCAAACGCGGTTCTAGACACAGTGTCTTCAAAATCATGCCAGGTACATGTGTGTATGTGTGCCCACGATCCTGGGAGGAGCAGGAGGAGAACGGATTGCAGCAAGGCCAGCCCCCCCCCCCACTGAGAGGTGACTTCTCACTTTCTCTCTCACTGTCTTTGAGTATGACTGTCTGTCTGTCTGTCTCTCTCTCTTTGTCTCTCTGACGTGTACATGCACCTTAAGGTAAAAACTTCTACTACAAAAAAAAAAAAAAGTAAAACCTATGCGGTCAGAGACTGTTTCTTTTTCTCCCTATTGTGCATCATTGCAGGGTATATTTGGATCTCTTGGACTCCCCCTTGCAGTCTGTTTCCCTTCTCTGCCTTCCATATGCTTCTGTTTCTAATAGACTGTGTCTGCAACCCTCTTTGAAGAACTAACTGTAAGCAAATGGAGCCATTTTGCCTGCATGAACAGAGCTGGAAGTGTCTGGTGTTTACGGCTACTCTTCATCCATGGGACAGCACTTAGCCACCCGCTGACCGGCACTGGAGAATGGAGGCCTGGCTCCCTTTGCCGAAAGTCAGAACGAATACTGCAGCATTACTTTCACCCCAGAAATCTCTTGCAACCACCCCTCTATGGGACTTTGCCTGAAATGGCACCGTTGTTCGGCTTCGTCCATTTTGCTGTTTTCATCAGACTGTTACAGATTTCACCTGGGAACATTCCTTTATAAACCACTCCCATATGACTCCTTGTCTCAGGGTCTGTTTCTAGCAAGCCTCGCTTAAGACATCCCCTAAAAATAGTAAAGCAGCTGACCTATAGGAGAATGCACTAACTTTTGGTAAGATTATTGATCCATCACTAGTGATAGAATCCAACAAAGTAGCAGGTGTATTTATCTCCATTTGATAGGTGAGGAAATGAAGAGTAAGTAGTTTGCTCTAACTCACAAGGCTAGAACTTGGGAGAGACAGGAGCCAGTCCCTGGCTCTTCTACGGCCCCAAATTGTACTTTTGGCATTACATACAGTGGCAATACCATACAATGTTCCTCTCAGCTCTGGTTCAATGCTTTGGAAAATAGAAAAGAATCACATTCCCCTTCAGTCTCTTCTGGTTCTAAATTTCCTCCCAGAGGGAGTTTCTCCTAGAATCAGCATTCACTCAGAAAAGGAAACATCACATCCCTGGGAAGAGACAGTGATCCACCCTGATTCACCAGATGACATTTCTGGAGTTCAGTATTGTTATTTTGTTTTTTTTCCCCCCCTTTTAAAAAATTTATTTTATTCCATCACTGTACATCATTATAGCTTATAAATGTGTTTTC
Source organism: Tupaia tana (assembly GCA_026018925.1). Taxonomy (NCBI): domain Eukaryota; kingdom Metazoa; phylum Chordata; class Mammalia; order Scandentia; family Tupaiidae; genus Tupaia; species Tupaia tana. The sequence goes on from JAKSZU010000023.1 coordinate 19,300,983, forward strand.
CCCTGATGAATGCACTGTATGTTAGTCCAGTTAAAGATATTATCATACATGTTATCATCAGATAATTTTCCATTTTTGTATCCCTTAAATGTTTAGCTTCTTTATTTTCTCCTTGATCCCCTTCCTCTCACCCTCCCCCATTTTCCACCCTCCTTCCACTGTTTCTAGTATCCACAATTGTTCTCCACTCTTTTATATCTTCCAGTCTTTCACTTTCTGCCATAGAGTATGGACACTCAGCATGTATTACATAGGGACATACAATGTCTCTCTTTCATAGTCTGGCTTGCTTCGCTTAGCAGTAAATCTTTTTTTTTAATATTACATTGGGAACCAGCAGTTAGCGTAATGGCTATGTCGCTGGACTCCCATGTAGTCGACCATGGTTCGCGTCCCGGACCCGGTGGCTTAAAACTCACGCTGGGCGCGTGTGCGTGCATGCCCAAGATCCCGAGAGGAGAATGGAGGAGAAGGGATTGCGGCATGACCATCCCCCTGGGGGGTGATTTCTCGCTTTCTGTCTCTCTGTCTCTCTCTGTCTGTCTGGCAAGCGCACGCGCCCTATAGCGAAAATCTCTCAAAAAAAATATTACATTTAACCACATATATCTTTATAGTATATAACATATCTTTTTGCAGTGCAATTACCATGCATATCAGTCAAGACAAAGACATTACTATCCACATCAGCGGCAGCAAATAGCTTTTCATTTTTTTCATATTGTTTTTTTTTATTATTTTTTTTAAACATTCACTCAGTATACATCATTTGTCTTGTAAAGAGAATTTACCTAACATTAAATACTTCTCATATCAGTCCAGTTGAGAAGACTATACATATTATCATCAACAGGTAATAAACCATTGGAGTTCAGTATTGTTATCAACTATCAGGAAATCTTCAATGTGCCAAAGCCAAATGAAGATCTATTCCCTAGCACAGAATGAGGGGAGGAAAATTTGCAGAAGTGTCCCATAGTATCAGGCATTGCCAAGGAGAGGGAGATAAAAAGTAATAGCCTAATTTTCGTTAAGTGATTGCTCTCATAAAGTAAAAGAGAACTTGTCCTTACCAAGACATTAACCCTGCATTGCTCAGACAATTAAGGAAAGTCATAAATTAATCCATAATCATAATTTGAAAAGAAAATGTATCTTAGCACACAGGGTGAGAAGAGGAGAGAATTATCTTGGAGAGGATGCTTCATCTGTTCTATTTTGCAGGATGAGCCATAACCCTGCTGCTTTTATCCTTACAACTCTCTTCCTTTTATACTCATCATCCCAGTCATCTTTACCTTTTGTCTCCCCAATCCTTGCATTTTTATGTTAATATTCTCCACCCCAATCCCTCACCTCAAGATTTAAAAATAAAAAGGAAAATATTCTGGAATCAGCAGATGGTGTAATGGTTATGTCACAGGACTGTGATGTAGTTGACCATGGTTCAAGTCCTGGACCCAGTGACTTGAAACTCATGCTGTGTGTGTGTGTGTGTGTGTGTGTGTGCGCGCGTGCCCAAAATCCCAAAAGGAGAATGGAGGATAAGAAATTGTGGCATGGTCATCTGTCTTGGGGGGTAATTTCTTGCTTTCTGTCTCTGTTTTTCTCTGGCGAGCGCATGCACCCTACAGCAAAAATATCTCTTTAAAAAAGAAGAAAAATATTCTTTTAGCCATTTTGAAAGAATATTGAATACTTTAATATGGAAGCTCATTCAAAGAATGTATCTTTTCACTACAGAATCTAGAGTTCCTTCAGGGTTAGATAGGGATTAAATTTAGACAATAAAAATAATATTAGGTTGTCAGGAAAGTCATGATATATTTCTCCTATGTTATCTATGCAAAAATGACTTTTCCAACAACTCAATAAAATGGCTAAGGGTTTTGTGGAGTGTTATCTTTGATTCCATGTTTATTTCTATTGTTAATGTTAAATTTTGAGCAATAGATACATATTTGGAGAAAGAATGAAAGAAGGAAGAAATGTTAAGATACTATTCACCAACACTCTTTTAAGCACTTTAAATATATTAATGAATCCTAATTACAAATCAAATAGGTATTCTTATCCTCATTTTGTGAATATTGAAAGTGATAATGAACTTCTATTTTTATTACAGAACCAAGATTTAGTTGCAGCTCTGTTTGTTGCCAAAGGCCGAGCTTTAGGCTTTGAGTTAAAGACGACCAAGAACCTGACAGACATGAGAAGATTAAAAACACTTAAATAAAGTCCCCACGGTTCCATAGACCTCTAACAAATAAAATGTTGAGAGTAAGATTACCTATGGTTCTTTTTTAGCAGATGATGTTTTTCTTACCAGAGTCTGGAGGGAAAGCAACTGAAGAGAATAAGACAAGAGGTCCAGGTACTGGGGCATTAAGATATGTCGATATTCATGGACATGATTCTCTTTTATCGTTTTTCCTATCAGGCAGACAGTGTGCATGAATTGCTGTGAAGGATGACATGGCATAAAGAAGAACTAGTTTTGGTATTTGAGATTCAAAAGACTAGGTCCAAGGAACAATAAAAATTAATGTACGCATAGATAAGAAATTTGGGGTAACGTGAATAAGAAATGAAGCTTGTGTTCTGAGACAGGATCCCGTGGAATAGCAGGAAGGGAGAGGACAGAGGACATGAAGACTTTGAGAAGTCTGGAGAGCTTCACAGACCAGAGGAGTCAGCCGCCAGGGACTGCAGCATCAAATCCAGCTTGCTGCCCAGGCCTCCAGCACTTCCACTCCCAGGTCCCTCACTAGAGCAGCAGCAGGCAGGACCCTTGGAAAGACAGAGTCAGAGAAACAAGATGAGAAATAGGCTTAGAGTCAGATCAGGTCTAATGGCCTGCATCGCTTATTGCCATCAGCCTACCTGGTTGTTCTGGAGCCCTGCAAACTAGAAACGTGCAGAACGCCAGCAAACTGTCCCTTGACACAAACACAATTTTCCATAAATAAATGAAATTCATGTTGAATTTGTTGCTTCTGGTGTTTTTGAACCAACCACTTACAAAGTAGGATGTCTTTACAAAGAACACAAGGTGACTTTAAAGTATTTCTACGATAGCTTCCTGATTTCTCATAAAACTGTGGAAAATACAAAGCATCCCTGAAGTTCTTCAGAGAAATTCTCAGTGGAGGATTTGATATTAAATTTCTGCACAAAATCAAAGTCCTTGGATTTCTCTTTGATAATACCCTAATATTTGAGTTGACCCAGGTTGTATATTATTTCCAAATAGTAGCTATCACTTGTCTTTAGACATATTAAGAGCATTAATAGGTCCCCCAACATTTTGACAAATATTAAACAGAAAAACTCAAAAGAGTTAACTCTAAAGATCTACAAAATATGCATAGTTACTCACTACAGCATTACCGTAGCAAAATATTAGAAACAATCTGGGGGCCACCTGATGGTATAGCAGTTAACATTGCTGGACTTCCACACAGCCAAATGTGGTTCAAGTCCTAGACCTGGTAGCTTGAAAATCACACCAGGTGCATGTGTGTGCTTACCCATGGTCCCGGGGGGAGAATGGAGAAGAAGGGATTGTGACATGGCCATCCTCCCCAGGGGTTATTTCTCACTTTCCCTCTCACTGTCTTTGTCTCTGTCTCTCTGGTGAGCACAGGCCCTCTAAGGCAGAAACTTCTTTAAAAAAAAAAAAAAAAAAAGTATATGCTTATCCATTGATTTTGGTTGACTAAACTGTATCTACACAATAGCACACTGCACAGCCATCCAAAGGATGATAATTTCTAGGAACTGACCTGGATATATTTTTCGATAGAAAAAGCAAACCACAAAGAGCATATACATAGAATATTAATTTATGTATGTGAAGAAGGAGGAGATATATCTACAATATATCAGTCACTTATCTGTATCTATCCAAGTGCTCTCATTTTTGTAAAAAGCAGCATAAGACGAGTGAGTCATTTAGGTACATATATATGGTTCCTATAGAGATGAGTGGGAATATGGTAAAGATTAGGGGTAGGTTGGTAACAATGGAAACTCTAACAGCTGCAACATTTGCAAAACTACTAACTCAATAAATTTGCTATTTTCTCTTCATGAGTATGGTTGGACGTATTATGAGATATTCGTATTTCCTCTGTTGTGAACTCTCTCTTCATATATTTGTCCATTTTTATTTGTGGTTGTTGGGTTTTGTACTACTGATTTCTAGGAGTTTTTCATGTAACAAGAAAGTAAAGTCTTTTGTGATTTAAGTTGCAAGTATATTCTCTAGTGTTTAAGATTTTTTTTATAGCATTTTGTTTCCCAAATAGATTATTCTTAATACACTTGAGTAGTTATCAAATTTTTATTTTTGTTTTGGTGGTTGTGTTACATTTACAAAGATCATTTTTACTCAAGATGGTACTCATATTTTCTTCTAGTGAATTTCTGGTTTTGTATATATAAACCAACTGAAATTTATATAGTATATGTGACCTGGGATAAAATTTAATTTTTCTCCAGATGACTATCCTAATGTTTCAACACCATATATTCAATAATTTGTCTTTCCCCATTGTTAAATTCTTGCATGTATTTAGGTCAATCTCCTACATATTGTCTCCTTTAATCCTTAAGACAATCTTACAAGATAGGTATTGCTACAGATAAAGCTACTTGAGGTGAGGAAAACTTGGATGTTGGAACTAGGAAAACATGACAGCAATATAATATGAATACAAAGACTTGAAGAAAATTTAGTATCGTGGCAAATGCATTTGTATTAGATAAAAGCTTCATAAATTAATAAATTTCACTGTATTTATTATAGCTCTAGCCAAAGGAAATAAATGCAGTAAATGCCTTGTTAAAAAAAATACCATGTTATTGGCTAAATTATTAGTGAGCAGTGACCCTAATTAACAAGGTAATAACTTTCCGGCTTGCTGATGGGGCAGTTTTTTAGAACTCATCTGTGCCAGGTGAACCTTCCTTGCAGGATAAGAAAATGTATTCTACCGAGATGAATGTGAAAAACAAAAATAGGGCTCAGCATTTATCAGAAAGGTGCGTGTTCTATTCCCTAGGCCTCCACCGAGCCCTGCTGTCTCCCATCCCCCAGTTGAAGGGGCAGTGGGAAACCTGCCTTTATTGAGAGGCTGATACATTTAATATCTCTCAAGGAGAATCAGTCCTAGAAGTCCATGCTGCTTATTCCCTTCAACATCATCTTTGTTTTAGCCTCTGGCTCTTGGGCACCCAGTGAATTGACTTCCAAGATGTTGATTATCCAAATTTCTTTCTTTGCTCCCTAAGAAATCAGTCTTTATAATGATGTAACCCAGAGCACGTTGGAGTCTGATTTCCTCAAACAGGGAGCAAGCAAGAGAGTTTAGCTTTGCGTGATTACTGAAAGCTGAATGCTGTCCGGTGTTCTTCTGATTTTCATTTTCCAAGGTTTATGTTAGGGAAAAGAGGTCAGGGAAGGTCAACTCCATCCACGCCGGTGATCCCACACTGAACATTGATCTGAACAGGCAAGGGCAGAAGATTTAGCTCTGATGTAATTGTGAATAAAAAGGCAACTGCTATGGTCTTAGGGGTTAGTAATAAAATGTAAACACACTGAAACCCACTTACTTACATTTTAATAGAGCAATGGTATAAGGAAAGTAACATATAAAGTCGCTTCTGAATTCAACAACAATAACAAGAAGCCCTGTTTCTCAGTGTCTTCTTTTCTGAAAATTATTAGTCTCAATTCAAAAATAATATCTTCTGCTTCCCCAAAAGTTTAATTAAGAGGTGAGCTCTAAGAAGTCTGAGATAGGCTCAGATTCAAATCAGCCCATCAATCCATGAATCAATATCAGAGATTCCAATAAAATAAAATATTGACTCAGACAAGGTTCCCTTCAGAGAATAATTTGATGTTCTCATCTTTTCCTGGTTCAGTAATTTAGGAAAACATGAGGTGTGACTATAAAGTAATGATACTGATTCCACTTGTCACACATAAAAATCAACCTTGTCATTTATATCATTCTAGTCATTTATATAAGCTGGGACCTTGTCACTTAAATAAATTGGTACACTTTGAGGGGAAAAAAGAAAATTTTTGTTATGGGTTATAACTCAGGGTAAATTAATATTGAGGCTGATCGAATTCATTGCTCCCATAAATTAGTAGATGGGGTTTGATTTTAGTTTTAGGGTTTTCTGTGTTCATCCTGAAATGTATCAAGGGTCTTCCATGAGCAACGCTGTGTAGTGTGTGTGTACATGTGTGTAGGCATGTACCTGGGTTAGTTGGAGGAAAATGGGACTGCAGAAGCATAAAGCATGGAAAGCTACTATAGACACTGGAGACAGTGTGGGAGGAGGGTAGAAAATGGGGAAAGTTGGGGCTGGCAGGTGATGTGGTAGTTAAGGGTGCTGGACTCCCACATGGCCAACTGCAGTTCGAGTCCTAGACCTGGAGGCTTGCTTTCTCTCTTTCTCTCTGTCCCTCTCTGGTCAGATTGAAATAAATAAATAAATAAATAAATAAATAAATAAATAAATAAATAAAGTATAAAAAGAGAAAATGGGGAAAGTGAGAGAAAAGAAATCAAGGAAGAAAACAAAGAAGCAAAACATTTAAGGGACACAAAAATGGAAAATTATCTGCTGATGATAATGTGTATGGTAGTATCTTTAACTGGATTAATATATAGTGTATTCATACTGGAAAAATTTATTTTGTAAGTTCTAATAGCAAATAGCGATAGAATGTAAAATAATGATAATAAATTTTACCTTATAAAAATAAGAAGGAAATCAAAGTTTGCAATCTAATGAAACAGGGAAAAATTTATGGCGTCTCTATTCAGAGCTGTGCAACCTCAGGCAAGTTACTTAGTTTCTCTCTGCCTATGTCTTCATCTATAGAATGGGAATAATAATAGCAACTATCTCTTATGCTTAGTTTGAGGCTCAACAGTGCTCGAATGTAAAGTGCTGAGCACAGCCAAGGTTGAACTTGATCAGATTAACTGTGGTACCACTGTAACCTGGCAGAGCAGTGTTGTTGCATTTTACAGAAATGCTGCAATCAATTTTTAAGGGCTTTATTTTGGAAGCAAGAGACACCTTGACATTTGAAGTTCAACTATATTGTTTCACAGAAAAAAACAAAAAAAAACAGGTCTATAGAGGTGTTATGACTTGGCCGGTGTTAGCAACAGCAAGAGGCCTAGGAAAAACGTAGTCTTCTAACACTTTGCCTCATTTGTGTAATTATGGGGAAGGAGGAGACACTTTGCCCTTTCCAGGGGGTTACTCAAAAAAACCAGTGAATGAACGCTGTCAAAGCCATTTGAGACACGCAAAGGGTAGACATTAAGTAAAGTCAGTCGCCAGTCAACAGCATTTATTGATTTATTTCTGTGTGAAGAGCATTGTATTATGTGCTGAATGGGAATGTTGTATTCTTATTCTTTAAGGCATAGAAGTTGACCTGGTAGAGGTTGACCTGAATTTTTCTGTAAAAGCTTTCTCGAGATGGCTGCTTAAGCAGCTATTAATCGAAAGAGAAAACACCATTCCCAACACCTTTAACTCCTCAACTTCACTGGTGTTCTGGGTGTGTCTCCGGACAGGTTGTGTCCTTTGCCTGTCTGTCTCTACCATGTCACTTGCCACAGACTAGAAAAGGACTCTTGATCCTGCAGTCTAGGAAAACATACTGTACTGTATTTTTCTTAAACACTTTGTACCATACAATAAAAAAAAGCTACCGGTATTTTTACATGATATATTTTCAAATTTATTACCCCCAAATTTTAATATCTAATGGTATCCAATGTCTTCAATTGTATTCAGATATTTTCCTGCAAAGAAGAGCCAAATCTCTAATAAACATCCTGATTCCTAATATGAAAGCTGCAAGGATTTTTGCACTTGCCTCTGTCTCTACAATAGGCCTCTTACGTTATCAGAAAGGAGGTGATAAATTTGGCATTCTAGCAGAGCTGCAGGCACCCAAGCACCAATGGGGCAGATACACTTCAAAGAGTCCTAGGCAGCAACTCAGAAAGTGCACTTTCAAGCGTTCCCTCACTAGCTTCTGTGTTGGTGCTTGAGTTTGCTTGGTCTTCACTAGCAAGGGCTTAGGTTTTTGCTTATAAGATGGCTGGCAATAAAGAGGCCTCCATGCCAGACTTCTCAGTGGGGCTGCAACAGCGTAAGTAACTGGAACTAGAAATAAATAGATAGATGATAGAAAAATATAGACACAGATAGAAGAGGACACATAGACAGATACATCGCAATACAGACAAAACAGGGAAGAATGAAAATCAAGTGGATTAAAGTAAGGGATAAATATATTGGGTTGCTGGAAAAGTCATGACACATTTCTGCATAGAACATGGAAAAATACATCATGATTCGTCCGATGACCCAATACTTTCTGCTTTTAGAAAAAAGTACAAAGTAAAGCTCTCATTGTTACCAAATACGTTTACTCTAATATCTTTTATACTTCTGCTATAGTTTCCTCTGCTTCAAAAAATATTATTTAGGAGTTATTAAACAGATGAGTGACAGATATAGGAAACAGGTCAATAAATGTAGATAAGAAAAAAAACTGTATAATGTTTCTATGAAATTTTATATTGCTTATTGTTTGTTATTAATGTTTCTATTCTATGGCAGTTGGTTTTTAGGCCAGAAGATGAAGAAATCCTTCCTTTCCTGGGAATCTAAAACATCTTTCTGGAAGAAGAGGGTTTTCTCTCTACATAAGCAATACCTTATAGCAGAGCTCTAGGGGAAGAAAGACGGGTGGGCTTTGTTAAAACCAATCTGGGAAAAATCATTATGCCTTTTAACTCAATTCTTTAAAAATCTAGTCTACAAGGATCTTGTTACCACCCCATCCTAATAATACTTGTTCTATAATACAACTGCCATTTATGTAATTTTCTATGTCAATGATGATAATATATACATGAATTAATACAACTCACTGGACTGAAACTTTGTGCCTGAAATCACGCAAGTAGCTTTCTAGTCTCTATTTCATTCGAATTCAAAGTTTATTTAAGAAATCTGCCACACTGTACATTAATAAAATGGGGCATGCCTTAGGCTTTCCAACTCTATTTCATTCACTTAATCGTCCATAACGCACGCATCTGAGAAATCCAAAGATGGTGAGAAATATCCCACATTCCTCATTTTTAGCATTTATAAAGCTTCACACGTAGGTTCTCTCCCTCCACCCCTGCCTCCTATGATTCAGTCACTTCATATTGTAATACTTTGTTGATTATTGATTTTTGGTTAAGGTTGGAGCCCAGTACAACCGTGTGAGCAATTCACTGCCTTCAATTTGATGGTACGCTGCCGCCTGCCCACTCCATATTGACAGGCATCCTCCTACTTTCTGATTGGTGTTGGTTGGCTGATGAACACGCAGGAGGAGATCATGACCTTTTCTCTTATCTGGACAGCTCTTAGCTTCACAAACATTTTTTTGCTGCAGGGTGTTATTAACAACAGGGTGATAGAACAAAGAAATGAAGAGATGGGAAGCACATCAGTGTATGAAATTTTCTTTATTAGGACACCCTTGAGGCCCAAGGGGGGTCTAATTATAAAGGTGCTGCCTCCCTCCTTAGAATAACAGATTTTACACACACGTGTGCACGCACATGCACACATGCTCTAATGAGGTCATGATTTGAAAATTAAGGGTTACTTTTTCCCTTATCCAAGGGAGTTTGCAGCTCTGCCTTCACTAGAAACCAGTTTATACAAATAGAAAAAAAAGAGAAGTAATTGAATTTATCATACAGCAATCATGAGTTAAGACAAGACACATTATAATTAGATGCAGCATGTTGGTGATTAAATTTTAATGAGTTCATTTCTCCTATATTTGAAGGGTGTGTAAGTTCAGCTCTGTGGGATTACTTAGGGCAAAGGTGTTAGACACATAGGCAAATTATTACTAGTCTGGGTTTGTAAGTCCTCCTTGTTTCTTGGGTCTTGGATCTGAATTTAAGGGCCCTGGAAGTATAAAGAATCCAGACATTTTAAGATGAAACCCTGTCTTTAGATTCTAACAGATCTATTTCATATTGCCTAAGCATCTCTGAAGGAAAATTTTGAGCTAAATGTGTGAAGAATACCTTGAGAGAATATTTTGCCTTTTCTTTGAGTGGGTTAAATTCAAACTAAAATTACCCAGGTCACTAGGTTTATGCTGGGGCATTTTAGTTGACCAGTATTCTCAATAAGAAGAAGCTAAATTAAAAAAATATAAAATCACCATAAGAAAAACTATTGAGCAAGGACCTATGTAACTAAGTATTCCAGTCTAGTCATTCCTTTTTAATTGACACATAATTGTACAAATTTATGGGAAACCATGTGATTTTTTTCAGTACAAGAAAAAGATGTGCCCTGATCAAATCAGGTAATTAGTAAATCTATTATCTCAAACATTGATCATGACTTTGTGTTGGGAACATTCAAAATCCTCCTCTTTAGCTATTCTGAATCATACAACAAAATATTACTAACTGTGGGAACCAGCACTTAGCATAATGGCTATGTTGCTAGACTCACATAGTGAGTAGTTGACCACGGTTCAAGTCCCAGACCCGGTGGCTTAAACTCACACCGGGCGCATGTGCGTGCGTGCCCAAGATCTCGAAAGGAGAATGGAAGAGAAGGGATTGCGGCGTGGCCATCCCCCTGAGGGGTGATTTCTCGCTTTCTGTCTCTCTGTCTCTGTCTTTCCGGCAAGCACATGCGCCCTATAGCAAAAACCTCTAAAAAAAAAAAATTTACTAACTGTAGTTACCTTCTGTACTAAAGACCACTAGAGCTTATTCCTCTTATCTAACTCCAAACTAGGCATTTCTATTGACTTTGTTTCTCCTCTGAATAACTACTCTCTCTCTCTTGCTTGTATAACTCAAGTCCTAATAGAAATGTAGGATGATGTGAAAACCACCCGAAGTATGTTAAAAAAAACATAAAAACTTATGTTTAAGTTTTGGAGGTATAAAATGCTATCTAAAAGCACTAACTTCCTTTATTTTATTTGATTCCCCTAAGTAAAAGATGTGCAGTTGGATAGTTTTTTGGATTTTTTCCTCCCTCACATTTTGTTTAAGATAAAATCCCCTCTGACTCAAAAACATACACCATATGTCAAAAATACTTGAAAACAGAGATTTAAAATGGAAACACAATACAGCCTTAACTCTAATAGTCCCAGCAGGACTTGACCAATAAATATAAAGTAGTTTTTAAAGGGGGGGGGGGGGTGATTTGAAATTCTAATCAGTATTATTTTGCATTTCTGTATTGTATTTCATCTAAGCATCTCAAGCACTATATCAGCATTAAAGCATTAAATCTCATACTGCTACATAGAGAGATAATGTTTTTTTTCCTCTGGGATGAGTGTATCATCTTTGGCAAGCACATGTAGGCAAAGAAAATGTTTTCAAGGCAGCGTTGGCCCTGAAATCATGCCACTATGAGAATTGTCTCCTGGTCTCTGATACAGCATCTTCTACCCTCCCCAGAGATCATTATGTACAGAAATGTAGGAGTTTAAAGCAAACAAGGTGAGCCCAATTACCAATGCTATTCACTGATTTATTAACTTTTTTTTTTAAGCGAGATTTTTGCAATAGGGTATGTGCGCTCACCAGAGACAGACAGAGAGAAAGTGAGAAATCACGCCCCCCCCCCCCCCCCAGGGGGGATGACCATGCTGCAATCCCCTCTCCACTCTCCTCTCAGGATTTTAGGGATGCATGTGTATGTACCCAGAAACCCAGCGTGTGTTTCAATCTGCCAGGTCTGGGACTCAAACTGCAGTCGGCCCTGTGAGAATCCAGCTCCTTAACCACTTCACCACCTGCTGGGCCTGATTTACTACTTGTAAGTGAAGGAAAGAACAGCTTTTTGTTTTCAGTCTGGCACTGGGTTACTGGGAATTTTCTATTAGCTGTCATATAACATCTTTCTACTAAAGTTATATGATTGTTGCTCAAAATTTTGACCTTAAAGCATAACCCTGACATGTTCCTGAATCACTAAAGTGGGACTCTACTATATTCATCAGTGTTCTCAAATCTCTTGTATTTCACTGTACTTAAAATTCTTCCTGAGTTGGTCACACGTGTGAGATGCACGGATACTGCCCATTAATGAGAGACTTGGATTAATCCAAATCCTCTATTTCTCTGATGAGGCTAAAAAAAGATACAGCATAAGTATACCGAGCTGTGTGAGACTAAATCATAACATGGGAGAAGCAGGAAACACCATTTTTCTTATGATTTATCCATTGTTTAAGGACCCTAGACCTAGCAAAGACAAGAAATCTGAGAACTGGGCTTTGTCTTTTTTTTTTTTTTTTTTTTGGAGAGGTTTTTGCTATAGGGCACATGCGCTCGCCAGACAGACAGAAAGAGACAGAGAGACAGAAAGCAGGAAATCATCCCCATGGGGGGATGGCCACGCCGCAATCCCTTCTCCTACATTCTCCTCTCGGGATTTTGGAAACGCACACACACGCGCCTGGCGTAAGTTTAAGCCTCCGGGTCTGGGACTCGAACCGCGGTCGACTACGTGGGAGTCCAGTGACATAGCCATTACACTAACTGCTGGTCCCTGGGCTTTGTCAAAAATATAGTCTTGGGCCAGCAGGTGGTATGGTTAAGGTGCTAGATCTCACATGGCCAGCTCTGTGGTTTTAGTCCCAGATCTGACAGCTTGAAAATCTCACCAGGCGCGTGTGCGTGCATGCCCAAAATCCTGAAAGGAGACCAAAGAAGAGATTACAACACGGCCATCCCCCTGAGGGATATTTCTCACTTTCTTTCTCTCTCTGGTGAATGCACACACCTTATATCAATAAATAATTGTATGTACATAATTAAATAATATATATTATATACATATATATATATATATAAAAATAGAGAGAGAGAGAGAGCAAGAGTGCACACAAGAGAGAGACAGTCAGTTAATCAGTCTGTGGAAAGCTCCCAAGGCTACCCTAAATAAACTCTGTATTGGCCATTACCCACCTAATTAGCAGGTTTTACCAGCCAGATATGATTAGAATTTGGTTTAATGACTATGTAGCAGGTTGAATCATGTCTTCTCAAATTCTTGTCTCTTAGGAGCCTCCAAACATGCCCATATTTGGAAATAGGGTCTTTGAAGATGCAATTAAGATGACGTCACACTGAATCAGGATGGGCCGAAGTCTACTGACTGGTGACCCTTTTTTTTTTTAATTTTTAATTTTTTTAATTTTTTTTTTTTTTTTTTTGGAGAGGTTTTGCTACAGGCGTGTGCGCTCACCAGAAAGAGAGACAGAGAGATAGAAAGCGAGAAATCACACCCCAGGGAGGATGGCCACGCCGCATTACCTTCTCCTCCATTCTCCTCTTGGGATCTTGGGCACGCATGCACACGCAACACCGGGTCTAGGACTCGAACCACGGTCGGCTACATGGGAGTTCAGCAACATAGCCATTACGCTGATTGCTGGTCCCCTGGTGACCCTTTTGAGAAGAGGACAGGACATGGAATGACACAGAGAAGACACGGCCATGTGCTCAAGGAGCAGAGATTGGCGGGGTGTGGCTACAAGCCAAGAAATGCCAAGGATTTCTGGCAACCACCAGAAGCTGGGAGAGAGGCAAGGGATGGTTTTTGGCTCAGAGTCTTCAGAATCAACCCTACTGCCACCTAGATTTCAGAATACTGGCTGTGAAAGGATAGCTTTCTGTTGTCTTCAGTGACCATCTGTAGTAATTTGTTAGAGCAGTCATAGGAAATGAACACAGACTGTATCTTCACTATGATAAGTAACATTTATTGGGTCTTCTGTGTCAGATTGTTTTGTGTAGTATCTTATCTAATCCATATAACAATCAATGGAGGAAAATGTCAAGATTATTGATCCCATTCACAGGTGAGGAAACTGACTTTTGGAAAGAGCCAAGAAAGGGAAGAGCTAAGATTCAAACCCAGTTCTCTCTACTATCAGTATTTGTCTAGCAAATTACACACATACATACACACACACACACACACACACACACACACGCAAGGTAATATCAAAGATTGAAAAACAAAAATCTGGGACCACCAGATGGTATAATGGCTGGACTCCCATGTAATCGACCATGGTTCGAGTCCCTGATCCAGTGGTTTAAACTCACGCCAGGCTCATGTGTGTGCGTGCCCAAGATCCCGAGAGGAGAATGGAGGAGAAGGGATTGTGGTGTGACCATCCCCCCTGGGGGATGATTTCTTGCTTTCTGTTTCTCTGTCTCTCTCTGTCTTTCTTGTGAGCGCAAGTGCCCTATAGCAAAAACCTCTCCAAAATAAATAAATAAATAATTGATTAATCAAAAAATAATAACAAATAAAAACAAAACCCTGTGGAGCTATACAGTGGCACAGCAGTATCACAGCTAGATTCACATGGGAAAGGTCCCAGATCCATGCCCTGGGATCTCCCCAGACGTTCTGGGGCCGTTTGTGCATACCCGTCACCTGGGCCAGCTAATACTGGGGGTGAGTCATGACCTGAAGACCTTGGCAGGTTGTCCCCTTAGCTATCTACCTACCTTCTCTCTCTCTCCCAAGAGCAAATAAACTTTTACAATATAATAATGGAATAAAATCTGAAAAGATTTATCCCGGGGTCAACATGAATCTCCTTTTATACCTAAGTCCACAATACAACGTAATCACAAGCGAAGTTGAACATGATGAGCCAAATGTACTGAGACTTCGGTTGTCAGCCTTGCCCTTCTAATGTATTTCATGAACCACAGAAGTGGATATTTTGGCAAACTTTCTAACAGGAAATGGAACAAAAAGGGATTTTTTATTTATTTATTTTGCATAACTGTTTACCAGAAGACTGTATCTCTCTGCTGGGTTAATTGGAATTTTATTGTATTTATGGACCTAGTTCTTTTCTCCAGGGAAAACTGACAAGTCAATTTACATATTGAAGGAGAAAAGTGCCCCCCACCCCCTTCCCTTTCTCAGGCGCCATGATATAGCACACCGCTGTTATTTCTGTGCAGAGGGCTGGCAGCGCAGCCCCAAAGGGCCACAACACTGTCATTTCCAAGACTTTTGTTTCACTAACCTTGAAATAACCTAATGTGTCTTTTTCTGGCAGCCGTTCAACCTCACTTCAGCTGAAAGCAGCTTTCAGAGAAATAAAGGAGGCATTTGTTCAACATTCAACAAACATTTACTGAGCACCTATTACATAAAAGCCTATCCATAGTGTTAGATTATTGACATATGCATAAATAACTACCACATGATAATGCAGAAATAAAAGACATGCAAAGAAAAATGTTACAGGTATTTGTAGAAAAGTCTGCAGAAAGAGGGCAAATAGGAAAAGCTTCCTGGGAGAGGACAATTAAGAGCTTAGTCTTTGGAGCTGTGTGTGACTTAGCCATGTGAAACAGGAAGAAAAGATGGTCGTGAGGGGATATAAGAATAGGTAAAGAGGTTTCTATATTTTTTAGATTTTTGTCATAGAGCACATGCACTTACTTGAGAGAGACAGAGAGAAAGAAAGTGAGAAATCACCCCCCAGGGGAGATGACCATGCCACAATCCCTTCTCCTCCATTCTCTTCTTGGGATTTTGGGCATGCACGCGCATGTGCCCAGTGTGTTTTCCAAGTACTTGGGTCTGGGACAGGAGCTGTGGAGTCGGCCATGTGGGATCCAGCACCTTAACCACTTCTGCCACCTGCTGGCCCAAGAGAAAGGGTCCTTACACAGTTGCTCCTTACAATGTAAAGGACAATCTATAATACACTGAATAACAAGCGTTTGCTTTAATTGAAAGAATTATTTATTTAATTTTATTTTATTATTTTTCTTAAAATTTGACTGGGGGGGGAGGAAGCGATAAAGCAAGTCGCTAGGTCTGGGACTCAAACTGCGGTCGGCCATGTGGGAGTCCAGCGCTTTAACCACACACCACCTGCTGGACCCCACAACAAGTTTTTGAATGCAGGAACTTATCAGTAAGTTTGTGTCTTCAGGACCTATCACAAAGTAGCTGCTGAAAAAGAGACGTATATTTGAGTAGCCAATATATGCACTAACAAGTCGTGAACATTACGTTGTAAAAAGAAAAGTAAATGAAGACATCATCTCTCTTTCAAAAGCTAGAGGAGGAAGCAAGGGCTTTTGGAGCTAAGGCAGAAACAGCCCCACCATTCTTTGCGGTTAGACAACAGCTAGTGTTCCCTTCCCTCTTCCGCACCAGGTCACCCTCAGAGGCTTGCCATCCAAATGAGAGTTTCTCCCTCCCTGAAACAAACTGGAGGCAGAAAAGAATAGAGTCAGAAAGTGGCGATCCTGATAGCAAGGCCACAGAAGACACAGGCTGAGGAGGAGGGGCAGGGCTGCCTCATCTGGAAATTTGCCTAGTTGTGGAAATATGACCTGCGAAAAAGGAAGCCCTACTGCAGCTTTTTTTGTTGGTTGGTTGGTTGGTTGGTTGGTTGATTTTCGAAAGAGAGAGGTTTTTGCTATAGGGCATGTGTACTTGCCATAGAGACAGAGAGAGACAGAATGCAAGAAATCACCCCCTAGTGGGGGATGGCCATGGCACAATCCTTCTCCTCCAGTCTCCTCTCAGGATTTTGGACACACATGCACACATGCCTGGTGTGAGTTTTAAGCCACCAGGTCTAGGACTCAAACTGTGGTTGACTATGTGGGAATCCAGTGAGCATTATGCCATCTGCTGGTCCCACCCTGCAGAACTTTTAAGTCACTTTCTAAGAACAAGTTTATTTTTAGGTAATTTTTTATTTTATCATTTTTTTACCAACAGACTCCAAGTGCAGGGAAGTATTTAGAATTCATAACAAAATAATAAGCATTTCTAAGTTTCAGACTATTTCACTCTCTCTTTCTAATTTGCTATAGGGTCCATGCTCTTGTCAGAGAGAGATGGGATGGGGAGAGGAAAGGAGGAGTGAAAAAGCACCTCCCAAGGGAAATGGCCTTAATGCAATCCGTTATCCCCCATTCTCTTGGGATTTGGGGCATGCACACATATGCACATGGCACATTTTTCAGACCACCGGGTCCAGGACTCAAACTATGCAGTTGGCCATGTGGGATCCAACTGCCTTAACCACCACACCACTGGCTGACCCTAATGTTTTCTTGTTTTGCTGATAAAACTCTCAGTGTGGACAAAAGAACAGTGAATCCAGTGTCTAATGTGTTAGTCAACGGTGAGGGAGAATAATTAATGAGAATAAATAAAAGCCTTGTCTACTGGGGAAACGCAAGTGACTTGCTCCATAAACAGACAAGTCAGCATGGTCCAGCCCATTCATTCGCATGGGGCAACCTCCAGTTCATATCAGACTATAAGATTTCCCACATTTTGGTACTTAAATTAAAGGTGCTTCCAGTGAGCTTTTGGGCAGTTAGATAAGAAACCTCATACAAGTCTGAACCATTTCAAACTCAGAAAAGGCATGAGTAACAGTGTCACAATAAAGACCAGGAATCTTGAACTCCATCAGCAACATGGGCCAGAGGAAGCAAAAAACCTGGGCAGGGTTCAGGCCCTCAAACCACCGGAAGAGGCTTCTGTCTCAATGATCTACCATTCAAAAATGTGTCCCCATGAGGCCAGACAGTAGCACAACTATAAAACGCAAGGCTCTGTTGACCCACGTGGGGAGGTTCTGTGTTTCAGCGATCATCCTGTATACACTGGGCCTGCACATGCCCATAATCTGGAGCTGGCTGGGGGTAGGTTGTGGCATCAAGACCTTGTTGGGGATAATGTCTCTCTCTCTTTCTGTCTCTGTCTCCCTTATTCATGAGAGAAATAAATAAACTTCAAAATACATGTTCTTCCAACCCAAAGTGAAGACATCCAAAAATGTAATAATGAGGGTGTCAAAGGGCATGAACCAAGAACCCAGGGATTCAATGACCAACTCTGACTTCACCATTTCTCAGCAGAATGACAAGAAAGAAAAATCAGCATCTATTCTCCAGGCAACTAGCTATGGTTTCCCGTTTTTACTCTCTACGAGTCAGTGTTCCCATGCATAAAAATAGGGATGGTGAAGTTTCCTCTGCTTATTCTCAGGAGCTTTGTGAATTCTGAGGCAGCCTTGTGAAGCTGAAAAGCCCATCTATGCGGTGTTTGGGGCATGTCTTTGTTTGTCTGGTCTGACTCAAGCTATGATGAAGGTAGAAATGTCCTCCCAGGAAATTCCAACTCATAAAAAGGATGAAAACAGGGTTGAAAAATCGCTCGTGGCTATTGCCTTTATTTCTTCCTTCTTTTGTACTTTCATACTTTCATCTTTGTGGGTTTTTTTTTTTTTTTTCATAAAGTCACGACTATAACTTCAGGTGACTTAACCTGATCCCAGTCTCCTAGTCTCAGTCCAATCCCACAGCAAACTTCAACTCCCACGGCAATGACAGTGCTACCCATTGACGAGCACTTAGACACCCATAATGTCAAGCACAATGCCAAGTACTTCTCATACATCCTCTCATTTACCTCTCCCAACAGCTCTGTGAAGTAGTTGCTACTATTCCCATTCTACAGATGACAAAGACGAGACAAAGAAAGGTTAAGAAACTTGCCTAACATCACAGAGTTTAAATGCCAGAACAGGATTATGAATCCAAAGCCATAAGAGTGAAAACTTCTGTGCCTTTATTCGTCAGGCCAAATGGCCTCCAGGATTCTCGCTCTGCCACTGCACAGCCAAGCTTAGGTTTCTGCTAAACTGCAACCCAAAGTGCAGTGCCAGGTGACCCGGCAAGAACAGCTATGACCACACTGGGCAGCATTAGCTCTGCACAGTAAGTCCTACCTCTTCCTTCAGGGCCACCAGCACTGGTACCTGGGTAGTGTTTACTCAAGCTGCACGTGTGTCCTCTTTGACAAGAAGAGTGTGCATAGGGAGCACAAGGAGGTTCAGGTAGCCACTCCTCGCGCACTTCCAGCAGGACCTCGGCCCCAGGATGCGGTCAGCTCTGCCATGCTTTTCCACTGAACAGGGACAGCACGTGGGTTGATCCTTCCTCCAGAAGGCTGTCTGAGGTAATGGCTCAAGCCCAAGGGAAATGGATAGACTCTTGAGCAGCAGAGATGAAGATTCACCGGAAACAATAGAACCTGCTGGGAGGAGTATGGTTCACTCCATCCTGTGCATGATTGGCCAGTCTACTTGTTCTGAGAAATGCTCAGCCTCTGTTTCGAATGAGTCCCAGGACTTGCACCCTCCACATTCCTGCCTTCCTGATATTCCTGGGAAAGGTGCCCAAGGACTTTCATGGACCTTACATGGACCCTAATTTGTTATTTCCTTCCTGCTGAGCCAATGTGATTCCTAGCTTCCCTTAACTGTCCATTATTTAAACTCATTTCATCTACCTGATCTGTGCAAGGCTGGTAATGTTTCTCCCTCCTTTAATAATGAAATTACACTGATAATTGTTCCTCTTACCCATGTCTAAGGAATTAGTATAATAATGTTACCTTCATGATTACTTCTCTGGGTTATTTTAAAAGTTCTACACAATGTTAAAGGGATTCTTAAATAAGGTAATATCATAAATTGAAATAAAGACAGCTTTCTTTTTTTTTTTTTTTTTTTTTTTTGGAGAGGTTTTCACTATAGGGTGCGTGCGCTCGCCAGACAGATAGAGACAGACAGAGAGACAGAAAGCGAGAAATCACTCCCCAGAGGGGATGGCCACGCTGCAATCCCTTCTCCTCCATTCTCCTCTCGGGATCTTGGGCACGTACGCACACGCACCCGGCGTGAGTTTTAAGCCACCGGGTCCAGGACGCGAACCGCGGTCAACTACGTGGGAGTCCAGCGACATAGCCATTACGCTAACTGCTGGTTCCCAAGACAGCTTTCAACAACTTTGTGGTTGTCCCAAGTTTATTACTTTGATTCTTATTTGTTGACAATTCTCAAACGAATTCTAAGTTCACGAGACAGCTACACATATGACCCCAAATGATTATATTCATGCTCATATTTTTAAGTCAAATTGAATCAACCAAAAGCCTAAGTAACCAAGAAGATTATCTGCTTGACTGACACAGGGTCCTGAAGATATTTTTTGTTTGTTTATATGGCATACTGAGTTTAAATAAACTTTTTTTAAACATGTGCCTCTAGAAATGGCCAAGAAACAGCTGCTCTTAAATCAAGTTTCATGATCAAATACTAGGTTTGGATCTGACATTCATGTGACATCTGTAATATCTGAGGTTACTTAAGGGATCATAATGCTTTGTGATAGTACTTAAGAAGAAAATCATAAAAGTACAGAACCACATCAACTTTACAGTGTGAACCACACACATCTAAAATTACCCCCAAAGAACTAGTTCACCAAAACTCTTCCAAAAAGAATGAAGCACACATCCAAAAAAACACTATGGTTGCATGTGAACTGTAGATTTCAAACATCATTACTTATTTTCTGAAATAACACATATCTTACTGGTATTAATTTGCCATGTCATAAAACAGATGTCACATTGCTTTACTCTTCCAAATCAAATCTCAGATCTGGTAATCAACCCCTACACTCCACAGTGGAGAGCAGAAAAGCCAACTTCTGTTCATATCGGTGACCTTTTCTTAATCTTTCTAAGGGGGTAGGGAAGAATATGGGGCACTTGTGACATCAGAGAAGAGCAGCTCTTCTAACCCTGGCCCAGGGCCACCATCGCTGAAGTGTCATCGTCCACGACCATGTAGGACATGTCAGGACAGCAGGCCCTCCTTCCTCTGTGCCAAGCGAGGGCACCCAGATGGTCACCAAAAAAGCGGTAGCTCATAATTCACTACCGGAACAAACCTCCCTAGCTCTCATGCCCACCTCTAGTTAAACCATGTCCTTCCCTCCCACTCCTGGAGATCACTCTCTTTAAGGGCAATTCGATTTTACTGGAAAACAAACAAACAAACAAACAAACAAACAAAATCATCTTGACTCTGCCACATATGGCTTGTCTCCTGGACAGGGAGGTTGGTATCCTTCCCTGAGCCTTTTCTGAAAACAAAGGTGAAATAGAAATTCATGTTACTATCAGCTCCCTGCCACGTACGCAAGTCACCTAGCCCAATGCCTGGTATATCAAAATACCCTCAAAGAATCCATTTCATCCACTACCATTGTTTCAGATGATGGTTACATGTTTTTGGCACTGGAAATGAGACTCAGTCTAATGCAGACATGAAGGTGAGGAATGACTGTAACTAAGGTAATACTAAAAATAATTGAAGGTCTATAAAATCCAGTCACCATCAATCAGCAGAGGTTGTCCATAGCTTTGGGTCCAAAAGGTCCTCTCCTCTGCTCAGCATGCCCTAACCGCTGACATGCTGGAGGTTGGGGAAGCTGAGGCAAGGGACAGGTAGGACAACAGGGAACCTGGGCTCGGGCTATAGCTATTGCCAATCAGAACATGAACACTTCAGTATTTCAGCAATTACGGAGCCATACCAGTGCAAATCAGCTGGCCATCGGTGCTGATTACGTAACAAAAATATCACTGAACCTCAGATTTGGACAACTGGCTTGCCTTTGAAGAGTGACTAACATCAATACTCACAGTGCTGAGAAAGCATGTTGTCATGGAAGCTTTTTACCTGAGACCTAACCAGCTGAATGTGTTCATAGAGGGTTTTCAGGGAAGAGGAAAAGCATAGGCAAAGACAGTAAGGCTAGAGAGAGCAGAGTTTTAACCAAGAGGAACAATTATCAGTGTAATTTCATTATTAAAGGAAGGAGGAACATTACCAGCCTTGCACAGATCAGTGATTAGGCAGCTCTTTTTTAAAAAATAATTATTTAAGGGACCAGCAGTTAGCGTAATGGCTATGTCGCTGGACTCCCACGTAGTCGACCGCGGTTCGAGTCCCGGACCCGGCGGCTTAAACTCACGCCGGGCGCGTGTGCGTGCGTGCCCAAGATCCCGAGAGGAGAATGGAGGAGAAGGGATTGCGGCATGGCCATCCCCCCTGGGGGGTGATTTCCTGCTTTCTATCTCTCTGTCTCTCTCTGTCTGTCTGGCGAGCGCACGCGCCCTATAGCAAAAACCTCTCCAAAAAAAAAAAAAAAAATTATTTAACTTTCTTTCCTTCTTTCTTTCTTTCTTTCTTTCTTTCTTTTTCTTTCTCTCTCTTTCTTTCTTTCTTTCTTTCTTTCTTTCTTTCTTTCTTTCTTTCTTTCTTTCTTTCTTTCTTTCTTTCAATTTGACCAGAGAGGGGCAGAGTGAGAGAGAGAAAGAGAGAGCAAGAAAGTAAGAAAGCAAGCCACCAGGTCCTGGACTCGAACCATGGTCGGCCATGTGGGAATCCAGCACCCTTAACCACCACGCCACCTGCTGGCCCCTTATGAACTTTTCTAAAAGTCCAAACCGGCCACATGGCTGAGCCACTGGGCTCTATCCTTACCTTAGCACCTGAACCCCAACATGCATGCCCTGCGTCCGTGGCCTCGTCACAGCCTTGGCCCTGGGTAAGCTCCCTGTTACTCCTACTCAGGCAGAAATGCAAGTCCCTCTCCTTCAATTTCACATCAGAGCAGCTTTTACACACAAAAGCAAATGAGTTTTTCTCGGGAAATTTCATGAACAAGCACCTGCAGATGATATGGCTTCAAGGAAAGGTGATTCAGGATCTGCCTGCCCCAGAAGGTGCCTACTACTGACCCGGCACAGGGAAGACCACTTTCCTGTCAGTGATGAGGCAACTGGCAAGTGGGGATGAAAGAGGAGAAAAGAGCACCTTCACTCCAATCAATGTGGATGCTGATCAATGTCGTCAGGATTTGGACAACAGGCTTGCCTTTGAAGAGTGGCTAGCATCAAATGGGAATTTAGGTTAGTTATGAAGATGCTGTGGAGTCAATGGAATCGACATTTTGCTGGTTGCAGCCTAGGCATGGCCCCCAAACACACCTCTATTCTTTTTCACCAGCTTGGACTTCGGAAGAATTCTGTGAAACATTACATTGAATTGGTTGGCAAGCTTAAAAAAAAAATTGTCAAATTAAGGCTCAAGACATGCTTTGTAACTGGGTATACTTACTGAGATTTCTAATCAAATCTCTTCCTTTTATATCGAAAAACCAATCTGAAGCTCAGAGAGGTTGTGATTTGCCCAAAGTCACACAGCTCTTAGGCAACAGAGCCAGGAGGAAAACTGACGCCTTTAGTCTAAGTCTAGTATTCTTCTCCTTATACCCAGATGGCTTTCTTAGATCTTATGTTAGAAGTGCAACATCCTTTTAGGGAGCAGAGACAACCCTGCCCTCCATCAAAATGTCCACGGTGGGGCCTTCCCACCCAAATAAATGCAGAGCCAGTCTAATCCTGGAGCACCAGGAGACACAGGACAGAGTCCAAAGCTATAGCAGGGCCGCCGTCCTGGACTGCTGGAGGCCAGCACATTCCATTTTAATTTCAACTTCATTTTCCGTAGCACATAAGCCCTAAGTACACAAAGAAAAACACCCGCAGTTGCTTCGGTCTGAAATTTCTGACACGCGTGGAGACATTTGCGAGTCCACTCTCGGATGGAGGGCACAAAGGAGGCCACATTGTGGGCCGCAGCCAGGGCTTTGTGTGTGGGTTTGGACACTGGCAGGCTCAGCCCCTATCGATCGGCTGCGGCTTCCTCCTGCTGTGTCACGTGCCAGCGCCTAGGGGGAGCTCTGGGCGTGCTCGGCGGCCCGGGAGCGCCGCTGCTCCCAGCGAAACCACGGAAATGGCAGGGCTTTTCTTTTCAATTTACTTCAACATTTTAGGCAAAAAGAGACACAATCCTAAAAAGGGCTTAACAAAAGGTGCTCTAATTACCGAGGCAGAGAAATATTTTTAAAACGTGTGATTGAATTACTTCTCCTACCTCGCTACAAAATCAAATATTAAAAAGAAGTCTGCCCTAAAAGTCAAGTGTATGTTTCTTTCCCTTCTCAAGGCATGTGGTAAGCTTAACGATAAAGGAGTAACACTGTCTCCTGATTAAAATGGCTGGTTCAAACAACCCACCTTTATTCCTGCCACAACTTGCCCTGAAACGTAACGACCAGCTTTAAATCCATCAAAGTGCAGTGGAGAAGTGCGATTGCAAATACTGGATACCACTTACGTGGAAATCCAGGAAATGGTACCGGCCGTCCAGCCAGCGGACGCTCCCTGAGTCCAGTGCAAGTTTACACGATCCATTCCTCAATTCTAATCATTCACTCAGAGCAGGGATGCGCGGCGACTGGGACTCAAATTCATTTCCAAAATGCTTTCCTGAGGCCTGGGCAGGGCATGCAAGGGTTTCAGGGGTCTGAAGGTGAAGGAAAAGATAGACACTGTCATATCTAAGAAGAAAAGCATCACGATTTCAGAAAAGGGAAGGAAGAAGCCCAAATAATTGAAATGAAGAGGTATTATTGAGTGACTTGCAAATAGGTAGGCTGCCAAAATTTTAAAGTAATTCTCTAGGTATAAGGCAGAACTGAGAAGTGAGTGCTGTTGCTAATTTGAAAATGCATATGTTTGTGTGTGTGTGTGTGTGTGTGTGTGTGTGTATCCATGTGTAGACAGATCCTCCCACATCCACCCAAAGAGGCCAGTTTTGGTGGGTGTGTGTTCTGTATGTGTATGTTTGCATATGTGAACAATTCTATGGAAGATTATCTTGCACACAAAGCAAACGGCCCTGCCCCCATTGTGAAAGAAGCAGATCCCCTGAGATTAGGGAAGAAGGAATTGCTTATGGTCAGCAGAGGCCGGGAGAACAATGGGGACCCCAGCTAAAGGCACAGCAGTAGCCTGCAAGGATGGGTGGGGGACTGACCACATGGCCATTGCAAACTAGATGGCATTGTCAGTGTCACCAGAAGTGACTAAAAAGGGCTCAAATTAGCAATTGTTATGATTAGCAGGTGGTTTAAGAGATATGAGGCCCACGAAGTGACTTGGGCTGGGGGAGGGTGGTGTGGACACCAGAATGCATTTCAGTTTTTCCTATAGCACCAAATAGAAAGACTTAGAAGCTTTTCCTCCTTGAATACAAGAATTGCAGATTCATTTAAGGAAAAAAAAAATGCAGATGTCTAAGATACAAAGAAGATTCCTAGAGAATCAAATGAAAATACCCAGTTCTTTAAAATAATTTTAAGTTATGATCTTAAACAATCGGATAAAATTTAGTAAAAGCAGACATTTCAATACTATTAAATTATAGTAGACAGAAAATAATGTACACTGTAGATTTTTTTAAGCTAGACTTACACAATTTGTCCTACAGACTGCCTATCTAAAAGACATTTTAGACAATTTAGCAACATTTAATACATTATCTTTAGTCATCACAAATGTCATGACATAATTTTCTGTTTTTCTATGCAAAAATGTATCATGACTTTTCCAACAACTGAACAGCTATTTACTTCCCAACTTCTCATAGAATTCCTCACAAAACTAATTTCTTCTCCTACAGACACAGTTGGGTATTTTCATATATTGCCTCTCTAACTCATGCATCTCAGAACATCAGCAAAGACTTCACAGGCTGCTTTTTTACATTATTCTTTCTTCTAAAACATCTTTTGCAATATTCAGTGGCAAGTGACTTCCTCTGAAGATGCTTCTAGAAATCTGCAGAACAGATTGTCGGGAATGCATGGTGTTTCTGCCTCCTTTCCTGAAACTGTCCTCAGATGCAAACCTGGATTCACGTTCAGATCAGGTTTTGGCCGAATGGCCAGGATCCTTTTCTTTCATAGTGGCTGATAGCCATAAGGCAATTACCTGGCTAGTAGAGACTGAAAATTGAATCGGGGGCATCAACTCCTTTTCTCTGGGCCACCTCTCTGTAGGAGTGCAGCTCAAATATGACACTCACTTGGTAGTGCTGGACAAAGACCTCCATTCTCTCTGAACCTGCCTGTGGAGGAACTGGAGAATTGATTTGTGCAAGGCTGCTCTGGTGTGCAAGGCCGTACAACT
Source organism: Tupaia tana (assembly GCA_026018925.1). Taxonomy (NCBI): domain Eukaryota; kingdom Metazoa; phylum Chordata; class Mammalia; order Scandentia; family Tupaiidae; genus Tupaia; species Tupaia tana. The sequence continues at coordinate 19,327,068 of JAKSZU010000023.1, forward strand.
TCACGGGACAAAACCAAAAACAGAACAGGAAAGTACTCAAGCTAGGGGACATAGGACTTAGAATCACAGATTAGCATCTTTTAATTTTGGTAGATGTGATTGTGAAGTTTGGTAGATTTTATTGCATTAAAATGTAAGTTGCAGAGCCAGCAGGTGGTTGGTGATTAAGCCACTGGACTCCCACACGGCCAGCGCTGGTTCGAGTCCTGGATCTGGCAGCTTACTTTACTTTCTCTCTCTCTTTCTTTCTCTCTCTGGTGTGTGCACATGCACTATAGAAAATTGAAAAATAATAATGGTGATAAATAAAAATTAAATATTTTTTTTAAAAAATGTGAGTGGCATCCCAAGTCAGGTAAAGTGAAGAATGAGGCAATTACCTGACAAAATTAGGGTATGAAAAAATCATACCATGTAGGATATTAATATTTTTTTTTTTGCAAAACCTAAAAGTATCAGCCAACTTGTTATGACTTTCTCCTATTTGATTCAAAGAAAATTTGACAGGTATAATCCTATCTTTGGACTCAAATGATTCAGATATAGAGCTTACCAAGTGACATCTCGGTAATTTAATGCCTGTAATTTGGGACCCTTTCCTAGGTGTCTGAAGAAAAATTCCTATTCCACGTGTACCACAATTTTATGCAGATATTCCAAGACTGAAATATCTCATGTTAAGTAGATTTATAAATATGTGATAAATAAAATAAAATGCTTTAAATAAACTAAAAGCAGATATATTTGTTTTTACAAACCTCAATGGAGGTTGTTCATAGCTCTACCTCACGTACTATACCATCTAAGAATCTAGCACATATATGATTAATTTCAGGGGAGAGTTTAGGTAATTTATATTGTTTCTAGTTTTGAGAGATTTTTGCTATAGGGTGCACATGCTCACAGGAGGAAGAGAGACAGAGAGACAGAAAATGAAACATAATCCTCCAGGGGGGATGGCCATGCTGCAATCCCTTCTCCTCCATTCTCCTCTCAGGATTTTAGGCACACATGTACATGTGCCAAGCATGAGTTTCAAGGCTTCGGGTCCAGGACTCAAACTACAATTGACCATGTGGGAATCCAGCACTTTAACCACTATGCCACCTGCTGGCCCCTATATTGTTTTCATAAAATCTATGCAGCAGCTTGCCTTTTCCACACAGCTATTCTAATTGATCCAAATTCAATGAGGAATGATTTGGTTTTCTCCTGGTTGATTCTCTTCAATCATGGCTTAAGAAAACTTAGATGTGAAAAGAGCTACAGCCCTGGACCCACCCTGAATCTTCTTCTCAACAGTGAAGTGGGGCCTACCATATTGCACAGAACCAATGAGCTCCCGGTGCTGCCAGACCAAGACGGAATTTTGTCCTCTTGCTTGCTTACTGGAGAAATTTGGGGCACACAAACCTGGCCTGTGATGTGTCTGGCATGGCCTCCAGTATTTGTTCACATCCTCTGTTGTGTTGATTCCTATCCAAATGGACAAACTTCAATAAGCCTTTTAAAACACGAAATAAAAGGTTGCTCGTATCCTGCAGGAAACTATACCATTCAGCCACAATTGGAACCATTTTCCAGCAAAGTTGAGGCATTTGTACCTCACCTGACTGAATAGAAATTAACTCTCAGTCACGCCGCTACACTCTCTACAATCCACTCATCCTGCTGCACTTGACCATGTTTGTTTTGGCATGTTATTCACATACTGTTGCTATGCACTTACTACTTACGCTGTTGCACGCAGGCAACCAAGAAAGACCTAATTGTTTGTCCTTTTCATTAGTACTGTGTTGGTGAGATGAATGTGACATAGGTTTCAGATAAGCAGAGTCTCTCTCGTTACTGCAATAAAGAGAGATGTTGCCTTTGATTGGAAGACTGAAGTTGTCAAAGTAAATAAAAACTATTCTGCTAGGGAAGGTTGAAATGCCCAGTTATTTTGTTGTGGGTTTTAATGCACCGATGTTAGAAACAGATACAAGCATGAGGGCTTCTTTCCAAAGATGTACCTAAGTTTGGGTTCATAGTATAGTTTGCACAGTGTAGTTACAAATTTCAAATAGCCTGTGTCCAGGAGTTCTCTTGGCACGTTTTGTTTTTAGCATCTAAGAAACTTAAATAAAAATGTGCTTGCTTAAAGAAAGAACAAACTTTCTGGATTATATACATCTATCACATGCAAGTATTACTTTCATAATGATAGTTTTAAATAATAATAGCATGTCATCCAAAAATAAAACAAATAAATGTATTGAGAAGATGATATGGCTATTATACTTGTCAGTCACCCAAGCCCAACATTCAGAGCTAAGGGTAATTACCAGGGCTTGATTTTGTTGAAATATTTGATCACCGCCACAGGAACCAATCAGTACCATGGACAGAGAAGGAAGACCCTAGGTAAGAAATGAAATGGTACATCCACTGGACACAGGAAGGGCAAAAGCAGAAGTTCAGAAGGTAAGAAGCTGCATGGAAAAAAGGCCTGATTTCCCAGCTTTAATTGCTTATTAGGTGACAGACTTCAGCTTTTATTAAAATTGTAAGTCTATGAAGGTTTATTGTATTGTGTTAACTGAAAAATGAAAAACATCACAAATTTATAAGTAATTTTAATCATGGCAAAAACTTTTATTTACACATGTAGCCTTTAGAATATTGCTAGCAGCAATAAAGTAATTTATGAACTTGCCAAGGAATGCTTCCTGCTGTTAATTTTAGTTGGTTCTTGGCCTTTATACACATAACACGGCCATATACATATGTTAATGATTTTTTTCACGTTAATGGGTGTGTGTACATGCAGGAGAGAGAGGGAGAAAGAGAGAAAGAACCCCCCTGTGAAAATGGGTCATGACATAATCTTTTTTCCTCAAACTCTCCATCCAGTCAGGATCCCAAGCAAGTGTCCACACACCTGGCATGTTTTTCAAGCTGCTGGGCTTGGGACTTCAACCCTGCTCAGCCATGTGAGATCAGCTGATTCTGCACAGTGGTTAACCACTATACTATTGGGCCAGCCCCTATTAATAGTATTCTAGTTGATTGTGTTGCTTTGTTTTGTTTTAATTTTGTCAGAGGGAGTGTGCACTCACAGGAGAAAGATGGAGGTGGGGTGGAGTGAGAAATTATCTCCTAGGGGGCATGGTCACACCACAACCCCTTCTCTTCCATTTTTTCCCCTTTCAGGGTTCTAGGCATGTGCACACATGCACCAAGCATGTTTTTCAAGCTGCTGGCTCTAGGACTTTAACCATGCAATCAGCCATGTAGGATTCAGCTGCCTTAACACCATGCCATAGGCTGGCCCATAATATTCTTAAGGATCAATTTAAGAAAAACCTATATGTACTTGCTCTCTACACATGAAGACAATGAACTAACTGCCATTCTGTGAAATTAATAATGAAATAATCTGAACAGATTTGTGGAAATTCAAAAATGTTACACTTCAGATATAAAACAACAAAATGAATTCACACTTTAACTGAGTAAATATCATTAGAATCCTACACCTAATTTACCAAACAGTGGGAGTCTCAGCATGAATTAAAGATGGACACTGCTTCCAAAGAACTTGGAATCCAGTGAAAAAGTCAATGTGGAAAGGAAAGAAATGAGCATCCATTGAATACATGGGGTTTGCCAAGACCGAGCTATGAACTTTACATGTATTACATCATTCTCATTGACATTGTTCTGACCACTTTTAAATATAAGGGAAGTAAAGTTCAACAAAGTAAGAGCTATTTCCAGGTCACTCAGCTAATGAGTTGTAGGAACCAAATTCAGGCCCAGGTCTTTCTGATTCCAAAGCCCACCTTCTCGTTCCCCTTCTCAAGGCTGTCCCAGAAAGAGAGGTGACAGTTCTGAAAGGTGCAATGCAGGAAGGCTTCTCAAGACAGGGAGCATTTCAGATCACATTATGTTACCCCTCATTTATAGACAGTGCCAGGTAATGCTTATTTCCTGTGATACTTTATATTTACTACATGTCAAAGACCCCATGTTTATAGTTGTTGTTGTTTGTTCGTTTTGCTAAAGAAAGGAATTTGTAACAAGAAGAATCTGAAATATGGCATCATCGTCAGGTCTTTTGTATTTACATTTTTGGCAACAATTCCAATAGTACACCCCTACTAATCATGTTAGCACAAGCATCGTAATGAGTCTGTATTTCCAGCAGCACAGGAAACCGATGACAGAAAGTGGCCTAGAGCTACGGAGTCAACTAATGACAGCAGCTTTAATTTAAAATATGTTGTGGGTAATAGACCAAGTGGATAATCCACTTGTGGATAATTGAGAGTATATCTGTACCCACATTTTAAGATCTAGGTATTTCATAGAGGTCCTATAACATAACATGTCATAAAATAACTTGTTCCCAATGCACTAGTATCCATTAAAATCAATAGGGTTTTGCAAGCCATGCATATGATAGATAGTATGAAATGTAATTAGTATTGGAAAATTGCTATAAAATCTCAAGCTCTTTGTACTTAAATGACCAAGATGGTCTCCACTGGGGCTCCTTTTTAAAACGCAACCTAGTGAACAGAAGTTAAAGGATTAAATAATAGGTGTTATGCTGGTTTTTAAGCAAATGAAGCCTCTTGTTTCTGTGCATAGGGGAAAAAATGTATTGTTACCACAAAACACTACTGTTGATAGCACTTTCTAAAATGAGGTGAAATGCAGGATTTAACAGCCCTTGGGCTGAAATGTTTGTATCTTATATCTGACCTGCTGGGAATAAATTATCTGAGGCTGACATCCCTTAGGCTAAGGGTTTATAATGGAAAATACCCCCCCTCCAAAAAAAAAGCCTTAACTATGAAGTAATAACACCAGCCACCATAATTTAGGTTCTCTGTTCTAAGCAGAGACATTCACAACGAGGCACGCAAACACACATACTGGCTCCGAAAGATGCTGAGAGAGCGAGAGAAAGAGAAGAAATGGACTTTTCCTTTCTTTCTTTTTAACCTTATCTGTGCATTCCTGGGTCACACAAGCATTGTGCTGACTCTGGATGAAAACACCCCTTTGATGGAGGATACATGCTGAAAGGGAGAATTCTGAATTATGTTCTCTAAATTATCCGAGGCTTGGAGAGCAAGTATTGATTTTAAAAATGACTGAGCCAGGCCTCGCACTGCAGAGTCCCCTCTCTCCCTCCTTCCCTCCCTGCCTTCGCCCCAAAGCACAACAAGAGATCTTGGACGCTGGGACCACAAGGCCCTGGGCTGGCATTGTTTCAAAAAATCACAAAGTCATCCATCAACCCGAGAGTCATTGGAGTAAGTACACGGTAGCTAAAGATGCCCGTTATCTGCTCCTAGGCTCCAACTCAATGAGCTGCAAGGAGAATTCGAATGATATTGGACCGATTAACTAATGCACTCGGGGAACCATGAACTGTTAAGGTGTTTATTTTGCTGCCTCATATAAAGAATGAGAAGTTCATCTGCATAGTTAAGCATTCTGTTTGCTCCAGCTCTAAATAACTGAGAAGCACCCGGGACGCAGGCCTCTTTTACAGAGGCAAATTGAGACCCAGAATCTGTTCTGTAATTGCTTGCCGCACTTTGCAAACAATTTAGGCCCAGCGTGAACTGTCCAGTTGTTACCGGCAATTGTGTTCCTGCAAGTGTGGGTGCACAGGTTCCCCTGCTCGTGTGTGGTTCCTCGGATCTCTTACTGCACGTTCATTTTATGGGGGAAACGAAGACTAAAATTACTAGTGTCTATGCACTGAGAACATCACTTAGTTTTATTTAGTCATTAGTGGGGAGGAACATCCGGAGCACATCACATATTAAGTCAAATAACACTAGGCTTCTACTTTATATCCTGAGGGTATATTCTGTGAGTCAGAGAAGCTCATTTTTATGTGGCTACATTATTTGAAGACACATACAATTCCCAGTCTCCTCTCTTTATACATTTTAAACAAAGTGCAGTTGTTTAAATGAGCAAGTAAGTTTCACGCCTAGTACATGACTGAAGAGATACTCGTTTTAGAATACACCACCCTAGCAGGGCTTCTTAACTCAGAGTTATAGGCATTTGAAGCTGGATAAATCTTTGTTGTGAAACCATGCTGTGCATTGCTAAATGTTAAGCAGCCTCTCTGGCCTCTCTCTACCCCTAAGAGGCCAGTAACACTCCCTCACCAAACTGTGACAACCAAAAACGTCTCTAGACATTACTAGCTGTCTCCTATGGAGCAAAATTGTCCCCCAGTTGAGAACCACTGATTAAGAAAAGTCCTTTTATGTTTCCTTTAAGTTTTTGAGGATAAATTTGCATATTTTCTGAATGAATGTTACAAAAGTACATGGCCTCCATGTTTGTGGAGGCCAGAGAGGGCCTCTGATCATGCTATCTAGAACCGAGCTGCCAGGCTTTTTTCACACCATACAAAATGCCATGCTCTAATCTAACAAAAGCCTTATTTCATCTCAAAATGAATTGTTCTAGGAGATTTATAGTATTGTCCTTAAAATTAGCAGTAAGAAAAGTTGCAGAGGCTCATTCTGGTCCATCTTTTCTACGGTAATTTTTTTTTCTTTTTTCTTTTTTTTTGGAGAGGTTTTAGCTATAGGGTGCGTGTTCTCGCCAGACAGACAGAGAGAGGCATAGAGACAGAAAGTGATAAATCACCCCCCGGGGGGGGTGGCCACGCTGCAATCCCTTCTCCTCCATTCTCCTCTCGGGATCTTGGGCATGCACACACGCGCCCGGTGTGAGTTTTAAGCCGCTGGGTCCGGGATGTGAACTGCGGTCGACTACATGGGAGTCCAGCGACATAGCCATTACGCCAACTGCTGGTCCCCAGTAATTTTTTTTTTTTTAATGTTCCCATTCTTTGGCTTGGGATAGCTAAACGCATTGTACTAAAATTTCTCTCATAGAAACTCTCTTATTTATTTTTTCCTTGGTCTTTGAAGGATATGCAATTGAGTGATGGCAATGATTTCATTACCAATTCCTCCCGAAAAAGGGCAATTTTACTAGGTCAAGGTTGAAACACCGAGTCATGGGATAAAAAGAAACCTAATCTACCTCTAAATCACTCTACAACTTAAGAGTTATTATGTTGGAGACAGGATTACATGCAACCAAAGTCAACTCTACAGCTGGCACTTAGCCAATGACTTCGGACAGTAGATTTAGCCAAATAGACAATTCACTACCCCCTGTCTCTTGCCAAAGTGACTGGGGATTGTTTGAGTGATTTAGGCTAGAAAATATTTTAAGATGTTATAAATACACCTTACTTAGAAGGGACATTCAACTTGGGCAATATTTTATATAAAACTCCTATTTCTATTTAATACTCGTATCTTACTTCAGTACTTCCTGTGATGTAAGATGTAGACATAGCAGATTTCTACAACAAAACTATTTGGGAAAAATTTCTTTAAACATAATGAAATAAGCCAATGAAATAAGCTGCATTTTTTTTTTTTTTTTAGGACATGTGTGCTTGCCAGAGAAAGAGAGAGAGAGAGAGTGTGAGGAACCATCCCCCAGGGGATTTGGCCATGTCACAATCCTTTCTCTGTCATTCTCCTCTTAGGATTTCGGGCACTCACACACATGTATCTGGCATGAGTTTCAAGCTTCTGGGTCCAGGTCTTGAACCACGGTCAGTCATATGGGAGTCTAGTGCTTTAACTAAATGTCTGGTATTACTTTATAAGAAGAAAACCTAATTTCTCTGAACCACCTTAAGCCTGGGTTTTGACTGCCTCATTCCTGAGTGTGAGTGTGAAGAGAATACAGTCCTCATGTTAACAGCTTGCAGACAGTGATCCGCTGGGATACTGCAGTGGGGAGTAGGTAGTAAGAACAGGAGGAATGGTGATGCCTGAGAACTCAAGGTTATCATCACATGCCCTGGATTCCAATCTCTGCTCTACCACATCTGAGATTTGCACTCAGCCATAAAATGTCTATCAGGGATAATTGTGCCTACTCTGCTAACGAGGAAACTGAGGCACAAAGAAGTCTAATGATCTTAAGATTGTGGAATTAGTATGTGGTAGAAATCTGCTGATCTCTCAGCAGTCTGAGTGGCCATCTTCCACGGAAAAGGCATGCAGTTTGCCTTACGTTAGTCTCATCTTAAGTCCTATGTTGGGAGATAGTGCTGAATTCCAGTGAATGAGTTGTGAATTACTTTGTGAATTTGGGCTGTGAAGGCAGCCAAAAGCTGATAATTCTTGCCTATTACGTGGATTTATCACATGTTCAATTGTGTAATTACTTTCTTAAAAAATCCATTTTCCCCATTTTATTGTCATGAAGATACAAAGGGGACATTTTGGGTAAAGAAATTATTAGCTAGGAGAGGAAATAACAACTGTTCTTGTGGAGTTGAGCTTTTATGTCTGTTAAATGCTTCAAAACAAGGATCAGTAACTGGAGGCTGCTAAGTCCCTGCTCTTCACTTAGAGCAAAATAGTGCTGGTCTTAGGAGGAGGTGACTAAACAGATGACATTTTTGTAGGGACAGGGAGAAAGCCCTTGGAGTCAAATACCTGTCACAGAGTCTGAAATTCCACCCTTTGCAAAGCACTCCTTTAGGCTTGCTTTAGAAAGTTTGGGGATAAATTTAGGATCCTCAACATCCCATCCAATTAAATTACCAATAATGCAGGGGGTAGGGTTAACACCTAGATCCTGTCTGCAGTTACTACTTAAAAAACTGAAACCCTGGGAAGAGCAAGGACATAGCAAGGGAAAAGCACATTGAACGGGCAGAGAGAAAGTAATACAGTATAAATGATACCCACAGCACGTAGTTCATGCAGTCCACTTTCCATAAGTGAAGAAAATGTAGGTCATAAAGTAGTACTCCCGGAAGTTTGTTCCCGGGCAATAATTGCCCATGTTGTCCTCAGTTACAAGAGTCCAAAGCCAAGAAAGTGTGGGAAAACCTCGACTGAACAAATTCAATGGGTTTCCATCCTCAGGGATCATTAGTATTGATACAAGTTGTGAATCCTATGGCGGAGGGTCAGCAAGAATGGCTAGGGCCCAGAGAGCTGTATGTGTGCTACAACCCCTAAGACTAACTGCTCTAGAAATGCTTCTCTGCAGAGAAGGGACTTGCCTGTGACAGACATAAAATTAGAACCCACTTTTCTGACTCCTAGTCTAAATATTTCTCTAGTCTGTGATGCACCAGTCCCGTTATTTTCCTTTAGATAAGTTCAGGGCTCCGAAAAAGAAGAGCTCAGGACTTTGGAGACTGGTACAGAGCACTCTGCACAGAACAAACCCCCAGCTGTGTGAGCAAAAATGCACTCGCTGGGCTGTAGCAATGGCTGCTCACTTCCCTCCGTCTGTGATGGGATGTGATGTGATGTAGATGTAGTGGGGTAGTTTCCTTCCTCCATTGTCCCACCTCAACCCTTCCCAGTGGTCTACTGGGCTGTAGCAATGGCTGCTCACTCCCTCCGTCTGTGATGGGATGTGATGTAGATGTAGTGGGGTGGTTTCCTTCCTCCATTGTCCCACCTCAACCCTTCCCAGTGGTCTACAGTAGACAAGAATAACACATACAGGAAAAATAGGAAATGGGGGAATTCAGACTGGCTGTCCTCTCTGAAGCACATCTAGGACCCCCTAACTCACCCAAAAGAGCATAGGCTGACCCCCGTGTCCTTGTGATCCTCACAGGAGGACATGAACATTCAAATGAGCGAATGGAAGAGGATAAAAATCAGCCAAATGGTGAACATTTTGAGAATCTAAGAAGCATGAGAAATAAGAAAGGCAACACATGGATAGATTCACTTGTATTAGAAAAAGCAAAATTGATAAAACAGAATAAGAGCTTAAAATATACATTGTAAATTATGTCGAAGAGATTAGGAAGACTATCGGAAATATGAAGCAAAAACACTGGTTTGAATTTTGTTATAAACATATATTTTGCTTAAAGAGTTCAACGTATGGGTTGGTAGACTAACTCAAACCAGCAAAATAGAATTCAATGGATCCACTGAATGAGAGAAAATGGATATGCATAGGGATGTCAAAAAATAAAAACAAACTGAAACAAAAAGAAAGCATAACAGATAGAAAACATGAAACTACATGCCCCCAAATTTTTAAATATGTTATGATAAATAAAAGTGACTTGTATTTACCAATTCAAGGTTGAATTTTTAAAAGGTATGCTGTCTATAACAGGCATTTCAAAACATAAATCATGAAAAAAGTTGAAAATGAAGTGAATCTATTAAGCAAACCGAAACCAAAAGTCAAAATGCTTATTTTTGATGTCAGCTAAAATAGATTTGTTATAAAAAATTAAAAAACAGCATAAAGAACAAAGATGATAGTTATATCACAGTAAAGGAATACTATAACAAGAGTGTATAACAATCATAAGTAAATATACACCTGTCTCAGTCCATTTGGCTACGATAACAAATGCTACAGGTTAGGTGGCCTTTTTTTTTTTTTTTTTTTGGAGAGGTTTTTGCTACACGGCGCGTGCGCTTGCCAGACAGAGAGAAACAGAGAGACAGAAAGCAAGAAATCACCCCCCAGGGGGGATGGCCATGCTGCAATCCCTTCTCCTCCATTCTCCTCTCGGGATCTTGGGCACGCACGCACACGCGTCTGGTGTGAGTTTAAGCCACCAGGTCCGGAACTCGAACTGCAGTCGACTACATGGGAATCCAGCAACATAGCTGTTATGCTAACTGCTGGTCCCCAGGTTAGGTGGCCTTTAAGTAAGAGAAATTTTTTTTTCCCTCACAGCTCTAGAAGCTGGGAAGCTAATGATCAAGCCAATGGCCTATTCAGTGTCTGGTGAGGAACAGCATCGTGGTTCATAGTTATCTGTCTTTTTTGCTATGTCCTAACATGGTGGAAAGGGCAGAGGACCTCTCTCAGTGCCTTTATTACATACACTAATCCTATATGTGAAGACTTTGTCTTCATTACCTGCTAAAGCCCCCACCTTGGAGGTTAGGATCTCAACATGTGAACTGGAGGAGACATAAACATTCAGTCTATAACAGCACTCAATAATATAGCCTCAAAATTGATAAAATAACAACCAATAAAATCAAAGGAGAAATTCCTATCAATTCCCTCTCAGGAATTGATAGATTAAAGATTAATAAAATGATAAGTTTGATCTAAATAGATAAGCTTTATAGCTAACAAGCATAGAGTAAACTTTCATTAAAAACATACATACAAATTCACAGAAACTCATCACATAGTAAGTCACAAAGAAACCTGAAGTAAATTCTGAAAATGGGCATTATGCTATTTACGTACAACAGATTATTTGCCCTCTATGCAATAAAATAAAGCATTATTTAAAATCATTATAAAAGTTTTATACATCTAGAAATATAAGTAAAACATATTCTTAATCTATAAAAAGAAAATTACGAGAGACATCATGAAGTACATAAAAACATTAAATGCCCCAAAGTGAGAAAAACAAAAAACAAAAGCCAAAATGTATATTTGTTGTTGCCACAATACCATTAGGAAGACTTAAGAGTCTTTTTTGTATTTACATGGAAAACTAAAAGGAATAGAAGTATATAGAATCATTTAACTTAAAAATCTAAAAAAGAAAAAAGCAACAAAAGAATAAACTCAGAAAAACATGAAAATGGGAATAGTAAAATCAGGCTAAAAACAAACAAAAAAAGGAAAACAACAAAATAGTAAATATAATTAGCAAATTCCTAAAAACAGTTAAAAAAGACTAAAAACAACACTGGCAAGATTGACATCGGACAGATACAGAGACAGAGAGAAATGCAAAAAAAAAAATCAGAAATGTAAAAAGAAGAATACTATTAGCAAAGGCATGCTAGAAAATTGAAAACCTGAATAAAATGGACAGGACTACATAAAATTATAAAATATCAACATTAGAACAGGAAGACATGAAATACATGGAATTGCCAATAAAGAACCTGAAATCAGCCATTGAAATCTTCTCTCTACTAAAATGGCCTGATAGATGATTTTATAACCATGTGGCAGCAAAGAAAATCTTATTTGCCTTATACAAGTTTTTACAGAAAGTAGAATAAGGAAGTTACCTAAGTCATTTTATGACACTAACAATGCCTTTATGCTACAACCAAGAAAGCGCTTATAAAAAGGAAAAAGTATAGGTCAGTTTTACTTACACAAATAGATGCCAAAACTTAAATAGAACATTAGTTAAATGAACCAACAGTGCATTACTTGTCACATGTCACGATCAAATGTAACTTGTGTCTTCTGAGTTCATTATCAATCTATCCATTTACTACACAGCATAATCACAATAAAAATTTCAAAAGTAAAATATATGAAGAAAGGACAGATTTTTTTTTTAAGTATCTGAAATTCACATAGCAAAATAGAGATCTTTGGGGCCAGCAGGTGGCGTGGTGGTTAAGGTACTGGACTCCCACATGGCCCACCACCATTCAAGTCCCAGACCCAGCAACTTGAAACTTGTGCCGGGTGTGTGTGCATGTGTGCCCAAACTCCTGAAAGAAGAATGAAGAAGGGATTACAGAGTTGCCATCCTCCCTAGGGGGTGATTTCTCACTTTACTTTTCTCTCTATGTCTCTCTCTGTCTCTCTCAAGTGAGCCCATGCACCTTATGGCAAAAACCTAAAAAAAAAAAACAAAAAACAAAAAACAAATTTTCAACTAGCTAAAGGAGACTATCATCCTACCAGATATTGCTAGTGCTATGTCAGAGCGGTACTGTTGCAAGAAGATAGATTGTCATAAAAGAGAGGAGAGCTTGGAAATAAGAGTTTTCGTAGGAACACTTGCTGGATGCTCAAAATGGCATCAAAAATCAGTGGGGAACAAATAGGCTATTTAGTAAACAGAATTGGAATGACTGGCTTACCTTGTAGAAAATATAGTTTGGCTTGGTGCTTTAAAGTTTACACAAAAATAAATTCTATATGCAGTCAAGACCTAAATGATAAATGCAAAATAGTTAAGCTAGTAGAAGAAATACAGGAAAATATCCAACAAAACGAAGAACACAGCCAGGAAGGGGAGAACTGCTGGTCTGACTGAAGTTAAGAATTTTTTTTTTTTTTTGAGAGGTTTTTTGCTACAGGGCACGTGCACTCGCCAGACAGACAGAGAGAGAGAGACAGAGAGATAGAAAGCGAGAAACCACCCCCCATGAGGGATGGTCATGCTGCAATCCCTTTTCCTCCATTCTCCTCTTGGGATCTTGGGCACGCACGCACGCATACGCGCCTGGCGTGAGTTTAAGCCACCAGGTCCAGGACTCGAACAGCAGTCGGCTACGTGGGAGTCCAGAGACATAGCCATTATGCTAACTGCTGGCCCCTGAAGTTAAGAATTTTTGACCACGCTATAGCTAACATTTAACAGATGGCTAACAGAAGAATCTTACAATTTTGGGCCAGCAGATACCATGGCAGTACATTGCTGGACTGACACATGGCCAACAGTGGTTCGAGTCCCAGATCTGGTGGCTTGAAACACACCCTTTGGCGTGTGTGTGTGTGTGTGTGTGTGTGTGTGTGTGTCCAAGATCCTGGAAGGAGAATGGAGGAGAAGGGATTGTGGTGTGGCCATCCCCCCCCCCTGGGGGGTGATTTCTCACTTTCCCTTTCACTTGTCTGTCTGTCTCTCTCTCCAGAAAATGCACATGTCCTAAGGCAAAAATTTTTACATATCAAAAAAAAAGAAGAAAAAGAATATTATCGTGTCTATTACCAATGCTAAATTAATATATGGAGTAAATAACAATAATAAATTTGACTCTGCTACCCCGAAAAATGTGAATTTTATATTTTAAAAAATGGATAAAGTTCATATTTGTTACAGAAAAGATGTTCTATTTCAATAATAATCAGAGAAATGCAAATTAAGACCAAATGCTACTTTTTGCCCATGAGGCTGTCAAAAATTAGAAGGTAGGAAATGAAAACCTTCATACACATCTGCTGGAAGTGGTAGTCAGGACCCAATCAGGAAAGGCACATTCATTATCTGATCAAAGCTTTTGTTGAGAGCTAGTAGGAAAATGGTCTTGTTTTCAGCATTAAGAAGGTAGCACTCGACTAGACCAACACGAAGACTATGCTCTAAATCTGCACCCTCCCACCTAGCAGCTACCTATGCCCATGGAGCACCTGAAATGGGACCAGTCTGAATTGAGATCCTCTGTAAATATAAAACACACACAGAAGACCTACTACAGACCAAATTACCGTAACGAACACATTAACGTAAAAAACGAAATATTATCTCCATCATGTTTTAGTACCGGTAATTTTTTGAAATAGTATTTTAGGAATATTGGGTTAAGTAAAGTATATTAGTAAAATTACTTCCACCTTTTTCTTTTTCTTTTTTTAATGTGGCTACTAGAACATTTAAAATTGGGACCAGCAGGTGGACTCCATCGCTGAACTCCAATGTAGTCGACTGCGGTTTGAGTCCCAGACCCAGAGAATTAAACTCAGACCGGGCATGTTTGTGTGCGTGCCCAAGATCTTGAGAGGAGAATGGAGGAAAAGGGATTGCAGTGTGGCCATCCCCCCTGGAGGGTGATTTCTCTCTTTCTGTCTCTCTGGCAAGCTCACATGCCCTATAACAAAAACCTCTCCAGGGACCAGCAGTTAGCGTAATGGCTATGTCGCTGGACTCCCATGTAGTCAACCGCAGTTCAAGTCCCAGACCCGGTGGCTTAAACTCACGCCAGGCACGTGTGCATACATGCCCAAGATCCTAAGAGGAGAATGGAGGAGAAGTGATTGTGGCTTGGTCATCCTTCCTGGGGGTTGATTTCTCGTTTTCTATCTCTCTGTCTCTGTCTTTCTGGAGAGTGCACACACCCTATATAAAAATAAAAAAAGTAAATTAAAAAATAAAACCTCTCCAAAATAATAATAATAATAATAAGTAGTAGTAGTAGTAGTAGTATCTGTGGCTTGCATTACTTTTCTCTAGGACAGTGTTGTTGTAAAAACGTTCATCTCAGGGTGGGCCGTATTATGTCCCTCACTGGGAAAATGGAGAAAGGAAGTGGAAAATGACAAAGGATGCAATACTGTGCAAATGAAATGAGTTGGGGTTGCAGAACAGTGTGGCTAGCTCTCTAAAATGTAACTAGAGTAAAATGTACAGCCCAATACTATTACGTAAATTTAAAAATTTCACACACAAAACTACTATCTATACCACAAATCCATTATATGTAACAAAACGATGTATCAATTAAATGCCACATAACATCATTTGGTCAATGAGAGATCACATCGATGACGGTAGTCCCATGAGATTTTAATAGCCTACATAATATATTTCAAGTGTGTAGAAGGCTATATCATCTAGGATTGTGTAAGTCACTCTATGATGTTGGCTCATGAAAGAAATTGTCATAATAAGCATTTCTCAGAATATATTCCTATCATTAAGTAATACTATATACAAATAAACATATGGGAAGTGGTTTAGAATGGCAAGCAATAAAATTTCAAGAGCAGTTGTCTGTGGATGGTATGGGATTTAGGATTAGAATTGATTAAGGAGAAATAAATCATAAAATAAAATGGAAAAAAAAAAAAAAAAAAAAAATCCCTGTGTGTGAGATAATGGTGATAGCTTGCCATGAACCCTGTGTGATATAATCAATTTTATTCTAGACACTTGAATTTAAAAATAATTTCAAAATTACAACTTGATTAAATGTATTTTAGACAAATGAACTATTTGAAATCAACTGAATTCACCAATATTAAATATGTAGGGGCCAGCAACTAGCACAGTGGTTAAGGCACTGGACTCCTATATGATAAACTGTGGTTTGAGTCCAAATCCAGAGATTTTAAATTCATGTCATGCACGTATGTGTGCATGCCCAAAATCCCTAAAGGAGAATGGAGGAGAAGGGATTGCGGCATGGCCATCACTCCAAGGGGGTGATTTCTCGCTTTCTGTTTTCCTCTCTCTATTTCTCTGGCAAGCAGATGTACCTTATAGCAAAAATGTCTAAAAAATTTTTTAAATGTAATATTACATACACTGCCATATCCCCAGAGAACATGTCAACTATAAAGTTTTCAAACTCAAGATGCTTCCAGTTTACCTAAGAGGGGGGAGGGAAGCTATCCTGAAATGTGAAAAGCAATGTGAGATAGAATTCAGTTACTACATATATAATATGGGCAAAAAGATAGCAGAGAGATGAATGAGAGCAAGATTTGAGGATGCAGTAGAATTTGAACTTGAACCTTCATAGAATAAGTGGGGCTTGGACCAATGTAGAGAAACAGACCTTCCCAATAGATGATTTATTTTCAAAGTTGGAATGGCTTGCTGCCCCTCAGTGGGATAGAAAAGTACTGTCTTCCACATGAGAAAGTGAAATCATCACAAGGGCAAGGGACTAGCCCACAGTATTACAATTAGTCCAGCTGAACAGACAAATGCTCCAAGGCCTTTTCTAGCCATTAAATCCTACACATCCATGTAGCCTGAACTGTTTCAGTTCAGAAGTGTACTGAAAAGTGACGAAGATGAGATAATACAATTTCCAAGAGTACTTTGCTTAATGCCACAGCAGAGTTTATGCACTGGAGAAGTCAGGTGTGCTAAGTGATGAGGATACTCAGTAATTAGCATTTTGAGATACGTTGTAGATCTTTACCGAAGCAGGAGAAATAAGCAGGGGGACTGTACAGTGCCGAAAGGGACATTCAAGGCCCCATCATCTGCCCCTAGGATACCTTTTAAAAACCTTTCCCCCTTGTTTTCATGCTCAAATGACAGCCAAACCAAGTACTTTATCATCATGCCATGTTATTCTCCAAGTATTCTTCCTGTATTTGAATATCTTCAGCTCTTTCTCTACCTAACAAAATTTAGTCTACCTCAGGACCATGTGTGAATTCTAATCCTTGCAAAAAAACCTTAGATAAAGCACAAGCAGAAGGCAATGCTTCCCTCCATGAGTACTCAAATCTCTGAACTATCATTCTGTGATGACACGGGTCTCTAGGAATCCCACTGTCAGAATGAATTAAGACCAAGACTGTTTGATTAAAATAATATGATTCTTCTTATTAGTATTGAAGCAATCTATACACTGAGTCCCACCAGCCAAATCTGATACAAAGGACCCCTCGCACCTTTCCACAGATTTACAAATCCACATTCTCCCAAGTATTTCCATGCTTGCGTTTTGCCCCAAAGTGTTTTCCCATATACACACTTACTTTACAGACATCTCATCAGAGAACACACACAATTCTGTGCCTTGCTTTTTTCACTATGTACATTTTTCTTATTTGTATATCATTTCATAATGTCTATAATTCTTCATTGTTGACATGCTGTCATCACTTCTTTTAAAATCCCTTTTTGTGATCACTTACTTTAGAAAGGCAGGATTTTTTTTTCCCCTTTTCCTCCTCTCCCTGCTCCCAGGCCCTATAACAAAATATCCATCCACACTAACCCCATATGGAATAAAATAAGCAAGTTTCAAAGGCTCATGCTAGTCTTCCACTAGGATTTGTTGTTTCACATCATAATTACAAGAGCAAGGAATCAAGACAATGCATTCTTTGTCAATTTGACAAATTGCCCCGTTTCCCACTTACCAAGATGGCCAAATAAGTAAATAAAACAATCCCTTCACAAAAACTCAGTAACTCACAGAGAAAATCTGGAAATGAATAGTATCGTATGTCTTCCCCACATCTGTATTTTCAGCAAGGATACCCTTGGAAAACATACTTCCTGTCCTTGACTCTCTCCAGGGCCTTCCACAGACAAATGTAGTTTATTTGGACAAAATTCTACTTAATTCTCCAAGTAGAGAAGATAGACCATTAGCCCTTTTACACTGGCTCAATTACCAATTACCAGCAGGTAAACAGCCTATCACTGCAACACTGCTCCAAGCTTATTATGACTGTCATTTGCAAAGGTGGAGCCCTTCCTGGAGAAATCTCTGTTTTATTAGCATAAAGAGGTCTAAAGAGCACTGGCCGGGGCCAGGAGGTTCTCCGTGTTCCCCAGGGATCCCTGTTGATTTATGGGCTCCCACACATTCACCTACGACATCACAATTCATTCCTGTGTAAAATACTCTATTATTCCTCCACCCAAGAGTAAGGTCAGAAAATATCAAAAGGAATACGATTTCTTAAGCAAGAGAGGGAGAATAACTGGTTTTATAAAAAGCCCCAAAGCCAAAACCAATTAAGCCGAAAAACTAATCTGCAGAGAAGTATCCCAATGAACAATAGCAATTGGGAAAAGCCAGCTCGCATTTTTAAAGTGTCAGTTCCAAATCCCTGGAGGCCAGGCCACAAGCGTGGACACAGCCATCTCGCAGCTCAATGAGGAGGAAAGAGCATGAACTCTGGAAGCAGAAGACCAAGGTGCTAAATGTCGTCCCTCCATTTTGAAAGCCATATGGCCTCATGCAAGTTCTTAGTCATTTTGAACCTCATCTGAAATCTCCACACGGCTTCATGTGGCTGTTGTGAGGACTGAATTACAACACCTGTCTCCTGGCACAGAGTAGGCACGTATACCTCCAGGTTGATGGCCCATTCCACATCCACCCCCCTAAATACCTTTACATCAGTGACTGTCCTTGATTAGTCAAAAGGCAAACACCAACAGCTTGGTCTTCCTGTCAGGGAGATTATTGTCCTTATTGTGTCGGAATACATTTCTACTTCCTTAATTTTGTGTAGACTTTATAAATTATGGCTTTCTTTCTGAGTGTTTGCCAGAACATGCAATCAGTCCTTTGTACCACTTACATCTTTATGTTTGGGTATAAGCAAAGACTTTGAATCAACCTCAGTGTGAATCTAACTTCTTTATTCTTCTTTGTTTTTTTTTCTTTGTGTGTACATGTGGTTTTGTTTTTTGCTTTTGGTAAGTGGCAAAATTATCTAGAACACACACACACACACACACACACACACACACATTGCTTTTAGGGAAAAATACTGTTTTGTGGCAGGGTAATAACTTTCTCTTTTTTGAGAGAGAATTGTTGATTAAGAGTTTGAAAAGTGTTCCCAATTAGGATTTCCTTTCCTTTCAGGTTTCCCTTTCAGAATGTAAGCACCTTTGGCTGAGCTGTTGGCAGCAAGGTCACTCTTAGGTATTGCATAGAATTAGAGGTGAATTGGAACAAATGGAAGTCTGTGTATGCTTCGTGCCACTCCACCTCCCTGTGCAGAAGAAGAGAAAGACCTAATATTTGAGAGGGAAGAGGCAAAACTTCACCATCTCATTATAAAAGCCCTAATATGTCTTGTGTTTACTTCAGTAACTTCTGACTACATCGCTATCCGCTCACCAACACTCTTTTTCAGAGAAACATCTATTCCTTCTCTATACTGAAAAGAATGCTTCTACCTTCTCCCTGACTGCATTTATTCCCAGCTCTTACACAACTATTTTCATTTTTTTACAGGTATTTGTGCCAAGATAGGAGATCCTTTCCACCTATGACATTCTGCAGCACCATGGTCCTATTCCCTCAATTATCCTCTCTCCAGTCTGTATTCTAAATCTACTTCACAGACTCTTGTCTCTCTGATGTCCCCAAAACTATGTCATTAAGTTGATGGAATTACTGTATTGAAAAAGGACACCCAAGCTTGAGGTTCCCATCAACCGTCACCCTCAATTAAGAATTTCCTGCTTTGGTCATCAGATTTCCTAAGGCAAAGAAAAGCACGGATTCTTGGGCACTCAGAATGCTAGAATAGTCCCACCTGTCCCTACTTCCAACCCTATTTGCAGTGGTAAGAAATATACTAATTCTATTACTCCTTATGACCGGATAAGGATCCCCTGCTCCAACACTCTCTTTCCAACCCCCTAACTCCCATCCCACCTTTTCCTTATGGTTCTCAATGACAAGGAGAAGTAGCAATTATACTTGCTCATTTTTTGTTCATCCCTCTCAACTCTCTCTCTCCGTAAGACCTCTCCTTTGTAAATAGAAGAATCTGCTAGTTTCATCTCACCCACATGCCAAATCATTGATCTCCAATTAATACAGTCTCAGGTACAGGAGTCCTTTTCTTAACAGTGTTTTTGTACCACCCACTGTACAGAACTTTAATCCCTACTGTTTCCTCTTTCTATGCTCACACCTTCATAATTAAATGATAAAATTCAATTGAGCACAAGACATTCCAATGAACATAAAGTCTTTTCAACAAAGAGTGCCAGGAAAAGTGAAAAATGAAAATGTGAAACTGGACCCCTATCTCTTTTTTTTTTTTTTTTTTTTTTTAACTGAGCTTCAGTGTTTTGGTTTTTGTGTTTTGTTTTTTTTTATTATTTTTTTATTTTAAATTTTTGTCTTTTATTTTTCTTTCTCAGATCAATTAAATTCACATTTTACATAAAGTCCCCATTATGATGGATACAGTATACATATATATATATATTATATATATATATATATATATATATATATATACATATATATATATATAATATATATATATAGTTTTCGGGACCCCTATCTCTTACCATTAATAAAAATCAATGTGAAATGGATCAAAGATAAGGTCAGCAGGTGGCATGGTAGTTGAGGCACTAGATCTCACATGGCTGATTCTATAGTTTAAGTTCTCAACTTGGCAGCTTGGAAAACATGCTGGGAGCATAAGCATGTATCCAAATCCCAAAAAGGGAATGGAGAAGGGACTGCAGCATAGCCATCACCCCTGCAGTGGGAGGTGATTTCTCGCCTTCCCTCTCTTTCTGTCTCTACCTGCCACTCTCCAGCAAGCACACACACCCGGTGGCAAATACATACATACATACACATACACACACACACACACACACACACACACACACACACACACAAAATCAAAGGTCTACATGTAAAAACTCAAACTATAAAACTACTAGTGGAACATCCCAGCTCATACTTCTGCTTCTTGTGGTAGGGCTTCTCTTGCCCCTCGTCTTGCAGCACTTGTGCCAGTTGTTCTGAAAGATACCCATCACTTGGCACCAGCTGGAAAGAGATGCCCTGCTACCAACACTAAAATTGGCCCCTACTACATACACACTGTTTATGTGGGGGAAGGTAACAAGAAATACTGTACCCTAAATCTGGATGTGGGGAACTTTCCCTGGTTTTCAGAGTGTTTTACATACAAAACAAGGATCATTGATGTCGTCTACAAACCATCCAATAACACATTGTTCCACACCAAAACCCTGATGAAGAACTGTATCGTGCTCATTGACAGCACACCATACCAACAGTAGTATTGAAAAGACAATTAAACATCTATATTTATTGAAGCATTATTCACAATTGCTAAGTCATGAATCAACCCAATAACTGATGACTGGGTTAAAATATGTGGCACTTATACACAATGTAATGTTAGCCCAAAAGAACAAGACTCTGTCTTTTAATACAAGGTAGATGAATCTAGAAGATTGAGTGCCGAGTGAAATAAACCAGTGTATGAAAGACAAACACAGTATGTCTCCATTCAACATATATCATATGTTGGCTGCCACTATGCACTGTTCTTGGGCCACAAGAGGGGGCCAGGCTGACTCCCAAGGAGGAAGAGATTTTAAACAAAAAGTGATCAAAGAAAATTCAGAAGAAATATGATGAAAACAAAAAGAATACCAAAATCAGCAATCTCCTGGAGCAGTTCCAGCAACACAAGTTTCTTGTGTGCATTGCGTCGAGACCATGCCAGTGCAGATGCACAGATGGCTATGTGGTAGAGGACAAAAACTTCAGTTCTATCTGAGGAAAATCAAGGCCAGGAAAGGTAAATCAATCTTCCTCTCTTCACTCATGTAATAAAGATGTTTACTGTTCCAAATAAATAAATAAATCTACTAGTAGGAAGCACAGGGCGACACTTGAAGACACTGGTGTAGGTAAAGATTTCTTAACTAAAACCTTTACATCACAGTCAATCATCTCAAAAATAGACAAGTGGGATTACATCAAGCTAAAAAGCTTCTGCGCAGCAAAGAGAACAAGAAGTAGACTGAAGAGACAACCTACAGAATGTGAGAAAATATTTTCAAACCATGCCTCAGATAATACTTTGATAACCAAAATAAAGAATCAAGCAGCTCAATCACACAAAAGCTCATGATTCAATTTAAAAATGGGCAACTGATCTGAACAGACTACTCTACAAGGAAGAATACAAAGTCCACAATACATATGAAAAAATGTTCAATATCTCTTTTCATAAAAGAAATGCAAATAAGAACCACTATGAAATAGCAATTTACCCATAAGAATAGTTATAATAAAAAAAAAAAAAACAAGAATGAAAATTGCTGGTGAGGTAGTGATGAAAAGGGAATACTCCTGCACTGTGGGTGGGAAAACACTCCGTTGAAAAGACAATTGCACATCTATATTTATTGAAGCATTATTCACAATTGTTAAGTCATGAATCAACCCAATAACTGATGACTGGGTTAAAATATGTGGCACTTATACACAATGCAATGTTAGCCCAAAAGAACAAGACTCTGTCTTTTAATACAAGGTAGATGAATCTAGAAGACTGAGTGCCAAGTGAAATAAACCAGTGTATGAAAGACAAACACAGTATGTCTCCATTCAACATATATCATACGTTGGCTGCCTATGGCAGAAATTGAAAGATTCAAAGACATAATAGGGAGGACAAGCATAGATACCAGAGACTGTCGAGGAGGGGGTGAATTGTAGAGGGTCAATTTGTAAGGGCTAGGACTAGGTGGTTAATGGTAACAGGTATGGAATAGAAATGGTAACACAAACCCAGTCTCAAGGACCTCATATGGTTTTTGCAAGGGATCCATCAGCCTGATCACTCAGCTGAGAAACTACACTGGCACTGTTCTGTTCCTTCGTATTGCTGTTCACCAGTCCATACCTACAGAAGGAAAGATCCCATCCTCCGGTCCTATACCTCACTCTTTATCTTCTGCTCTCAAGCAGACCAAGCTTTCTCTTCTATACATGTTTCTTTTTATTTTCCAAATTCTCTTCTCTCTTATTCTGCAAAATTCAAATTCACCTCACTCTCTTTTCAACTATTCCTGGAAAATTAAATGATACTGCAAGTTACCATATGACAGACCATGCCAGACTTCTACATAAAGGTAAGTCCCATTTACATTAAACAATATGGGCACTGAGAAGAGGCCTAAAGCAGTCCCTCATTAGGAAAATACAGAGAAACCCTAACATGCAATAATGAAAGGGGCCATGATAATTCAGTCTAATAAATATTGATTTAGCAGCCAGATGTGCCAATCATGCTAGACTGTGCCCTTTCAGTCTAGCTTTGTCCTCTCGTCTCAGGCTTTACAGTGGTTAGTTCACATCTTGCTCCATTACATTTTAAATTTCTCAAGAATCCTGGCCATATTTTGCTTATCTTAATAGCTCCAGGCTAGTCTATAGCACTTTACATATAGTAAAAAAATGTGTGAAAGAAGGAAAAGAAAAAAAAAATAAAAAGAGAGAGCAAGGTGGGAGGTGGAAGAGAAGAAACAAATTTGCAGAGTAGCAAATTCAAATAAGGGTTCTAATCTTTAACTGTGCTAACATGGACAATTGACTTAACCTCTCTAATCCTCAGTTGGCTTATCCATAAAATGGGAATAAGTTTATAATACACACCCAGAGAATATAATAAATTTTTTTAAATATTAGTATAGCTAAAATAATAGATACAAAGCCTATATAGGTATAGTAGGTGATTGAATAATAATCATTATTATTATTACAAATGAAAAAAATATTTAAAGGAATGACATCACTGCCTATATCATAATGGAGGTGAGAAGGTCTTGGCCTAGCCCTTTCAAGTCTGTCTCCTGGTTTGGCTAGCCCTTTCTGGACCTTTGTCGTTGGAGAATCACTTTGCCTACATAGCTTTCACTTAAATGGGGCTCTAAATCAAACTGTCCTCTGCCACCATTCTTCCTTGGGCTTCTGATTATAATCACGCTACCTGCTATTAGTACAGGGATGTTTAAAACTCCTATAAAACAAGAGCTAATTGCTGATCTGCTTAATTAAAGTGAGCCTTTTGTTGTCACATTTACAAAGATAAATGAAATAATCAGCTCTGGACTAATGAGAGATAATTAGATTATGCAGCCCCAATAAATAAAGACCAAAATGCTCCCAACTGTACCTGTGTGTCACAGAGAAGGACTACAATAAGCTTTAAAGAAGAGCATGTTGTGTTTTATTTTAACTATGAGTGTTTGTGGAATCCAGCTCCCCAACTTGACTTTATTATTCTGATTGGCAACAATCAAGAGAGTCGATCAGCGCCTTCCTGACCAGAATCCTACCGATTCTTAACAATTAGTCCTAACTTTTTTTTTTTACTAAAATAAAAATACATATAACTTAGAATTAAATCTAATTTAACTCAATATATCTCATCTAATTTATTAATAAAGGTCACTTATTAAAGTAGTATTAAGAACTGTGTTTTATAAAATATAACTGAGACCCTAAACCCTACATTCGTGACTCATAACTTACTAATTTCATTACTAAAATTATTGCATTCAGCATAAAAGTAAAACTGATCCAGTATCACCAAGGCTGACAGTACGCAAATCTATTCCTCCATGTCAAGAAATCGAAACTTCCTGGGACCAGCAGTTAGCGTAATGGCTATGTCACTGAACTTCCATGTAGTTGACCGCGGTTCAAGTCCCGGACCTGGTGGCTTAAACTCACGCCAGGCATGTGTGCATACGTGCCGAAAATCCCAAGAGGAGAATGGAGGAGAAGGGATTGTGGTGTGGCCATCCCCCCTGGGGGGTGATTTCTTGCTTTCTGTCTCTCAGTCTCTCTCTTTCTGGCAAGCACACACACCCTATGGCAAAAACCTCTCCAAAAAAAAAAAAGAAATCAAAACTTCCCTAAGTCAGTTCCCATGGCCTATCCTTAAAAGGACAGCTCTGGTCCCTAAAATACACACACACACACACACACACACACACACACAGAGTGAGGTTTTAAATCCCTACAGTCAAAGGTGAACAAAGCTCTTCCACACATGAATTGATTGAAATGAAGGTGAAGATAAAATTTTTATTTTGCTCAGATAAAATAAAGACAGATTGCCCAAGACTGATAACATATCAAAAGAAAACCCCTTCCTCCAAATGACAGAGATTACTATGTCTTGAAAAATATCTGCTAAACTAGTAGTTTCTAAACTTCTGATTTCATGAGTCAGTGTGTGTGTATACACATATATATGTAATTTATGTATTATATATAAAGTATCCTATATTAGTCCCTTAATATATATTATCTAACTTTTTGTTTTACCAATTGCAAATTTAGAAAGAAAAATCTGTCCTCACTATTACCAAGAAATAATAGAAAATATAAAATCTTAAAGAACAGAACTTTAAATTGAATACAAATAGCTTTATTAAGAAAACTTAGTATTGGACTTTTTTGCTCATTTACCCTGCACCAATAGGAAATCCATGTTGGACAGACACCCTCCAAAGATCAGAGTTTGGCAACCACAGAGCTAAGCTATTCTGTTCCCGATATCATCACAGCTCCCTAAAGCCCAGGAGCTGATGATTTTTTAAGTCAATATTCTAAGTCATTTTGTAGAATTAAAGGTTGATTTGAAAACAGAATAAAGAAACCAAAGTCTTCGAAGCCCACAAATCCACAGCAGCCCCTTCTGGTAAGCCTGCAGCTGACCAGCCCGGTGACCTTTGAGGAGCAGAGCCAGCATATAGCAAGACGCCACCCAAACACCGTGGGCTTGCAGAAACCCCCGCAAAGAGGCCAGGCTGGTTTTCGAAGGACCTGAGAAATTTCAGATCCAGTCTGTTCCTCAAAGCATTTTCTGATTTGTGCTCTATATAAATGATTTCTTTTTGTCCAGAAATAGTCCTCGATAAAGGGCGAGAGCTTCCTATGGTGCAGGGGAAAGAGCCAGAATACCTGTCCTCATTTCCCGTTCTATCCCAAGCCTGACCAATCAGTCTATGAGTCTCAGTTGCACATAACATGGAGATGACACGTGCCTCACAGGACCCACAAAAAGATGGACAGGTTAGCAGGGAGCTGGAGAACAGCACAATGGGAATCTTCAGATCACTTCCTAGTCTAGTCTTAAGTGATCGGATCTAGAGTCTAAATAATGGATCCACTGCTATGGTTAAGTCAAATGTAATGTCTGCCTAAGCAAAATTCTACCCAGTAATTCACTCACAGAGCCTAAATAAGTTGGCCCTGTCCTTGTTCTTGAAATAATGTATTCCTGCTGTCCCTGGAAACCAAGGCATGGATACAGGGGGGAGGGAGAGAAAGGCAGTCATAGATCAAGTGTCTCAAATGTCAATAAATGGCAAAGGAGAGTTATGGAGCACATAAGGGAAGGAGGAGGCTCAGAATATGGGGCTTGGGATGCCCTTTGACCCCACTCAGAGAGGCCCAGTAATAAATCCAGAGGTGAGGGACATCTTTAGATATTGGAGCCATCCAGGGAAGCCATAGAGAATTTTCTAGCATCATAAACAGTTTGGAAAGAAAAATATCTAATGTGGAAAGACAAGGATGGGATGGTGAACAAGAAAAAAGCCCTAGATAAGTTTTTGTTGTTTGTTGCTGTTGTGGTTGTTATTTTTTTCTGAAAATTTTTATATCAACTAGATAGGGAATTTGGAAAATCCTTCATTGAATCTGTTCCCTCAGTCGGGATCTAAGATATTAAGACAGATTCCCCTTGCGGAACCACATTAATCTGATTGCCTTGTCAAGGATACTGACACCCAGGAGCCCTGGCCACATATAGGATCTGAACTTCATTCAAAACCGTAACAAAACTATAATCCATTCAGGGCACACTTGCCATCCCACATGCCTTGGTGCCACAAGTTATATTATTAATCAGGACAAGTATTGATAACTCTGATTATAACAACCTCCAAATCATGATTTCTTCCTTTAATAAAAAACTCTTTCATGCCTAGTCCAGGTCAGGTGGGCTGCGGTTAGCTGGAAATTCTGGTTCCTTTGGTCTAGACCTCAGTATTCTCTGCTGGATGCTCTACATTCAGGAAGAGAGAGAATGGCAGGGACCTCGTGACGTGTTACAGGTCGTCTCTGGAAATGATGCACAGTACAACCACCTGTGTTCCATCAGGCACAGTCAAATGACCTCACTGAATGCGAGGGATGTGACACACATAGTCATCCTGTAAGGACACACAGCATTGTCTCTGTCACACCAGGAGGGCCCATAGAGAAAAGACCGGAGAAAGACCACAGAAAAGCATATTGCATTTATTACTTAATTGGTTTATTATCTCTGTCCCACTCAATTAAAAAAAAAAGTTCCCTGAGAACCTACTGGATGAGAGGCACTGTGAGAGGCTCTGAGGGGACCCCAAGGCAAAGGCAAGGCAGTTCTTACAGAGAAGACCATCTACTAAGTGAGATAGCATGGATATATGTATGACCTCTCTGTGCTTCAATTTCCTCATTTGTAAAATGAAATAACACCATGTAACTCCCATGATGGTTACAAAATTTAAATGAGAATGACATGTGAAGTGCATGGCATGTCATAGTTCTCCTTCTCCTTTCCTTCTTCTCTTTTTCCTCCCTCTTATTATCATTACTACTAATATAAGATGTTGGATGTGGAGAAAGTAGTACTCAAACAAAAGGGAAATTATATCCCATCGAAGAGCCAGAAAATTTTAGAAAACACTGCTATTTCAGGTGGGTCCTAAAGAATAGATACAGGTCCAGCTCGGGGTAAAATTCATAGCATACTGGACTACAGTGGTAGAGGCTATGTGGCCTACTGTGGGTTCAAATCCCCAACTGGCCTGAAAACATTGCTGGGTGCACAAGTGTCCAAGATCCTGAGGACTGGAGGACCAGAAAATGGGATAATGACATGACAAGACCCTCTCTCACTCTAATTCTCTTGCTTATGTGCGCATGTGCTATCATAAAAACAAAATATTTACAAAAAGAATACATACAACTTGCACAGTTGTAGAGAAAGAGGACTTTCAAAGTGAGGGACAACAGGAATAAAGACATCTATTGAGAAACGCAAAGCAGAGAGATGATGGAAGTAGACTGGGGAGAGAGGGAAATAAGGGTCTTGATGGAGGAGAAAGAGCAGCCAAACACTCCAAAGCTAACCAGATAGGGAAAAGACCCCTTCTCCCTCGTCAGAGACATTCTAAAAGCTGCTCAAATTATTTTTCAGGCTCAGCAGCCTAAAGTTGAAATGGGGATTTGGGGATCAAGAGTTCCTGTTAGCGGGACCAGCAGTTAGCATAATGGCTGTGTTGCTGGACTCCCATGTAGTCGACCGCAGTTCGCGTCCCGGACCTGGTGGCTTAAACTCACGCCAGGCGCGTGTGCGTGCGTGCCCAAGATCCTAAGAGGAGAATGGAGGAGAAGGGATTGCGGCGTGGCCATCCCCCCTGGGGGGTGATTTCTTGCTTTCTGTCTCTGTGTCTGTCTGGCGAGCACATGCGCCCTATAGCTAAAAATCTCTCCAAAAAAAGAGTCCCTGTTAGGGGGAAACAAGAAAGGAAGAGAGAGGATAAGACATGTGAAGAGGAGTATGGACACTGTGAGGGAGTGTGAAGGGCGTGGAGGCCCTGGTGGGCACCTGTGGCAGGGGAAAGAAACTGCCAGAGGTTGGGCAGCTAAAGTTGGTTCAAAATGGATTTAGAGCCCAGTACAGGAGTGTATACTGGTTGACTCTGTTGCTGTGCAGGCTGAGGCCACATGGGAAGCCTGGGTTCAATTCCCAGCCCACTCTAGAAGTTGGGTATGGTTGTACATAGCCATAGTCTCGGCTACTCAGAAATCTAAGGCAGGAGGATCACAAGCTTGGAGCCAGCATGGGCATCATAGCAAACCCTGTCTGAAAGAACTGAGCCTGAGTTCAGTGTCAGTGGCACAAGAGGTAATACCCTGAGCTGCTGTGTTGGAGGTCACATGGCCAAGCACAGGTTTGGATCCTGAGTCTAAGTGAAACATGCTAGGTATGCCATGTGTCCAAGATCCTGACTGGCTAAAGGGCTGAGGTAAAGGGATCACATCGTAGCAAGGCCCTATCAAGGATGCCTCTCTCTCTCTCTCTCCCTGACTCTTGCTATCATTCTCTCACAAGGACCAGCAGTTAGCGTAATGGCTATGTCACTAGACTCCTACGTAGTCGACCGCAGTTCGAGTCCTGGACCTGGTGGCTTAAACTCACACCGGATGCATGTCATGCGTGCCCAAGATCCCAAGAGGAGAATGGAGGAGAAGGGATTGTGGCGTGGCCATCCCCCCTGGGGGGTGATTTCTCGCTTTCTATCTCTCTGTCTCTCTCTGTTTTTCTGGCGAGCACATGTGCCCTATAGCAAAAACCTCTCAAAAAAGATTTAATTAAATTAAAAATAAACGATTACAGCATAAATAGTAAAGCTAAACTCCAAAAGACTAGAACCTATTAAGGCCCTTCCACTAGAAGCACCCAAGTGAGGTTGGAGATCATGGACCCTAAAATGGGAAACATTGTCATTGTGACCCCAGAAAATCCTTTCCTGATGAAGCAATTCTGATTCCCATGAAGCTCCTTGAAGAACAACACATTTGAGGGACCAGCAGTTAGCGTAATGGCTATGTCGCTGGACTCCCATGTAATCGACCGCGGTTCAAGTCCCGGACCCGGTGGCTTAAACTCACGCCGGGCACGTGTGCGTGTGTGCCCAAGATCCCAAGAGGAGAAAGGAAGAGAAGGGATTGCGGCCTAATCATTGCCCCCGCCAGGGGGTGATTTCTCACTTTCTCTCTCTCTGTCTCTGTCTTTCTGGCGAGCACACACGCCCTATAGCAAAAAAAAAAAAAAAAAAAAAAAAAAAAAAAAAACCTCTCCAAAAAAAAAGAAAAAAAGAAGAACAACACATTTGAGATTGCAATCATTAAAATGGAGGTGGGAGTGTTAAAATTGTATCTATTTCATTGAGTTATTATGAGTATTCCACAAATAATGCATGGCTCCTGGTATGAAATAAGCAATCGTTACGTGTTGGTTATTAGTGTGTTATGAAGCCACTTTTATGTATGAGGAAATGGATTGACAGAAATAAAGCAATCCTCTCAAACTTAGAGCATGCAAATTTCCACACTATGTCCTGCGGCGTTCATCCAACATTTGTATTGAGAACAGCACAACGAAATTCCCCAGTAAATATTGTGACAGTGGGGGAAAACAGTCTTCCTATTTACTATAAAAGGAGGGTAACATAAGCTCCCTCCATAAATCCCGTGGTTGTCCACATTGACTCCAATGCAACTGTATCATGGCTCCCAGAGCAGACTCTTTCTCTATGGAATTACCAATTCCCTAGTCTCCCACAGGAACCAAATTAACACTGCTTAGTGCTATGGAGATCATATTCCCTTCTGATATTGAAACCTATAATTTTTGATCAATTAGAGGCTAGTTACACAAACAATCAATTGATATTTAACTCACTGAGCCAGTAATCATTGCAATTTTGCTTTGGAGTCTCCCACTGCAAATCATTTGCTATGCTTTGAAATCCACAAGAGGCCCTCAGGAAAGCAAAACCACTGATGGGCTTTTTTTTCTTTCTCCCTGTGTCAGAAAATGCATATTTGTTTCCATTCTTAGCATTTGAAGTTCAAAGCTAATGGGCACAAACACAAAGGAGTTCGACCATTACTACATCAAGTTCAATGACAAAGAAAGATGTCCCAGAAAACATTGAGTTTTATTCTGAAATTTGGGGACTTGGAGAAAATGGCTACTTCTATACTAGCACAGTGACAACTTGGCTATCAAATAAGAATATTTGCTACCATGAAGGAAACTTTCACCATGAACATGATGCTAAGGCTCAGTTAATCTATACTAAAACCTTGTAGTGTGGGTATTTTGATCCCATTTTAAAGAGGAAGTGCTGGAGACCCAGCGAGGTTAGCTCAAGGGCAGGTCTTTATGAAGAAATATTCAGGAATTCATGCCCAGGTCAGCCTGATTCTTGACCACTTGACCACTATTTTCTGTAGCTAGGGCCACCTTGAGCTTGTCCCCACCCCAAATTTTGAAGTCGGTTCTTTTCTGCTGGAAGCAGCTCACTGTGATAAAAGAAGAAAAAAACAAAATCAGCAACTTTGGAACTATGTTAATCCTAGCTGCAATATCTATCTGCCTCTTTTTCTGCCATATATCCTCAAATGAGGTATTAAACCTCCGTTTCATGTTTGTAAAAAAGGTACATTAGAATATTTAAATAATGTTATGATAGTATTTTGGCCAAAATACAGGCAATTTCTTGGGAAACAGTATGCAATAATGGTAAAACTTCAATCTTAAATTATGGTGTCATCAGGAAAGTCATGACATTTTTGAATACAAAATAAGTTATTGGGACCAGCAGTTGGTGTAATAGCTATGTTGCTGGACTCCCACGTATGCGACCATGGTTCAAGTCCTGGACCCAGTGGCTTAAACTCATGCCAGGCACATGTGCGTGCGTATGTGCCCAAGATCCCAAGAGGAGAATGGAGGAGAGGGATTGTGGCGTAGCCATCCCCCCTAGGGGGTGATTTCTTGCTCTCTGTCTCTCTGTCTCTCTCATGAGTGCACATGCCCGATAGCAAAAACCTCTCCCAAAAAAAGAAAAAAGAAAAAGAAGTTATAACTTTCCAGATGACCTAATAGAACACCTGAGTTTGAATTTTGACTCTTCTACTTGACAGTCCTGTGCCTTTGGAGAAGTCATTTGATCCATTAGTTTTATCACAGGAAAATTAGGATATTAATATCTACCTTGGGGGCCAGCAGATGGCATAGTGATTACATCATGGGACTCCCACATGGCCAACTGCAGTTTGAGTCCCAGACCTGGTGGCTTGAAATTTACACCAGGCACATGTACTCGCATGCCCAAGATCCCAGGAGGATGGAGGGGAAGGGATTGTGGCGTGGCCATCCCTTGTGAGGGGTAATTTCATGCTTTCCTTCTCATTGTATCAGTCTCTCTCTCCAGCAAGTGCACATGCCCTAAGGCAAAAACCTCTAAACCAATAATAATAATATCACCTATCTCATAGAATTAATGTCATGACTATTGAATTCACTGGAAGATTAAAATACTTAACACAGTGCTTACTACATAGTAAGTGCTCAACGTGCTACTGCTATCACTTCATTTTTTTAGAAACATTTGCTTTTGCCTAGTACCAGAGCTTACTAACATGGCCTAAAATGCCTGGTCTTCCTCCTAGGAATCTTTCCTTCTGGGAAACCACATCGGTACCTGCCTTCCACTGTGAGTTAGCCATCCTCTCTCCTAGTCTTTCTGTTTATGATCTTCCCAAGTACTGCCTTACCCCTAGCCACGGCATGTGGTCTTAACCACACCAAGAAAACAGAATCAGGTTGGCTGTGACTTATACAACCAAGGAGATCTCCATAATAACAATGTCTTAATAAGCTGGTCTCATTGGGCTGGTCCCATGAAGTAGCACTAGAGGACCTGAGTCCTACATGGCTGACAGGGTTTGAATCTTGGCCCCAGTAACTTTAAGACACACTGGGTACATGTATATACATACCCATAATCTTGACAGGATGAAGAAATGGAGGAAAAGGGATTATGGTATGACTAAACCCCATTGTGAGATACTCTCTCTCCCTCTCTTTCTCTCTCTGTCTCTCTCTAGCAAGTGCACATCCCTGTTTGCAATTAAAGGGGAGTGGGGATGTTGTCCATTTGCTGCTCAAATATATTTCCCTGGAGGGATAAGTACACCACAAGAATTTGGGAAAATACATCTTTAGGCTTCCTCATCATCCCAGGGATGATGCTCTTCATACATAAGTGAGCTGAGGTTGGGCAGCTTTTTTCTTCTCCAGAGTGGTAAGAGTTCATATTCTTGCAACTTCCCATTTTCGGCTAAGTCATGCCTCCCCTAGTTTTCGTTGTATTGTGTAGTATAAGCCAAAACTTGTGAACCACCTCGACAGTGCTCCATGGAATGCTGCACACACAGTAGATGGTCAATAAATACTTGCTCATTGTGTTGCAAAGGATTCTGTAAGGCATATGGCTGTTAGTAGCAGTTAACATATGATGCATAGGCATTAAGGGTTAAATGGTCTGCATAACCTTGTTATCATTATGTGTTATTTTCTCCCTATAATTCCATCAAAGTCACCAAGGACTTCCATGTTGATAAGCCCAGTGGTCATTTTGACCCATAACTGGTGTATGACTGGTGTACTGTATTCATTTGGTTTCCAGAACACTGCATTCTTGGTTTCCCGCCTACTTACATGTGGCTCCTTCTCAGTTATTCTCAAGGGGTTTTTTTGACCCCTAAAATAATTTTATGTTTTTTTAAAGTTTTATTTATAATTGACACAAAACAAATGGTGTATATTTATAGGACACAGTGTGATGTTTCAATGCATATGTACACTGTATAATGATGAAATTTCCAAACTTTAGAGTTGAAGGGAGCTCATCCTTTTCTATTCTCTATACACACTTACTTCTCAGTGATAACATCAGATGCCATGTTATTAGATACGAGCTATTGCCAACAATTTCTAGACCTCTTCAGAATTAAGCAACTACTTGATCTAATTGCTATTCTAAAATCAAAATGTCTGGGAACCAGCAGTTAGCGTAATGGCTATGTCGCTGGACTCCCATGTAGTCAACCGCAGTTCGCATCCCGGACCCAGTGGCTTAAAACTCATGCTGGGCGCGTGTGCGTGTGTGCCCAAGATCCTGAGAGGAGAATGGAGGAGAAGGGATTGCGGCGTGACCATCCCCCCTGAGGGGTGATTTCTCGCTTTCTGTCTCTGTGTCTCTCTCTGTTTGTCTGGCGAGCGCATGCGCCCTATAGTGAAAACCTCTCCAAAAAAAGAAAAATAAATAAATAAAATAAAAATGTCTAAAACACACCCTCCGTACAAGCCTCCTCTACCCTAGTCAATGCCATCTGCATTCTCTCTTAGACATCATTCTTAATTTTCTTCTTCTCTCACAGCCCTGGTCCAGGTTGTTAGGAAATGCCGTTGGCTCCACAGTATGGGCAACATCTAGTACTTCTACTACCTCATGTCAGGGCCACTGTCACCTTTCCTGAACTACCATCACACCCTTCTAACTTCTCATCTATGTGCTCAACAGACTACTCTCAAAACAGCCAGAAAGAAATCATATCATTTTTCTGCCCCAAATTCTTTAATGGCTCCCCATTTCAAAGTAACAATTGTCCTTAAAATGACTTCAAAAAGGGGCCAGCAGGTGGCATGGTGGTTACACTGCTGGACTACCACATGGTCCACTGTGGTTTGAGTCCTGGACCTGGCAGCTTGAAAAATCACACCAGGAATGTGTAAACATGCTCAAAATCTCAGAGGAGATTGGAGGAGTAGGGATTGCAGCATGACCATTCCCCCCCAACCCCACGATGTGATTTCTCACCCCCCCCCCCCCCCACTGGTGAGCACACGTGGCCTATGGCACCTTAACAAAAACAACAAGAGAAGAACAGGAGCGGGGGGAGGAGGAGGAGGAAGAATAAGAAGAAGGAAGAAGAAGAAGGAAGAAGAAGAAAGAAGAAGAAAGAAGAAGAAAGAAGAAGAAAGAAGAAAAGAAGGAAGAAGGAAGAAGGAAGAAGAAAGAAGGAAGAAGAAAAAGAAGAAAGAAGAAAGAAAAAGAAGAAAGAAGAAAGAAGAAAGAAGAAAAGAAGAAAGAAGAAAGAAGGCGGCTTACAAGACCCTGAATAATGCAGGTCCAATTATCCCTCCAACCTACCACTTCCCTCCTCAATTTGTTGCAGCCCCACTGATCTCCTTACTATTCCCCCAACACACCAGGCCATTTCCACCACAGGGCCTTTGCACAGGCTGTTCCTCCCACCTGGCATGCTCCTTACTCCTCACCTCTCTGAAGTCTTTACTCACCTGTCACCTCCTGAATGGGGCCTAGACTGACCACTCTAGTACTAGTATCACATACCATCTTTTAATACATTGTACAACATTATATTCGGGGGTTAATATTTATTGCCGGTCTTCTTGCCGACTGAGCACCAAGCAGGCAGAGGAAATTGTCAGTTTTGTTCACTACTGCATCCCTCATACCTAGATGACTATCTGGCATGCAGAAAGTTTTCCATATTTACTGAGAAAATTGAATAAATTAATGTGGGAAATGTATTCTCATGTCTTGACTTTTGAATAAATTTTGGAATGTAAACCATAAATATTGTAGACAGTGACTAGCACATTTTCTCATTTTTCTGCAAAAGCAAGCATTCATTTATGGTACAGACACTCTAAATATGTCCCTAGGAAACATTTTACAAGATTGGTACATGATGAACAGCTTCAGATACACAGAGTGTATTTTTAAAATACTGCAGTATTTTTAAATAGTGTATTTTCGAAATACACTACGTGGTATTTTTTAAATCGTAGTATTTTTAAAAAAAAACTTTCACCCAAGTATATAATTGCTTTCTATGACTTTTCTGCCATCTTATTAATACCTTTGAATCCTTCTCTTTGATGACCTTGGGAAGTGGCATGGATGGCACAGAAGTTAGGAGAAAGGACAGTAGAGCGATATGGTGTGGGTTTAGATCTCAATACCATTGCTTTCTGCTGTAGCAGTTACTTAACCTCGTAGTACTTTCTATTAAGGCACTCAAGAAAAAAGCACAGTGTTAAAAGTTTCTGACATGTGGTCCTCCAATCTGGGTTGCACAGTTCTGATGTCTGGAAGCTCATTATTTGAGTAGTCTGCTTTTTGCTGGACAGCACCACATGTTAGAAAGTTCTTTGTAAAATAATGAGCTACAAATCTAGCTTCCTGTCACTTCCAAGCATTGATTCTAAAACCAGTCCTTTCAGCATTGGGGAATACAAACTTCTTACACTTAACTCCCTGAACAACTCTTTTTCTAACTTTTATTCCCAATGGCCCTTTTTGAGCGTAATTGCTGTGTCCTCCTTCTCTTGCAAATGTTATGGGATTCAGAAGAAACATGTTATGTATTGGTGTGTCCTAGGCGTGGTACCCAGGTAGCCCAAGGTGAGACCTTTCTAACTTTACCTGTGCCCCTCACTCTATGTACTGAAGCAGAACCAACTTGAATCTCTTATTATTGGGCTGGCAATACCTTTTCTCCCTGCTCACGGGTAAACTATATAGACATGTAGCTCATGTGGGGCATATTTCCCTTATGGATACTTTTCCTCAGATACACCATTTCCATGTCTTTATTTTCAAAATCACGTGGTAATGTTGCCTGTAACAATTAGGATGTTTCTAACTCTAAAATATTTTTCTTAAAAAATACACAAGCTTAATTGTTGGTCAGCAATTTTTTCATCTCTCCATAAATAATTTTGAAAATAAATTATATCATTCTCCCCAGGCCTATGCCACCCTTCTCCTGGCCCATTTCTGAAGCTTTTGCCATTTGTTTTTATCATCCACATCTGACTCACTGCAAAAATGTCTTTGGGGTAGTATTAGCAGAAACGTGTCACCGAAATTCTATCAACGGAATTCTAGCATGGCCTCCTGCAGACTTTACGTCCACCTAGACCACTGGTTCTGGGAGGCAGAGTAAGTTCAGTTTGGTGGGGAAAGTGCAGAGACTATGCAGAGGAGATCACCTGGGTTCAAATCCCAGCTCTAGCTTGTAAGAAATGAGGAATTTTGAGTGAACTATTTAATGTCTCTGGCCTCTATTTCTTCAGTCAAAATTAAAGCAAGAAAGTACATGCTTCAAAGATCTATTAGGAATATTAAATGAGTTAATACATGTACAGCACTTAGAACATACCGAGGACTCTTTAGGAGTCTACTGTCATCATATAGTAGCCACCGTCCTGGCAGTTATTGCAAGACAAAAAATGAAATTTAAGTCACTATCTCCATCCACATAAAGCATGACTACTGTTGAGAAAGGAAAAAAGCAAAAATACAGATATGCAAAGGATCTGTTAAGAGCAAACTACTTTTGGAATCATTGTCATTTTTGGTCTACCATCTAAATCTTTCCACTAGATATCTAGAGGACACTTTACACTTGTGTGGTCCAAAAACATGTCTTCCAAGTGAATAACATCCACTCATTTACTTATTTAACAAGCATTTACAGAGTGTCTATTATGGATTTGCCACCTTTAAGGCATATGTGAAACTTGAAGTTGTCCTCAACGTCCTCCTCTTCCTTATCTTCTATACCTACTCAGGAACTAAATTCTACCATTTATACCTACAATAATTTATTTAAATTTATTCCTTTCATTCCATCCTCAATGTCATAGTATCATTTCTCACCAGGTCTATGTCATCCCCTCTCTGCCACTATCCTCTCTCTGCTCCAACCTCTGCTCTTCATTTGAGTAGAATCCAAGGTCTTCCTTGAGATTGGATCATCCCTCAACTTAGTCCTCACAGCTCCAAGGATGACTGCCTTCTGAATATGTGTTGAAGATCTTCCCCTTTGTGCTATTGCTCAAACCATTTCTCTCAAATAGAACCCATTATTTCAGTGTCTACTTGCCTCATCCTCAGTAGTGTTTTGTTGTTGTTGTTGTTGTTGTTCCCCCCAAGGTCTAACTTCAAAAGTACAAAGAGTTTCTCTAAACCTAGAACCTCAGGATCTTCCTTTGTTGCGTAAGTAAGCATCTTGTTTACCCGGTCAGAATGCAGAATCCTTAAGGACAGAAATAACATTCTTTGCCTTTTCGTATCTCTACTAGCTCTAAACATAACAGTTTGGAACACTCAGACAATGAACATTTACGCTATTGGGGAGGGGGGTAGTTTCTTATTAAACTCCTAAGGCAGCTTCCAGATCATCGTTTTTCTGCCAGACATCAATGTCTCTTCCACAGCCAGCACTTTCTATTTCTCTTTCTCTATCTAGAAGCATCAGGTTGATAATTGTATCTCTAATTTGAACAACCTTCAGTGTAAACCTCCAAAGGGCAAGCCTAAACATCATCACTTCGTTCTAACTAACCGGTTTGTTTTTGAAAACTTGAAATGCCACCTGGTCCCCCTGCCATTAGCCACCTCCCTCTCACTGCTTTCTTGCTTATCTCTTATTGGTCAGGAGGACCAAGCCTCCACCCCACTGCAGGTCTTACTTCTGTGTACACTGAGAAGAGCAGCATGGTGTATGCAGTGTATTGAGAAAATAAAGATAATCCAGCAAAGCCTCAGTTCGTAGTAGGTGCTAGCTAAAGCAAGTTTCTCTCTCTCTCTTCTTCTCGCCCCTTCCTTTTTTCTGCTCCCTTTCCCCTGTAAGAATAAGGAACTAATCCTTCCTGAAGCAGCCATTCTAGTTTTGAGTCTCTTTGACTATCCTAGAAACCCCATCCTCGTTTCGAACCAAAATTTATCTCTCAAATTTCCCACAGCAGTGCCCGTACATATCTCTGGAGGCATGAAAAATAAAGGTGATCTTTCTTCCACCAGATCAGCCTGCCAACAGTCCTCACATAATTCACAAAGACCCTTGGATCTTTCCTTCTCTGGGTTTCCATTCCCTCACCTTAATTCCTCCTGCCCCTTCAAGCCCATCTCAGATATTTTGGGGCCCTACTCAACCAACAGCCACTTCTGTCAGAGTAGTCCAACCCAGATTCCCAATACTACAACATACACATTGACAATATTCCCTGCTCTAAATTGGCTAAAAACAAAATTCTTCCCCCTGCTTTACTTGCAAATCAAACTCTACAAGGGAGGGAAAAGGAAGAACAAAAATAAAGTAAAATACTTAATTTAATTTAAAAGCCAGCACTGTAAGAAATGATAATGCCAAGTGAATGAGGATTTTTTTTTTAAAGAGTCTTGAATCCTCAGGGCTTGTCTTGTTCTTTTAACTAGAAAGTTTGAGTCTTGATCCATTAATCCAGAGCTAATAAATGTCTGGTGGCAATTTGCCAGTTTGAACTCACAAGTGCGAGCTTATTCATTATTACGAAGTAGCGATCTCTGTGGGGAAATGCTTGCAAACAGGATTAGCAGAGCAAGGAGAGGGCAAAGCCTTTGGTGAAAAATGTGCCCATTGCTAATCAATGGCCCACAGCTTCTTGCTGCACAGAGTTGCAAAAAGCAATCTTAGCTCAGTGATCTTTATGTTCATCATTTGCAGAGCAGGGAGTGGACTTTGTGCACTGGCTGAGTCAGGATTTCCAAAACTTTTCCAACAATGTTTTCCTGACAACTGTAGCTAGTCAGTATGGGTCCCTGAGAGTTAGGAAACAGAATTAAAAATCCTCAAAATTGAAGACTCTAGTTTATTCTTAAATATCCAAGTAATGTTTGCTTCTCATTCCATAATATTACTGCATGTACTTTTTTTTTTTTTTTTTTGGAGAGGTCTTCGCTATAGGGCTCTGTGCGCTCGCCAGACAGACAGAGACCCAGACAGACAGAGAGAGACATAGAGACAGAAAGCGAGAAATCACCCCCCAGGGGTGATGGTCACGCCACAATCCCTTCTCCTCCATTCTCCTCTCGGGATCTTGGGCACGCACGCACACGCGCCCGGCGTGAGTTTTAAGCCACCGGGTCCGGGACGCAAACCCGGGACTACGTGGGAGTCCAGTGACATAGCCATTATGCTAACTGCTGGTTCCCTGCATGTACTTTTATAGAAAATAGATTTCCATGTAATTCCCTGAACCCGAGTTCCTGATCTTTCTAGACTCCTGTTTGAGAGAGGAGGCCTAACCCCACTCCAAGGGAGAAGCCAAGGCCCTAGTAGCTTCAGAAAGACTGTCTTGTAGGTGTCAGTGGTCAACTCTGTGGTCATCACTTACTCAGATCAGTAGGCTTATTGATTCCAGAATAATTACACCAGAGTGGGTACTGTATTGTAAGCTCTCAGTATCTGAAACAGTCAGTCTGGATCTTGGTTCCACATCCCTGCATCAAGTGACCTGAGGCTGCTTAACCTTGCCATGCCTCAGTTTCCTCATCTCTACAGAGGTGTCCACTTTCTAGGTTATGCTAGGACTGAGTCAGAAACATACATAAAGCACTCAGTATAGTGAGTACAACATAAATCTTTCTTATTGTTCTACTGTGGTATTGCCAGACACCTACAGGGTCCCATAAGATCATGCTTCTGTGTGCTAAATCAGCCAAAATGTGCAATCTAAAGACTTGTCTTCATTCCTGATTCTGCCATTGATTAGCAATGTCTTAGATGATTTGAACCGACTTCCTGGTGTCCTCATCTGTGAATATAGGAACATGATACATGCTTATAGATCTTCCAATCTCACTATAAAGATGAAATGGTATGTGCATGATATATTTGAGAGTATTTGGTAAAATTTACACAAAGATAAATTACAGTCTGCCTTCCTCTTCTGCAAAGGTACATAGTTTTCCAATGATTGACTGTTTCAGGGGCTTTGGCCCAGGAAAAACACAGGAAAGATGTGAATAAAGCTATAATTTGAGCAAAGGAGATGCTTTTTCTCCCTCCAGAGCCATATACAATGGCAATAAGCCTACTACTCCGATATTTAACTAATGCAAGACATTCACTAAATGCTTTATCTACAACCTCTTGTCTAATCCTCACAAGCTGTATACAATTATTATGTTCAATTTGTAATTGAAGAATTTAAATTCAGAGATGGAAAAAAATAATTAAAAAAAAAAAACTTATTCAGCTTGGTAAAGCTGGGACTCAAACTAAGTCTGGATAAATTCAAACCCCAAACTGTTAACCAGCATGCTCTGCCACCCTCCCTTCAACAGTAAATTAAAGCTGCTTATTACTAACCCATAATGAAAAGAGCCTATTTTGCAATGCTCTCCTAAGTCCCGTGAAGGTTCCTCGCTGTTTGAGACCATACTTGGCCAAGCACAGGCTTAATGCTGCGATTGCAGTCAGGAACCAGCGATGTCAGAGAAGGGATAGGACTAAAGCTCCAGGCCTTCGTTTTCCTCCCGAAGGGTGAACATGTGTGATATGCTTGGGGCTGGAGTTAAAATGGCTAGGGTTCAGATTGCATCTTGGCTGATAACCCACTCTGTGATCCTACGCAAGTTACTTCCACCTTTCTGAGCAGACACACAAAGTTTTATCAGAAGTAAAGTGAGAATTATAATCTCTATTCTGAAAAAATTGCTTGGAGGAAGAGCAGAAATTGTATAAAGTAACACAGAAAAGATGGTTAATAAGTAGAGCTATTATTATTCATTATTGTTAGAAGAGGTAAACAACTTTCATAAAGAAAAGCAAAATGTGCTTTCAGATGTCACCTTATTTGAAATTTAAAATCCCCAATACTCTTTTTTATCTCTCTAAGACATTAAGCAAATATGAGCAGTCATCGAATAATTCATGTCAGTTCGCAAATTGTCTCCATCTGAAAGATTTTATATCTCCTTATTTATCAAAAGCTGAAGTGGTTAAATTCTGATAGGGAGCAGAAATCTATGCGGGTTAGCAGAGTGATCTCCTGGGAGCATTAAAATGATTCTTGAATAATTTTCAAACCTAATCGTATTTGCACTTCCCATTGCTCTAAAACCAAATCAAAATTCATTGACAAACAAGCAGAATCCTGCCAGGATCTCGTGATTTAGCATGTGAAATTTCACCAGGGATAGCACACAAGAAACATCGGTCCAAAATTCCCAATGTTCTTACTCTTCCTGCTGAGAAAGATGGACCAGGAAGAGTGGATCACTGGTCCTCATGGCTTCGAGCTGAGAGGCTCCTGTCGGTCAGGCACAGGATACCTGAAGACAAAAGGGAGGCTAATGCAGGATAACATACTGGTTCCTGCTGCCCCAGGGCAGTATTCAAGGTGAGGCCTGAAAATCAGGAAAGACCCCGAAGAACTCCACGTCTCTTCTCTCCACCTCCCATACAGCCCACCCTTGTTGCACAATGGCTTCCTGGCAGAGGCAGTGGAGTGAGTGAGAAGCCGGGAGGGGTGTGGAGGCAGCGCTCAGGTGGCTATTCTGGTCTTAGCAGCAGCTACCATGGCTGTTGATCTCACCGGATCGAG
The DNA here is from genome assembly GCA_026018925.1 of Tupaia tana. Classification (NCBI taxonomy): domain Eukaryota; kingdom Metazoa; phylum Chordata; class Mammalia; order Scandentia; family Tupaiidae; genus Tupaia; species Tupaia tana. The sequence goes on from JAKSZU010000023.1 coordinate 19,369,245, forward strand.
GCCTTCTATATCCCCTCATGGAAAATCTTCTGCTGGTTAGACCAGTCAGTTAGCCAATTTAGCTAAAACAAGGACTAGACTGGCACTTGATATTTTTTTTTTTTTTAAGTTTTTTGCCATAGGCCACTTGTACTCACTGGAGAGAAACAGAGACAGAATAAAAGTGAGAAATCAACCCCAAGCGGGGGTGGCTACATCACAATCTCTTCTCTTCCATTCTCCTCCTGGGATTTTGGCCATGCACACACATGCACCTGGTGTGATTTTCAAGCCACCATGTTTGGGATTCAGTCTGTGATTGACCATGAGGGAGTCCAGAGCCTTCACCACACCACCTGCTGACTCCTAGACTGGCACCTCTTAAGCACCCACATCCACCTACTAATTCACATTGTTCTGAAAGACTTGGCATAGATATAAAAGTTAAGAATTCAGGCTCCAGAGCAAGGCTACATCTCTGCTGGGTCACTTAAGACATGTTACTTAACCTCTCTGTGCATTCGTTCCTCCATCTGAAAAGTAAAATGAAAAATAGTAGTACCCATCTCGTGGGGCTGTGATGACAATTAAACAACGCTTGACACAACGTAAGTTATTTTTCTAAACCATAGAATTACACAGCTTGCTTACGGCTCACTTAGTACTTTAAAGTTTTCATTCAAATCTTAGGACAATCTAGGAAGGCTCAGCAGGCTCCATTATCTTCATTTTACAGATGGCAAACCTGTGACTCATAGACTTTACGTGGTTTATCCAAGGCCATGACCATGTAATTAACAGAGACCTGGATCCAGGAGTTTGGGTGTCAAGTTTAGAGACCTCCTGTTTACATAGAACACAGCTTTACTTTGAGTTTTGGCTAAAAATCTAATTACATCAGAATGAATACTTACATTTTAACTCTGCGTCCATCCATGCATCTCACTGGGCTCCGTCAGCCAGTGCATGAGCTCACAGATTTGCACTGAGTTCTTAGCACTCAGCACTCAGCACTCCTTGTCAGGGAGCAGGCTGTTGTCAGGAGCCAGGTCCTAGCCCGTTTTCACTCGCTCTGTTGAGTTTGACGCTCTCCACAGCCACACGGGAGAGGATGAAAGCCAGCAGGCAAAATAAATAGATACAGCTACTGAGAAACTAGAGTTAACCACTTGAAAACAAATGAGCACTCTGGCCAGAATTTCCCCACGTGGAGACACACACAGTGTTCCTGAATTTCCATATGGCAAGACAAGCAGCCTTGTAAATTCTCTCCGATGAGGAAAGTCTAGCTAGCCACCAATTAGGTTTTGCATACCCAAAAGGCAGACTAATCACAAATTGTAAAGGGGCCAATGACAGGATAATCTCAGAGCTGAAGGACCAATGATAGACGCCCAGCCAGTTGGGGAATGTGACCCAAGCAGGTTCAGATTGCTCAGATTTGCAAAGGAAAGTAGGTGAAAAGAGAACCAATAACAGTTGGTGGGTGATTACTCACAGAAACTCCTAATTCAGACAGGAGTAAGTCATATAAAAGGAAAACTAGAAAAGGAGACACCTGGAAAGCATTTGGACCTTGACTTCTCTGAATGAGGAGCAGATGGACTTAATCAATTACTTAAATAATTCAGAAGGGAGAAGAGCCTGCTTTCACCTGAATTATCCAGATAATTTTTAAAGCTATAGTTTGGGTGAGAATTTCCTTTGAAGCTAAGTAAACTGTTTCTAGTTCCCCAGTTCATCAAATAATTTACTCCTCTGCGTGCTGGCCTGGCTTTCACAACTCCTATCACCAGAGATGTAACTGCGGGCTGGGGCTGTTCTTTCTCTGAGATTCCTACTTCAGGAAAGAATTGGTTTCAAGCCGAGTTCCTTTTTTCTCCTTTGTGTCCTGGTAAGCTTTTCCTCTGGAAATAAACTGGGCTGGCTATCCCTTTGATCCCATTGTGTGATTCTATCTCGTTCATCAAGCTTTGGCACCTGACCTGTTACAAGGGTATAGAAAATAGTACAATTTGAGCATTTCAAAGTGCCGGTTTTCTATTAAGCAAAGGGATATTTGACAGACACCTTTAGACCCACTTGCTTATCAGGGTTGCGTTTTAACAAATTTTTGTGAAAGCATACCATTTATTCGCCAAAATTGGAAAAAACGAACAATGGCAAGTTCATATCCCATTGAGTATGGCTTGAAACATCCACATCTATAGCAAAGACAGACAGAAAGAGGGTATCATCATATCAGTGTTGCATCAGAAAATGGCCCAGGCCTGAGCTCCTGCAGTCTACGCTAAAGATGACCGCAACACGGAGCCGAGCTTTCAGGCTCGTTTTCCAGCACAGGGCACGTAGCTGCATCCCCTACCTTCCCGTTGCATGGGTAGATTAGAAGTGACACAGACGTATCCCCGGGCAGAAACCTCTGGGCTCCATCTTCAACAGGGAGCTTTTACTGATTACAGGAAATGGCTGTTAACTGGGTGAATAAATAACACACGTGGAGCACCTCTTCCTCGTGGGCCGTCCTGTGTAGCTCAGTGGCGTGAGTGCCTTTGCTCCACACCAGACACTCATCACGCACCCTTCGCTTTCCTTCAGAAACAGACAGCCTTGTCATTTCAGGCAACAGAAAATACCAAACCTCAAAAGTGGTCCTTTTTTGCAACGAATATTTTATGACAAAACGAAAACACAAGACACGGTATTTGTCCCTCCTTGTTTTGGACTGCCATACAATCCCGGGTTTTGCTAAACTGTTTTGTTGTTTCCATCAAGCATCACCTTAACTGTATGGATGCTATACATTTACCAACACCGTAATACATTTCCTCCGTTATTTTTGAACCCTCTTTGTAGAGTCTAACCCCCAGAATAGTCACTATTCTGGGGGCTAGACTCATTTTGCTGGGTGACGTGACTGTTGCTGTTTAAATTTGCACCAAGTACATGGTGACTAGCCCAAGCCTTTGCTCTACTACGAATCCACACAGCCACTTGCTGTGGAGAGTCACGCTTTGCTTCTGATTAGAGCTCAGTGTGTTTGCATTCGGTTTCGAGAGTGCCCCTTTTCAGCCTCTAGCTGCTGGATGACACCATCTGTGATTGCCAAGGAAATTAAATTAAATTAAGTTAAAATTCAATCAACAGGAGATTGTTACCTCTATGACTTTACTAGGAACCTTGAGAACAGATACGCCTAAATGGCTCCTTCTTAATACAGAAATAGGCCAGCTCTGCTGTAGCACCATCGTCCACGGTTCAAGACACGTGCAGAACCAGCGGCCAGTAACTTGCTCTTTCTGTCCTACTTCTTGGGACCTGCAGCGGCTAAGAAACAAACCATTCTACTTCTGCAGTCTTTGCTCAGCTTAAGAAAATCTTTATATTTTACCCCCCACAAAAAAAAGAAGAAAAGAAAAAGAAATCTTTAGATGTAGGCTTATGTAAAAAGAAAAGATTATTAATGTGCACAATATCTTCATGCACTACACCAAAATAAATTCTAGATGGATTAAAGGGTTTTGTTCTGCAGATAACTATAAACCATAAAAATAGATTTTAGTATAAAATAATACATTGATCTTGGGAATTTCTAAGCATTAAAAATATCAAGAAAAGTATTAATAGAGTGGAACATACTAAATTTGAAAAAGTCATATCAAATAATATAAACAAAATGCAAATTACGCACTGCGGAAAATATTTGTAACATTTATTCCAGGTGATGTACCTTGATACACATATACACGTAAGCACGTGTATGTGCATGTACATATAAACTCTTAGAGGAAATAAGCAAGGTCAGCCCTGTCACATCACAATTATGTTCTGTACAAAGGGAGCTGGCTCCCACACGGCTGATCACAGTTTGAATCGTGGCCCCAGTGGCCTGAAAAAAAGCTGGGCATGCAAGTCCAGGATGCTAACAGGATGAAGAATTGGGGGTGGTGGAAAGGGGGAGATTGTAGAATGACCAGGATCTTCTTTCTATAAAGCTAGCTCTCTCTCTCTCTCTCTCTTTCTCATGCATGCATCCTCTGGCATTAAAATAAATAAGATTAAAAAGTTAAAAACATCCCATTTATATCCAAAGACATTAATAGTAATTACTTAAGAAATAAAAATGACCAAAAATTCTTTCAAACCCACCCACCAAAAAAGTACATATATATATATATATATATATATATATATATATATATATATACACACACACACACACACACACACACACACATACTCATCTTATGAAAACAATGATAAACTATGGTTTTAAGTAGCAACTAACAAAGATTCCAAAAAAAAGATTGTTAATTCAGTAATGGCAAAGTAGAATAAGAACTCTCATACATTGCTGGTATATGGTGATATGCCACCCTCTTCCTAAAAGTCAGCTTGACAATATATAGGATATCCTAATATATTTGGGGAGAAATTTATATCCCCCAAATAATCACATACATTTTTATGAAAGAATGCATATTGCAGCTTCATTTATAACATTAAAATCTTGGAAATACCATCAATGTCAGTCTGGCTACATAAATTATATTATAAACACAAGATAAAATATTATGTATTTTTAAAGAGATATATAATTATATAAAGAAATGCTTACCATGTGACACTACTCAAAGTGAGATTAAAAATTACATATTGCAGGGACCAGCAGTTGGCATAATGACTATGTTGCTGGACTCCCATAGAGTCAACTGTGGTTCGAGTCCTGGACCCAGTGGCTTAAACTGACGCTGGGCACATGTGCATGTGTGCCCAAGATCCCAAGAGCAGAATGGAGGAGAAGGGATTGAGGAGTGGCCATCCTCTGTGGAGGTGGGTGATTTCTCACTTTCTGTGTCTCTGTCTCTCTCTGTCTTTCTGATGAGCTCACAAGTCCTATAGCAAAAACATTTCCAAAAATAACATTGTTTTTTAAAAAATTACATATGCATATGTGTATTTATATTCATAGATGACTGTATTTTATAAAGACTTTGTTTGACTATGACAAATATTTCAATATCATGTATTATAGACATAATACATATATAATATGTATATAATCACAGAAAGAAACTGAGAAAAAGAAAAAATTTATAAGATGTAAATAGTGTCTATCACTAGTCACATAGTATTACTATTATTAGTAGTATTGTTACTATTCACATAGTTCTAATAATCCTTGTGTTTCTGTGTTTTTCAGAAATTTCTAAAATAAGACAGTATTACTTTATAACTTAAAAAGTAATACAAATTACTAAAATGGATAATAATAATAACTTGCTTTTACTGTCTCTCCCAAGTGGCCAAGGTCTCGCCCTCTTTTGCTGTCTAGTGAGGTATATTTCATTACCATTTCCCATAACCATGTTATAATTATCTTCTTAACCAGTTCATAACAGGAAGTACAAAGACTCACAGTAAGGCAAAATACCAGTAAGAATTTCCCAAGGGAAAGAACTAAGTGGTCGAGCCAGGAAATGTGGTTTGCATTATCATATGTGGCTTCATGTCTTGCACCCCCCACCTCAGCTCTCCTCTGGGCCTGTCCTCCAACCTTTACAAACACTTCTAAGCACACGCACTGGAATTTGGAAAGGAGACATTGCCATCCTGTGATAAGGTCGTACATAATCATTTGAACTTTCACTGCCCAAAGCCTGAGACACTCACAGGTACACCCCAGGCACAATATTCAGACAGACATGTGTATGGAAAGACCAAGAATAAAGTAGTTTGAACTTTGCTAACCCACCCAAATAGAGAATAGTAGATGAGGTGCCATTTGTTGAGCACTTATGTTGGTCGTCACTCTGCTAAGTGCTTCACATGTTATCATCTTGATTTCATTCTTAAACAACCCTGTAAGAGAGGCATAAATATCCCCATTTTACAGATAAGTCATTGGAAGCCCAAGAAGAATAATCTGACCAGTATCCTATAATCAAAAAATCTCAATTTAAGACAATGCCAGTGTCTATCCTGTAAAACACTGTACCACACTATCTCCAAACAAGGTAGGAAACCTTGCTTTTCAAACCATCCTAGAGCCAAGCAGTTGCACAGGGTGACACATTTTAAACACTCTTCCTATAGATGGACCACATGGGAAAGGCCCTGCATTCATGTTGCACATGTCTACACTCTGGGCCAAATGAGACAGGATAGATCATAGTATGGAGACTCCATTGAGAGCCTCTCCCTCCCTCTCCCTCTCTCTCTCTCTCTCTCTCTCTCTCTCTCTCTCTCTCTCTAAATAAATAAATGGATAAGCTTTTTAAAAAAATGGATGGGGGAGCAGGTAGCATAGTGGTTAAGGTGCTGGACTCCCACATGCCCAAATGCAGTCTGAGTCCCAGACCCAAGAGCTTGAAACTCACGCCAGGTGCGTGTATGTGCATGTACTCAAAATCTCAAGAAGAGAACAGAGGAGAAAGGGTTGTGGCATAGCCAACATCCCTCCAGGGGTGATTTCTCACTTTCTCTCTCTCTGTCTCTCTCTGTGTCTCCAGTGAGTGCATGTATCCTATTGCAAAAAATCTCTCTTAAAAAATTTTAAAAAGAAAACCTAAATTTAAGCCCTATGATTGGACTTAGTATTAACAGAAGAGGATAGTTTCTTTTCATCTTTTCTCCTTATTTTAGTGAACTGTTACTCGTCGTGATTTATGACTTCATTCTCTCAACTTCCTACCACCTGTTAGCCAAACCTCAGTATTAAAAACCACATACTGGACCCCCAAAGAAAACTTCAAATAGTCTAGGTGGACAGATTGTGCTGTTCCTACTTGACGGATGCATACACTGAGTCTCGAACGATCTAAGGAAACCTCCTTAAATCACATGACTGACAACACAGAAGAGCCTGGAATCTTGACGCCATCCTGTTCCCTGCTCCTGAGAGCTTGAATCACATGGGACAGTAAAGGTTTTCACTCCAAACAATGAAAGTTCTCATTCCATAGATAGTTATCCTCAAACCACTTAGATATAATTTGGCCTTTGTATGAATAAAACTAGCATTTTCAGAAAGCTAGTATCTTCTCTCTTTTTCCATGACTTACTTCTCTATAACAGCTGCTACAACTAAAACTATTGTGAGATCTCTATTCTTACTGACTTATTTAATCCTCTTAACAACGATGTGAAGCATGGCCTTATTAGGATACCCATATCACAGACAAAGAAATGGAGGCCCAGGCCAAAATGGCAGTCCTGGGATTCAAACCCAGGCAGCCTGATGCCAGAGTGCATACTCCATCCCACCACACTTTACTGTGTCTCTGTACAAAAGAAGGGCATGAAAACTGCACCCTGCAACAGCCAGAGCTATTATGCCTATTATGCTAGTACTATTTACAACATCGCTGCTTAAAGATGTGGAATATTTGGAGCGGGTCCAGGGATACATAATGAAAATTATTAATGTTTGAAAAATGGAACATAAGAGGAAAGGTTAAGAGAAGTGGAATTTTTTAGCCTTAAAAAAAGAAGTCTGAAGGGGAAGTTAATAACTCTTCAAAAGAATGAAGGATCATTAGGGAGAGAATGGTAATCAGAGAATACTCCCACTCCACAGAGAAGAATGTCAGACAAAACCATTTTAAATTGCAGCAGGAGGGAACTCAACCAGCTGTAGGGAAGGACTTCCATTAGTTAACATTCTATCAATTCTGAATTTCAATTTAACCAGCCCTCCTGATTTTTCCAATTCAAGCATTATTCTTAATGAAGTCAAGAATTCCCTTTTAAATCTCCAGTGATTAAATGGAACACAGGATAAGATCAGGCTCAAATGGTTTTTTTCCAATTCTTTGACAATCAACACACTTCTTAGGCTAATAGGAAAATGATCCAATGAGAATACCTGATGAATCAGATTATATGATGCCTGGACCTGTCTGCTTAGAATGAGTTTATGTGAAGCAATGACCCAGGTTAGCCATAGCATCACTTTCTTGAGATCTTTGTGAATAGAAGTAGGCACCGATTTGTCTGGGCATTTTGATGGAGTCCCGCCCGGAAGTAACAAGGTGAACTGCATTGACCTCTTGTGGTTCCTTTTCTCCTGGTGATTCTATAACCCCCTACACTGGGTCATCCATCCCAATAAAACCTCATTGTTAGAACCCATGGTGTCTTCACAACTGGGAAGAATAAAATATAGGCCAGGTACAGGTAACAGTTGTTGATGGGTAAGACAAATCAGGCCTCAGGCTAACTTGGAAAGATCCACCTGTGTCTCTAGTTCAAATTTCCTCAGTGTGGTCCATGAACCACTTTGTATTAGAATGATCTCTAGTACTGCACTTGTAAAATTTCATCAGAAGCAGGGATTGGCAGGGGGTGTGGTGGTTAAGGGCACTGGACTCCCACATGGCTGACCATGGTTTGAATCCAGAATCTGGTGGCTTTCTTTCTCACTTTCTGTCTCTCACTATCTCTGTCCCTCTCTGGTCAAATTAAAAATTAGTAAATAAATAAATAAAGCTAAATAAAATAATTATTATTTTTAATTCTTCAGAACCCTTAAAGGGGGCTCTAAGCCTGGGCATTATGAGCACTCTTTCCACACATTTTTTTTTAAAATGTACTCTACCCTTTACAAACCAATGAAATTCATGTCTAACACCTTTATTTCACAGCTGAGGAGAGACCTAAAAACATCAATATTTGCCCACCTAGTAACTAAAACCTCAAGAATAGAATGAGACATTCAGAATTCCCATGCTAATAGACTTCTCATCTACATGGAAGTATTACAAGCAGATTTTTAGGACATGCCCTGTGGACTACACACACTGACATCAGAACAGTGGTTAAACTAATTTTCTCTCTGGATAATTCCATTCTTCACTATGGAGAAAAACACCAAAGGCTCATTCATTAGACAAGATACTTGGCACCATGAATAACTGTATCTTACCTCCAAGTGACTCAAATAATAAAGAAATAGATTAGCTCATTGTAGGGGAAGACTAGAAAAGAAGCAAGCTTCTGGGTCAGTTGGTCCAATGATTCAATGATGCCATTTGAGATGGTTTTATCATCTTTCCACTTTGTCATTCAGATCACTGGGCTAACCTGTCACTTTTCTCTCTTAAGGGCAGAACTTTTTTTCCAAGAAGATCCCAGAAGATTTTTCTTTCTTTTCACTCGCTTAAATAAGAAGTTTATCCATTCCTCAACCAATTATTGGCAATGAAACTGAAAATACTATAATTGGTATTGTTATTGGTATGGAGCGGAGCTCACAGAGTCAGCTGCAATGCCCACGACAGCGTATTAGGAAAAGAAGCTGGAGAGGCTCCACACTTGCCCTACTCAGGGTCAGTCCCCACAGAGAAGCTAGCAGGGCCCTTATCTCCACCAAGCACTTTCCCTACCCTTAATGTACAAAGAGCTATTTTCCATTTTCAGGGTGTTAGCCAATCTCAAAGAATAGAAAAACCTTCCTGTTCTATACCCTTACCCCATATTCACTGTTAACTCAATACTTCCAGAGAGCAGGGCATGCCTCCTACCTACGTATAACAGAGCCTCAAAAATACTCAGCATACACTGATGCACAAGGAAGTATGTATTGGTTGTTGGAAAATTCATGATGCATTTTCACATAGAAAAAATATGGCATGACTTTTCCGACAACCCAATAATTTCTTTACCTTCATATTTGAAGCATTCTTCCCAACCCCGTAGCATCCAGGGCAAAGGAGTTAAGGGTAAATGTGGTCTAATCTAGTGAACTCAAAAGGGTGACTATGGAGTAAATAGTTGCTCTGGCAGTAACCTAGTCATCTCATGTAATAGGAAGACTGTGTTTCAGACCTCTCCTATGCTTCTTCAGACTGCACCTGGGTCCATAGGAAGACCTAGGCAGAGAAGAGACAGAAGCTTTAGGTCTGCACCTCATCCTCCTGCCTCCCATCCTGGGTATTCCTCACTGTTGGAGGCTGTTCAGGAACATACTTACTCCTCCACTCTTTCTCACCCATTCATTTTCCCCACAATTTCCCTGGACCCAAGAGCAGTGGGCTTCCTTCCTGTGTTCCCTTTGGGATCAAACTTTCCATGTTCTGCTCTCCTTCTTTCATAGGCAGCATTCAAACTGCACATTCCTTGTGCAGTCATAAGGTGGTGGAGTATACGGAAGAAGAAATGTGGAATAAAAGAAACCTGTCAAAAGCATTTTATAACTATTACATATGATGATGCCTAAAATACGCAGCATATTCTTCGAAGCCAGCTGTGTAAACTATTCCTCTGACCCTGGAGGATGGAGGGAGAGTAGGGCCAGGTGTGACTGCCCATAAAAACATAAAGCCCATCATCCTTGTGAAATATCAAAGCTGAAAAGATATGTCTGTCCCATTGGAGACTGAGGTTTAAGTGCAAAACAGTAAAGCATCCATGAAATAAAGAAAAGAGACAGGTTTCCAGTAATCCTGACTGTGTCTAGACAGGCAACGGCTAAAAGCCATATTGGCCAGGATTGTTTTGGCCATCAATCTGCATGGTGATGGGCACAGGAGTATCAGTGACACAGCACCGTTAACACAAGCAACGAGACACAAGCAGGTCAGAGGCACAGTTGGAGAGAATGTTCCGGAGAGAACGTTCCAAGTGAAGACAGGGCTGCAGTGTCATCGTAGCCCATTTGCTTAGTTAATATCTTTCTCTGAAAAATTATGAATTAAAATCGAACCTATGGTGCTTGGTGAAATGTCACTCAATTTTGTTGAATAGTAATATTCATAGTTTAGAACTGATCATTCGTCTTAGAAATGATAATATTGTTCTTTTCTTTTTTTTTTTTTTTTTCTTTTTTGGAGAGACTTTTTTGCTACAGGGTGTGTGTGCTCACCAGAAAGACAGAGAGAGACAGAGAAACAGAAAGCAGGAAATCATCCCCCGGGGGGGATGGCCATGCCGCAATCCCTTCTCCTCCATTCTCTTCTCAAGATCTTGGGCACATACACACACACGCACCTGCCATGAGTTTAAGCCACCAGGTCTGGGACTCGAACCTCGGTCAACTACATGGGAGTCCAGTGACATAGCCATTACGCTAACTGCTGGTCCCAACAATATTGTTCTTTTTTTTCTTTTTTCAACTTTTAAAAATTATTTCGTTCAGTATAATTACACGTTTATATTTGAACCTCAATCCACATCCAAAGCACAGTCATGTCCCTTGCGCTAAGGACAACCCTGTCTTTTAGAAATCACTCTATTTGGAAAGAAAGAACTAAAGACCTTATAACTCAGGTTGAAAAGAAATAAGAATTTAGTTTAAATTTTGAAACAAACATTGTAAATACTTCCATCCTAGGTTAGCTTCAATGATAAAAATCAAAGCTAATTAGCCAGTCAATGCTAATTAAAAGCACATTACAAAGGAAGGAAAAGATAAAGAAGATAGAGATGGGAGAGAGGAATGGTTACTTAGACTGTCAACAGTGCCATCATACACAAATAGAATGATGTGTGCAATGAGGTTTCATCAGCAATGAGGAGGATAGAGGATTCCCTGTCTTCTTCTATTTCTGACTTTAAATAGGTGAATTCATGACTGAAATTTTACTTTGGATATCCAACTTGAAGAAAGAGATCTTCAACCAAGGGTAACTTAGTAACAAAAGATCTGTATCGATTAAGTCTGCCAAGACAGAACAAAGAGATGATGTCTAAGGTGGAATTTGAAGGATAAATGAGATTTTTTCAGGCAGAAAAGGCAGACAGGAATGGAAAAAAGGCATTCCATGAAGAGGGAGTGGCATGTGCAAGGCAGAGATGTATATTATTACTTGGTATATTCGGGTCATCTCATCGCACTGCTGACATGAAGAAGCAGGTATGAGAACCTTAAGAACAGAAGTGAGGCCACAAAGTGCATGTGCTGTAGACAGGCTGACCTAAGACAAGGACAAAGTGTTCCCCACAGTGACCTTAGTGAGAACAGCCACAGCTAGGGTGCAGTACTTTTAGAAAACAGGATATTGAGGTATAAAAAGAATGAGCTATGATGGAGAAAAGAAAGATCACCTAGACACTTGAAACTATTCATGACTAGAAGGAAGGTTTTGCTCTGGTTTTGCTAGAATGGGTAAACTTGATTGCATGTCAGGCTAAGGAAAATATAAGAAAGAATCTGCAAACAAGTAGAAAAGGGAGATTGTTGATAGAACAAGGTCTCTGGTAATAGAGAAGGAACAGATCAAGAAGGATAATGCATCCTTTGAGTCTAGAGAATAATAAAAATTAAAGTTTGTAGGTGAGAGAAATGGAAATTAAGAAGTTGGGCACAGAGGTGCAGCAGTAATGCACTACTCAGTTAAAGCTGGATCCATATTGAAGATCATGAGTTTGGTTCTTCAGTCCACCTGCACATGCTGGACACGTGTGCCCATGACTGACTAGGTGGAAAGGTTGAAGGGGCATCACGGCATGGGATGCTATCAAGGATGCTTCTCTCTGTGTCATGAAAGAAAGAACTTTTTTAAAGAAATTAAGATTTCCCAATGAATAATCTCTAACTTCTCCTAAGTAGAAACTAAGGCTATAAATTTATTTGTCAACACCATTGTGTTCCATGCATGAGTTAAAGTAGAAAAATGGGGTGGTCTGTCCATTGAGAGGGATTTGAATGAGCATTGAAAAGGGAAGAGAGCCATCTAGGGAAATGGAAGCACTGACCAGGAAAAAAAGATAAGTGGTAGGGGATCTTGAGACTCAAAAAAAAAAAATGTTAGAAGCCATGAATTTGTACTGACACAAATATGTGCAATTCATGATTTTCTCCAATAGTATTCAACAGACTGGCTGCATAGCCAGTAAGCATGTAAGAAACAGGGGTCAAAAAAAAAAAGCGAGTGTGCGAGAGAGAGAGAGAGGGCACTGGTGAGAGAAGAGTTATGATGAACAGCAGCAATTTTAGAGCAGATGAGATGGGAGTTGTCTTGCAGAGAAAGGTTGTTGAGCTCAATTCTAGGTAGGGGACAGTCTCACAATGGCAATGTGTGTCTGTGGATGAGAACTGGGCATGTGGATTGGAGACAAAGGCCACTGGCATTGAAGTTATGGAAGTGGAAGTAGGGTACCACGTGCATTATCTACACAGGCCAGAAATCACTGGGGTAATGACATTTCATTTAACATTCCCTCACTCAGGAAAGGAGGACAATCTCCATGTCACATACACGGGACGGATCAAAAGCAGAAGAGAGAACAGCTACAGGGTATGGAGAGGAGCAGAGCAAGCTTGGTTTGGGAATCTAGAGAAAAGATATCAATGAGGATGTGAGTGAGAGATGTCATGAAGGGAGAGAACAGCTTCATTTGGAGAGATCAATAAGTGTGTTTCCAGATGAGAAATGGGTCCTGTTAGGGTCAGAAGGTAGATGGAGTGCTGTGAGAAGTTGCTCAAATACCTGATACCCAATAAGAAAGACCGACAGGAAGATCTGGGGTGAAGATAAGGGCCAAGGGAGAAAGTGCCCCAGAGAAATGTGGAGGCGGAAGATTGAGGGAAGTTTGCAATGGATATTCAGCACATCCACAGTGTCCAAGACCTTGGACTCAATTGCATTAACTGGACTCAAGTTTTCTAGCAATGGTTTTTGAGTAAAGCTGTTACAGTCCAGAAAACCAAATGACTATTTCTCACTCTGTTCTTTTCTTTATTTTTATTTTTTGTAAAACCAGGCTGCTTTAATGTTTTTGTACTTAATAAATAATCTTTTGATGACTGCAGACATGTAAGACTGGTTATATTCAGAAACATCAAGTCATGATGGTTTTCCAGATTGGTGTATCATCTTCAAAAATTACAAGGAGTTACTTGTATGCAACTGCCATCAAACAAGACACCATTTATACATCCACCACTTTTAGGATCGTTGGTAACTTGGACATATTTCCCCAAAAATAACCTTGCCTCTTTGTTTCACAAGGCCCAACTCACTCACGTTCACCTCAATGACAATACCTTTGGTGATAATACCCAAAGTTTTATATAGTGGGGATGAGGGATTCTTCATGAGGAAAAAGGTGGCTTTCAGTTCAGGATGTGTTACATGGGCCTTCTTGAAACGTAAGCCCATTGGTCGAATGAATCTTTCATATTTAGGTGGTTTTCTAGTAAAGCCATCTCCAACAAAGCAGACTTTTGTAATCATCCTCTTCCATGCCTTCTTCTTTCTCTTTCCTGTTCGAATAACTTTTAATACTTCTGTTTCTCCCTGGGCTCGAACTTTGGGTAGAGGGACTTCCCATTTTCCCTCTTTCTCTTTCCATTTTTGTTTAATTATATTGGAAAGTACTTTAGCTCGGGACTGTGCTTCTCTGTCCAACAGATAGGCAGGTACTGCTCCTTGTGTTGTCTTTTCATCATTCTTCTGTTTGGTGTTCCTCTTTTCATGCATCTTGATAGTCTTTTTCATTTGTATTTTCTCAGCATGGCACTGTTTATGATAGAGCTTAGCCTTCAGACCAATCATCTTTTTTGCCTTCTTTGGACATTCCTGAGCCTCCCAACTTTCCTTCTTTTTCTTTGGTAATCCAAACGGTATCCATAGCGTTTACAATGTAATTCAATATATTCATTTTGTGGCATGGTGACTGCTGGAGAGTCGCCAGGAGCAGCCTCCCCGGACGCAAAGAAGTTGTCAACTTTCAGGTGTCCCCCACTCTGTTCTCCTGGGCAGAACTGACCCACAGTTCCTGGCAATTTCTAGTCCAGCGGCCTGGGCATCTCAGCTGCTATGTCCAATTTTATTAAGGTTAGCTGTTACCAGTAAGTATCATGCAACTTCTTTTTCTTATTTAACTCTGGCATGTTGGTAAATTTTCTGCTGAGTTGTAGTTTATCTTTCCCGGCTTTAGTGTAGACTCTATAAAACTGTGATTGGTTTTACTGACCAATTTAGTTAGGTTACAACCCAGCGAGTAGTTCTTCTGTTTTGTAATCTGAGAAGGAAATAAATTCTAGATGCCAATTTCCCCTCTTCCACTCTCTTGCTTATGGTCAAGTGACCCAGATAAATTGGGCCACTAATATTCACATCTTAAGTGTGATGGCATCTAGGTTTTTGGTCCACAAGTAGATAGAGTTATTAGAACTGGCACTACAAGTATTTGTCATCTTAATTTCCCTGCCTATACTGATATAAGTTTTAACTATTTTTGCCACTTGTGAACTAAATGTTTTCTATGGGTTTTCATTCATTGCTTTATGGTTAACCATCTCAATTACAATAAGACCAGATATTTATAGACTTCCTCCCTGTCTTTATTAATTTGATCTTTAATCCTTTAAACCTATCTGTCACAATTGTCATTGTAACACAGAGAATATGTAATCTCATACACCCCGTAAAATGCCTCGATAAAAATACCCACCGTAATTATATTTATTCACATCTGTTTTTTTGTAGTGTATCCTCTGCTACATGCAATCTTTGAAAAAATAAATCAAGAGAAAGGTTTGTCTTTCACATTTCTGAGTATATGGCTTCAGTGGGTTTTTCTGTTTGAACCTATAATCATTGGTGCAGCCAACAGAGACAGGTACAGAGACCTCATACTTGCAGCGGTAAATGAAAAGTTACATTAAAGAGATGGCCAGCGGTCTAGTCGTAGATAAGAGAGGAACAGATACTCATGGTCCCAAGCTTCGCTCATCTTGCCATACTTTCAGTGCTAACACTTGGAAAGCTCCTCTCCACTGTTCTTGATCCCGGCTTCCCCCTGCTTTCCTCTGTCTCGACAAGAAGTCACTAAGTGTGTTTACCCTAGACCAAGTGTCCCAGACTCCCAAATGTTAAAGAAGAAGATATATCTTGATGTATATATAACAGTTTCTTAGGAATTACGGCTATGCATATTCTTCAAACGATAGAACCAGCTTCACTTAAAGCAGCTTTTGTCCTCAACACTACTGATACTTGGGGCTGGATAATGTCTGCTGGGGTGGAGGGGTCCTGAGCACTGAGGCATGAGCAGCATCACTGGCCACTACCAGTGTTCTCTCCTGGGAGGGTGCTAACAGCAACCCCCACCCCAGGTCATAGTAAGCAAAATTGTCTCAGCATTGCCAAACACACCACAGGAGGCAAAAGTCATTCCCAGTTGGGAATCTCTGATGTAGATAAAAGACCGTCCTCCCCACCCTGTGAAGAACTGTAAGGGAAATAAGAAAGGAGGGAGAGAGAGAAGAAAAGAAGGAGAAAGGGCCAAAATGAAGTAAACAGTGAAGGAAGGGGGAAGAAAGAGGGAAAAAACAGAAGAGAAAGAAAACAAAAATTGAGAATAGAAAATTTTTTTAAATGAGGAAAACTTGGGTTGAATTCTTAGCCCACCCTAGAAAACCAGCAAGGGGTTTATGCCTGTGGTCCAAGGTACTAGGGGTGCTGAGACAGAATTGCAGCATAGCAAAATCCTGCTCACAAACCCATACTCTGCGCACACACACGCACACACACACACACCACAAAATAGATAAATAAAAGAATAAAGGGGGGGCAACAGGTGGCAAGGTGGTTAAGGGCACTGGATTCCCACATGGCTGACCACAGTTCAAGTCCTGGACCTGGCAGCTTGCTTTCTCACTTCTCCCTCTCTCCCACACACACGTGTGTTCTTGCTCTGTCCCTCTGTGGTCAAATTTAAATAAACAAATAAAGTTAAATAAAATAATTCTTTATAAAAAAAAAAGAAATCACCCAATTCTAAAAAAAAATAAAAAAATAAAAATACCCTGAGGAGGTAACTGACAATTGATAAAAAAAAAGATTGGAAGTACGAAATTGTACATCTGAATCTACTGAGTGTTTGTTTTGCATGTTTGACTTCCCATCACTGCTTTAATATTCAGCATTATGGGGGAAGCCTTCGGGCTTCAGTCTGTGGTTCTCCACTAGAGTTAGGCTGGCAGCCTTTGATCAGAGAAAGTTGACGTGGATGTTATTTGGACGTGATGGACAATGGCTCAGGTAGCTCTCAGTGAATCCCTCCAGGAATTTAGGTAAGTACAGATGATTATGAACAACGATCATTCACAGCTTTAGCAAAGTTAGTAATAACCAGTGTGTATATAGTTATTTTTTGAGAATGTCATTCCTAGGCATTAATGAAATTATACTTCTCCTAAAATACTTAAGAATGTGCAATCTCACTCAATTCATACATATTATAACTAATAGGTACAATTATAAAATAACCTCATTTGAAACAAACAAGAGTCCAAGTTGTTCATAGTAATTATAACCAAATGTCACAATTTGGTATTTAATCTCTCTCCTGATCTCACCAGGCTAGTTAGCCTAAAGATATGAATGGGATACCATTCATGATAATGGCCACATTTCCTTGGTTCTTGCTCCAAAACTCATCATGAAATCATGAAGACACAGCCTCGTGGCAAGTGCCTCTTGTTTGACTAGAATCCCCTAAAGTCTCTTTTTTTTTTTTTTTTGGAAAGAGATTTTTGCTACAGGGCGTGTGCGCTCACTGGAGAGATAGACAGACAGACAGAAAGTGAGAAATCACCCCCCTAGGGGGATGTCCACACTGCAATCCCTTTTCTTTCCATCTCCTCTCAGGATTTTGCGCACACATGCACATGTGCCAAGCATGAGTGTCAAGCCACCAGATCTGGGACTCAAACAGCAGTCATTCATGTAGGAGTTCAGTGACATAACCATTATTCTGTCTGCTGGTCCCACCCCTGGAGTCTCCTAAGAATCAATTTGATCTGTTGACTGGTTATCCTAATCAGGCCATGCTGCTGGCAATAGGACCAAAGAGCCATTGTGTTCTGAAGTGTGTGTGTGTATGTGTGTGTGTGTGTGTGTGTTGGTGTGGGGCAGGGGGAGCAGAATCTCTCTCTCCCTTCTACATATTGTTTTCTTGGAAGCAATTCAAAACATGGCTGCTTGAGTTCCAAACAGCTCTGCCAATTCTCACCTCTTCTTCTCCAGTAGATACTGACTTGACAGATGCCAGACTGAAACACGAATGTGAGTGACAGTCACTGCACAGTTTGCCCCTCCAGCCACCACAGCTTGGTCAGAGGCTAGCCCTTCACTGACGATAAGTTCCTTCTTGGGTGGTCCTTCAAATCCCCATGCAAACAAACTTCAATTTATCCTTCCCTACCAGTCTTCCAGACTTAGGCAAAGGCCAACTCAAGATCCTTGGAGCTTTTTATTGTCTTATACAAGCTGTTAAGAATTTTCCTGACTGTGACCCTTCTCAGAGATTATCATACAACCCACCATCTTTGCTAAGTAGATCATGGACCTCTCCCCCCAACCCACAGTACTACTGATGAGGCAGATGGTGAACACCTGACCTGAAACGGGGGCTTCCTGAGGATGGTTCACAACCTGTGCCTTGGTACCACCTGGGCCAATTCCTGTCCTAGAAGTGAGTGGCACAGAAATTCAGTGGAATCACATTATTAGTGGAAAATCTACAGACTTAAGCTGTCTTGGTCTTACCATATGTGGCCTGTTCAATATTCAGTGAAGATTCTCAGCATCACTATAATCAAACTTCTCTAACCGTGGGTCAGTTACAAATGATTGGTTCTCCTTGACACCAGACACTTTCTGATTACAACAACTATGTGAAGATGTGACATTGAAAATGTTTAGTTTCAGTTTCTACTAGTTCTACGAAGTTCATCCAAAGAGTAGTGTGCTGTCTGAGCTCAGCGGGGCTGCCCCATCGCATGCCTGCAGAGAAGAGCGTGTGTGTGGTAAACCACTCAGTAACACAGTGTCTAGCCTAGAGCTGCTGAAGTCACAAAGGACAGTCAGAAGTGGAGTTTTCTCAGTTACTGGCCATCTCTGCTTTTCCCTTCTACAAGTTCCAAGAAAGTTCAGGCTACACTGCGACCCTTACTGTCTTTGTTTTGTGCTGTTATAGTAAAATACCACACACTGGGTCATCTTGCAAGAACAGAAGTTTATTTCCTCGCAGTTCTAGAGGCTGGGAAGTCCAAGAGCAAGGTGCCAACATCTGGGGAGAGACTAATTGCTCATCTTCATGTTACGAAGGCAGAATGGCAAAGAGAGGGATAAACAGTGTCTTCTCACAAGGCAGAAGAGTGGACAAGAGCAAACCCACTGCAGCAAGCCTGCCTGATAGTGACATCAATACGCTGAGTCATAGACGCTGTGATTTGTGGCTGCCAGATGGGTGATGCTATTCACCCGTTTTCATAGTTTTCTGCCATAGAGATTTACCCTGTGAGGCTTGCAAGGCCAAAGTACCAGCCCCTTCCAGCGAGCAAAGTCACGAAGGTGTTGCGTTCACCTGTGAGAGGCATAGGAGAGGTTCTAGTTTCAGGTGGTAGTTTTACGAGTGCTGGGTGACAGGTGTGCAGTAGGTATGGCCAGCCTACTGCATCTGTTTTGTGGAATAATTGAGCATTCTTCCTGGCTGCTCCCTCTTGCTTTGTGGCATCCGCACTTGGTTCTCTCACTGTTCCCAAAGTCTATAAGCTGCCTAATACCCTATACGAAATCCCTTTTTGCTTAATCTCACTTGAGTGGGTTCTGTGGACCGCAATTGAACCCTGGCTGATAGAAAGAGGTGAGGAAAGCCTCTTGCAACACCAACTCTAGCAGGCTTGAGCTGGCCAAAAGAGACAGAGAAAAAGAAAAATGTGTCTGTGATGGCCAACACAACCCCCAATGGGTGGTTTGTAAGTGGAAATAGAAAACATTTTCAATGAAATGAAATAGTTTGCTAAATGGTGGACATTCGTAGGATTCCCTCTTCCCCGAGCACTCGTTTTGCTGTGTTCATGTTCACTGGCTATTTATATGCTGTCCTTCTAGCAGACTCAGCACCTTAAGATTTGAAACTGTGTGTTCCTTTTTGTCCCTGTGTCAGTGTTTGAGTGCAGGACCTTGCACTTAGTAGGTGCTCTAATAGTCCTTATTGGGTGTGGAGTGATTACTGGTTGTAAGAAGTTTCCAGATTCTCCCGAGGAGTGCTGAAAGTTTCCTTTTAGGGACAATAGAGTAGATTAAAAAACAAACAAACAAACAAAACACTTCTCTTGATTTTCCAACTTAAGATACAGTTTCAAAAAGTCTTTGTAGGGAACCAGCAGTTAGCGTAATGGCTATGTCGCTGGACTCCCACGTAGTCGACCACGGTTCGCGTCTCGGACCCGGTGGCTTACAACTCACGCCGGGCGCGTGTGCGTGCGTGCCCAAGATCCCGAGAGGAGAATGGAGGAGAAGGGATTGCGGCGTGACCATCCCCCCTGGGGGGTGATTTCTCGCTTTCTGTCTCTATGTCTCTCTCTGTCTGTCTGGCGAGCGCACGCGCCCTATAGCGAAAACCTCTCCAAAAAAAAAAAAAAAAAAAGTCTTTGTATCGGGTGAAGCCGAGGAAGGGATCCTGCCTGCCAGGAGTCTTACTGACAGCTAGCCCAGGAGTCTTACTGACAGCTAGCCCTGGCTCTGGTGGCTCTCCAGTTTGTATTTATATCTACACACGCCTCTTCCATCAAAATATGCCATATGCAACTAAAAGACACTAAATCAAATATTAATGCCCAGGGTGCCCACGCATTTTGGTAATGCCTTCAACCTTCTTTACAAAGGATTTTAATGCAGTCTTGTAATTTTACTTCAGCACAGTGCAATCAGCACATATCAATTTCTCTCTGGACCACAAAGTCTCGTTAACTGCAGCTCCTCCACTCACGCCCTCGTGAGGAAGACAGCTGCTGCGTCAGACACTTAGAGAGTCTCTCATCACTGTAAACCCTGGCATGCGGAAACCCCGGAGCAGGGGAAATACGTTCACTTGCCAGGCTCCCGTAGGTTGTTGGAAAGGGAGGATTTTGCTGCTTGTCATCTTACGTGCCCACCCCTTTCCCTCTACCCGTTAGATTCCTACCCAATCTATGAGGCCAAACATTAATGCTATCTCCGCGAAGACTTTATCGTCCCAACTGGAAATACTTCTGATATACTTCATGTGTTTCCACTACACTTATCCAAAACGGACAGGTCTAGCAATTCCTTGTTTATGACTTCTGTAATCTACCCGAGAAGCAGCTTGAGGATAAAATCCAGAAATGTTTCTTTTTTGTATCCCAGAACATCACAAGTCATGAAATCACTATTGCCTGTGAAGAGACTTCCAAAAGTTCATGGGAAAATAGAATTAAAATCTGAGTTTATTTCGATGCAAAAAGATTTGACACCCATGCATAGTTTTTTTTCATAATATGCATTATTAATAAGTTTTTTAAAGACTCCCCCCCCCATATTTAAATGAAAGAAATTGTCACTTCCACTGCCAGGACTAGGATGGAGGTTCCCGACAATTCAGGAATAATTTAGCTGACATAGGTTTTGTGGTATAGCTTAGAAATAGACAACCTTTTAAAAAGATTTTTATGGAAGAAAAATATCTAATTTACAAGACAACATGCATATGAATTGGGCCTTGATGAAAGCACACTGAGTTAGAACTAGCTTGCTGTAGCTTCAAATTCTGGAGCCCTAAAAGAAGAGTAAGGCCTTTTCTGCCTGTTTCCATGACAAGATCAACAGCCCCCTTGTCCTTTATAGGCACATCTTATTTCCAGAAAGAGAGAAAACAGAGCAGCCTGCTGGGTAAAGCTGTTTCCCTTCTCCTCTCATACTAGCCCACTTTTTATTCTCTTTTAACTTTTTCCTTGCAAAATTATAGTTAACTCTCAGGAAAACAAATCACCAACAGGGACCAGCAGGTGACATGGTGGTCAAGGCACTGGACTCCCACATGGTTCACCGTGGTTTGAGTCCCAGACCTCACAACTTGAAAATCACACTGGGCGCATGTGTGTGGGTGCCCAAAGTCCCAGGGGGAGAATGGAGGAGAAGGGATTGTAGCGTGGTCTCCCCCCACCCCGGGGCATGATTTCTCACTTTCCCTCTGTTTCTGTCTCTGTCTTGTGAGCATACACACCCCATGACAAAAACTACAAAAACAAACAAACAAAAGGTCACCAGTGTTTACAAGGGGTTCCACGTCACTGTCAAACGTTGACTGCACACTCTGAGATGGGGAAACACGGACATTTAATAATAGACATCGCTCATTATTGCTCAACACACAAAACTAGCATGGCACTCCTTCAGGGTTATTAGCAAAGATTTTCACGGCAATTTAAGGTTAGGGTTTTTAGTTCCGGATATATGAGAACGTAGGATTTCCTCCTAGGTTTTCCATAATTCTAGCAGAATCGCCCCAGGAGGAAAATGTTGCCTCAACTCAACTTTTCCCAAACTGTTTCAAAGATGTTAACAGGTAAGGTGTAGAAAATGCATCCTGTGGTCAAATGAATTTTAAAAATTTAAGCAGATTAATTTGCTTGGAATTTCATGGAACCTTGAATGTGCACAGTGTTCTCTGTGACTATCACATGGATTTCTCAAGGGATTTGTGTTATAAAGATAGATTTTAGGAAATGCTACCTTATGTCTGCCTTGGATTTCTCTACTGATTATCAAACACTAGGGATGGAAAAAGCAATGATGAAAGATGCCAACACCGTTTTAATTTTTATTTAACTTTTTTTTTTCATTTGGCCAGAGAGAGAAAGCAACAAAAAAAAAAAAAAATGAGAAAGCAAGAATGTGAGAAAGCAAGTCACCAGGTCCAGGACTTGACCCACATCAGCCATGTGGGAGTCCAGCACCTTAACCACCATGCCACCTGCTGGCCCCAATTTTAATATTTTCTTTATAAATAGTACCATAAAATGAAACTTATCTCTCATTACAAACAGTTGTAGAACATTCTTCAATACCTTAAAAAGGATCAAACTCCTAGATAATATAAATCTTTCCGAATGTCATCAATTTTGGTTCATCATGCTTACCTTAAACTTCTCCCTAAATCGTTTCTTAGATTTAATCCTCTTACCAAATCTTGTCTTAGAGTGAATAATAATTACTATTATACTATCCTGTAGGGAGTTTGTAAAATGTTCCAGGAACTTTGCTAAATTCAGTCTCTCATTTAACCCTTGAACCCTGGGAGGTAGTTACTATTATTAAGGAAACTAAGATTTAAATAACTCAGGGCCAACAGGTGGTATAGTGGTTAAGGCACTGGACTCCCACATGGGTGACCACAGTTCAAATCACAGACTGATGGCTTGAAAATCACACCAGGTGCATGCTTGTGAGCCCAAATCCCAAGAGGAGACTAAAGGAGAAGGGATTGCAGTGAGGCCATCCCCCTGGGGATTGACTTCTTACTTTCCCTCTCTCTGTCTCTCTCTGGTGAGCACATGTGCCCTATGGGGGGGAAAAAAAGAAACTTAAGAAAAAAGAAATAAAAGTTTTAAATAACTTACCAAAGCAAATGGCAAGACCCAGCTTCAAGGCTAGGTCTCTAGGACTCCAGGGTTCATGTCACAGCCGCTGGGAGGCAGGTCCTCAAGACTATGACTCCCTAGGTATATGCTGCTCTCAAAAGCCCCCATACCTTGACTGTCTCTGTGTTCAAGTAAACTCATTACCAACCAAAGTCCTGGCTTCCAGTTCTTTCTTTGACTACCTGCTTATAGCTAATCAATGGGATGGGGACTTAATTGACTAATTTCCTACTCCCCCCTGACTTGTTGTCTTCTACTTTTCTCATGGACTCCTTCTAATACATCAGAATCAAAGAGAGGCTTCTTTCATGCTTTTTCAGAGAAAAGCAACATGGAATTTAGTCACCAGAGTTTTAACTACGGACTTTGCCTCCCTCACTCTCTTGCATAGAGAAAAAGACAACTTGCAGAGACAAAGTGCTGCAGTCCTGACGTCAGATTCTCTGCCACACCATCGCTGGCTGGGTTTTTCTCCCTCCCTATCCCACCAGGTAAGCCTCGGTACCCGCTAGAGGGTGAGAGCTCAATAGTTGCCCACGTGCTGTGACTTCAGCTTTTACCACCTGCTTTCACTAGCATCCTGCTTTTCTTTTGTCCTGAGCGTTTTAAAGAACATTTGAACAAAGAGGACAATTTTCTCTCCAGACACGTGAGCATTCTCTCCCACTGCTTTGACTGCAGATTATTCTTTGAACGAGAAGGTTGGGCAGCCTCATCGTCATCCTAGGTTGCACAAAAGGAAGTGAACCACAAAGGCACCCACAGGAATCAGAGTAGTGAAGACCTCTTTGGCTGTGCAAGCAGGAAAGAGAAAACCATTATCCATAGTCATGTCAGAAATGCCTCTTCTGTGCCCTCATGTTAGTCCCTCCTTCAACTCCTAGGCGAATATTTGTAATTCCTTGATCCCGATTACAAGATCACAGTAAGGACTTGGATACAAACTGAAATGTTCTGCAAAAACAAAGTGAATGTAACTTAATGTTGAATAAGAGTACATGAGCTAATATTGGGTTGTTGGGAAAGTCATGACACATTTTTGCATAGAAAAACACGAAAAAATACATCACAGACTTTAAAGAGTGGGTTAGTTTGTGTCATTGACATTAAACCTTGAACTCTACTCATGCCTATCTTCTCATTCCACATCCTGATTGCACTAAATCATCTCCTGCTCCATCATGCCTCTACATGTGTATGTATGTGTGTGCATGTACACATGTACATGCAACAGCCTAAATCTCTGTAATAAGTTATTTCATCTAAGATATTATCAAAACACAAAAATATTTGATGATAAAAGTGGAAATTGCTCTCTCCTAGATATACTTCGATAGTAGAAAAGATTTCTTAAGGAACAAAATTCAGCAATACTCAAATTTACTGGAAGATAACAGAATAAAATGAGGTAACCCCTTCACTTACCTTAAGGAGGCAATCACCTCTTTTGCCTATTTCTATAAGACTTATTGCAGTTTCTAAAAAACTTCATCCAAAGGAGAAAGATGTTGCCCTTGAAGAGCAGGGTCTCTCTTGGACCATCCTGACTGTCATTAAAGGTACACTGAAGACTTCCAGGCGTTGTACCCTCCAGGAGCCATGGAGTAATAATACTGGACTTGAACTCATGCGACTGCACATCTCAGCCCAATACTCTCAGGGGCCAACATCTTGAGAGGCGAGTGTGTGTAAGGCAGGAATGCAACAGACAAAGGAAAAGCAAGGACCCTAAATGTGGATGTCATTTGCCTATCTTTCTTATAGGCAAAGAAAAAGTCAAGTGAAGCAAGCAAACAGCCACAATGCTATTGGGTTGGCAGGGAAGTCATGACACATTTTTGCATCATCACTTTCCCAACAACCTAATACTTGTAACCCAACTCCAGCACACACTAGTTTTATTAGTAGTAGTAGTAGTAGTATTTTATTTTTTACATTCAATCATTGTATCTTTACAGCATACAAAATGAGTTTTCCAAACATGAATACACAGGATATTAGTCCAGTCAAAGATATTAACATACACATTATCAACAGATACTTTTCCACTTCTCTGTCCCTTAATTGTTTTGCTTCTTTTTTATTTTCCTGATTCTCTCCCCCACCATGCCTGCCACATTAGCTTTGTGACCTTCAGCAGATGATTTAAACTTTCTGAGTCTCAGATTCTTCACCTATGTAATTACAGTTAATATGTATTTTATTGAAAGAGTTTTAAGAACAAAATAGCTATATAAAAATTCCAATCATACTGCCTGACACAATAAAAGATATTCTAGAGGCCAGCAGTTGGCATAATGGCTATGTCACTGTACTCCTATGTAGTCAACCACAGTTTGAGTCCCAGACCCAGTGGCTTAAACTTATACTGGGTGCATGTGTGTGTGTGCCCCAAGATCCCGAGAGGAGAATGGAGGAGAAGGGATTGTGGTATGACCATCCCCCCTGGGGGGTGATTTCTTGCTCTCTGTCTCTCTATTTCTCGCTATATTTCTGGTGAGCACAAAATATAAAACCCTATAGCAAAAACCTCTCAAAAAAAAAAAAAAAAGATATTCTGTAACATTCACTTCCTTCCTGCCCCTCAGATTATTGATTGTAAAATAATTGTGTACCAATAATGTTTTGCCTCAAAGGAACTTTTAAGAAAATATTGTGAGAATAACTAAAACATAGTAAATATTCAACAATCATTACCTGTTACTATTACTACTGTTAATATGTCTTCAAGCCACAACAACCTGATGGCCTGATTCGAGTTTTATCAGTGGACACGTGTGACCACCCACATGTCTCACCTGTCTCTGTGCCTGGTGGAGGGACTGGGCAGCAGGTGAAGGGACATATTTATCCCAGTTTCACTTACAGCTCAGGAGTCTGTTCTACCCATCACCTAGTTTCTATTCAGGTAAATGGAAAATCAAAGCCCAGTTACAGTGACAGAGGCAGTAGGGCACCTCTGTGTGATGCTGGAGCTGTGTGGGAAGGCCTGGGGTTCGAATCCTGGGTTGACTTGAGCACACCCAGCGCACCCACATGCACTGGTGATCCTGGCCAGCTAGAAGGCTTGGGGGAGGATCACAGAATAGCAGATCACAGAACAGACTCCCCGTTGGGAGGCCTTGTCTCTCTCCTAGTAAACTGTTTTTAACTGGAAAATCAAGATAAGGGATCTTTAAGTCTGATATATTGGAACATAAAAGCCTAGAGCATTTGCTTTGTTTCTAGAGTTCATTAAAGATGAGGATGCTCAATCTAGACATGGTGGCTGTGTCTCATGTCACCTGCTCATGTTCCTTTAGGATACTATGGCTTTCTGGGGCTTGCATAACCCACAGCCCTGGGGTCACATGGCTTATCCAAGGTCCCAAGCTACTGTGCTTAATTTGATTCATCTGCTACAGACAAATGAGTTAATCTAGTCTCTGTCTCACTCCACACATGTATGTAGTAAATGATAAAAAATTCATTTACACTGCTAATTTTTAAATTAATGCCATCTTCCTTGGATTCTTCACTAGAAGTTAGCAGGATAAATGCATTTGTGCAGCCCCGTAGTACTATTTTTTTTTATAGATTTAGACTAAACTGTCACGAGTAAAATATTATCTTAAATACACCTTCACCTGAAAAATGCATCATCTTACCCAAGGGTTCTATCATTGTTAGACAGTTATTGTCCATGCTAATGTCATCATGCGTCTTTTTATACTTTCTCCCCGAGACAGAACTACATGCTGGACTCTGCTTCTGGAGCCAAGATGAAAATGTAGCATTATTTTATCCAAGATTTTAAATGCCTGGAGATATTGATCCAGCCTGCTAGCCTGCTCAGAAGGATGCTCCACTTGCTGCATTGTGCTTAGAGACAATCTAATAAAAGCTTGCTGAATAATAAACAATGGGAGCCCACCAATTCTAAAAATTTAGATTGACAGGAATAATCCCCTCCCTGGAAAAGACAGACCAGCGGGCGCTTCCCATAAACCCATTACCGTCCACTCACCCGTAAGCCAATAGAAGATGCTAGATTATTGGAACTCCTAGCTTTAAGAGAAATTGCTTTCCTAAATTTGACCTCCCACACTAAATATAAAATATGGACCATCTGTAATGAAGGGATTGCAGCCCAAACAGCCATCATCTCTCAGAGGCAGAGGTTAGAAGGTTCATGCACATTGGTTTCAAAGGGATAGGGATGGGATGACCTTTTACCTTGAGAATGGTCACTGGAAGCTGTAATGTGTGTGTGTTGGGGGTGGGTGGCGGGGCGGGCCAGGTAGTAGCCAGTAAAGAGTCTCTGAAGTGTCTGCCCTGTTAGACTCTCACTACAGGGTGGGGTAGGAGAAGCCACAAAAGCAATGCATGAAAACAGAATCAATTCTCGTAAATATGAGGATATGATACAGAGGAAAGGAGAAATTGGATATACTTCAGATGGAGAATGTGTTTCAAAGCTTTTCCAAATAAATAACTGTAGATTTAAAAGAAAAAGTATTTGGAAAGGAAAATATTTGATGTACTGCAAGCAACACATTTTTGACCATTCGATTGTCATGCCAGTGTGGACACTCATCCCCTATCTGCAGGCTAAGCACAACTTCTTCGAGATTGATTCTTTTACAGAAAAAAAATAACTTTTTAAAAAAAAACAATTTCTGGAGTTCAACTAAATTCTCATTATCCATGTCTTGAGTTTTGTTTAATTCTAACAACAACAACAAGTCTGCTATCAATGGAAGAATGGCCCTAAAATAATGGATGGTTTATGAGCAGCAGATAAAAAGAAGAAAGAAAGAAAGAAAGAAAGAAAGAAAGAAAGAAAGAAAGAAAGGAAAAAAAAAAAAAAAAAAGATAAGGAGATGCTGCAGATCCAAGGTTTCCTCTGAGAGCAGAGTGCCCCATGCAGAGCAAGGAGACACTGGGCAAGAAGTTCAATTGCTCAGGCAAGAATGGGGCTGCTGGACGGATGGGAAGAACCAAGGTGGTGCACACCCACACCAGAGAGGCCGAGGGATGATTTCAATAAACACAGGAGGAAACTGACACACCATTAACCTCAGGGAAGCTGGTAGCAGAGTTCTTGGTGGCAGTTTCAAAAAAAAGGAAAACGGAGGCTGCCTGGCTTTAGGTTTTCCATGATTGGTATTGTGGGAAGGCAAGATTACCCTGACGCATCATGAATTAAAAAATTAAATGCGATACTTCTCTCTTCTCTCAAAAAAATAAAAACCTCTTTCCTACTCAACTCTTCCAGGCCATTGCTCCCTTGTTTTTAGCGAAACTGTTCTCCACGCATGGTATACATGTAAATTAACCTTCAAAGAGAACGAAGCTGTTCCAGTTAGTGGTACCTTCATCAGCTTGGTATGAGAAAGAAAAATGACACAGTAATATTGCCACTAGCAATTCCTAAGTCATGTGATTTTTTTTTTTTTTTGGAACAGATCAATGTTAGTTGCCAAGCAACACACACACACACACACACACACACACACACAAAGAAACAAACAAAAGAAAAGAAAAAGAAAGGGAAGCATTGCTATATTTCGATAAACCTCCTTTTGTTTAAGAAATTTGTGAATTTCAAGCTGATATTACCGTTATAATTATTTTCAAGCTCCATGTTACCTTAATGAAACATGAGCTTTCTTCAGTGAGAATAACTTTTGCGAACAATGGGCAATGTTCAAAAAACATTCCGGTAAATGAATAGTGAAGTTTACAAACAAGAGCTAAAAATTCACAGCTGCCGTCTTGGAATGCTTTATTAATGATATGTGTGTGTTTATTAATGAGATTATTGCTTTTGTGTCACACTTCTGTCACCATCAAATATTAATGTTTTCTATATTATAAAAATATCTATTGATATAACTGAAATTTGCTTCCCAGTAGATGTCACCATGAATAATACTTCTGAAATACCAAAATCAATAACAAGAATATTAGGGGGGCATTATAGTATGTCAATGAAATGAATTCCACTTAAATAGTGCATGTAACATAAACCAACTAAATATGCCAAGTAATAATTTTAAATACACAAATTATGATTATGGATCTCGTAATAGGAAAGAATACATTGTCTGAAATAATAGACTAAAGCCACCAGATAAATGAAAAGAGGTTCCGTGGATTCCCTGATTTAAAGTCCAGAGTCTTCTCATTGTTGGAATTAATAAGCATCAGTTTCTTTCAATGTGACAGGATCTCATGTAGACAAGAGGTAGACTAAGTGGTTCAAATAAATCCTAAATTCATTTACCCTTGGATAAGATGGCTGCTGTTCCCCCCTCTACTCGCGCCTCCCACAATTGCAAGCTCTCGTTCTGAAGCCTTTCGTTTTTTCACTCCACATTGCACAGGATTGGACAGTGTCTGTGTGAACACGGGTCCTCGGTGAATACCAAGGCAGAAATGTTCGCCTGATCTCCTGGGGCTCTGAGCAGAGACAACTGTCAGGGCAGCTGGGACCAGGCTGTGTTATCTGGAGATCGATAGAGGACTTTAGCTTAGTGCTTTACAGAGCTACTGATAAAGACAGAGAGACGGCAGGCTTCCTTCACCAACGGAAGAAAACCATGAGTATTCAACAGGAACTCAACCTCATCTAGGTTATGGCTAAGTGTCCGAATATCTCCGTCATTTATCCTTTCTTCTCCCTCCCAGGCAAGCTGACTGGAGAAGGCAAACTAGAAAGCAAGCTCCCCAGTTACCTCTTGCTTTATGCAGGCTTGGGCTGCCTAGCGAGGTCCCCACCTGCTATGTCCTGCTGAAACCTTCTAGAATTGCTCACACTTGGGCTAATCTAAGGGCAAGTCCCTCTGGGCCTACCTAGCCCAACTGATGAAGTCAAAGTGTATCACAGAATAATGGCTTATCATGTACCCTTCCGACGAGTATTCAACAATTCTAGAAACGCTACTCTCTTAACCCAGAGCATCAGTAATAAGAATTTCAGACCCCACTGTCAGCCAATAGGAATGCGACTTGGGCCTCCCTCCAGTCCTGTATCACACAGGCTGTTGCCTGTTTTTCTGTGGACAGAGGGAGGCTGGCCATTATAAGGCAGGCTAACAGACCCAGAGGCTGATTTGAGCCCTTACACATTGCTCATCTAATTTTAATAACAATTCTACAAGGTAGGTGCTCTCTGTCATTATTTTACAGGGGAAGAAACTGCTCAGAGTTCTATAGTTTCTAACTCTGGGAAAGGAATGTGAGCTTCAAGCATCTGGCTCCCATACCCAGACTTCCCCACTGGCCCACAGCTGCCTCTTACAGACTGTCACCATGTAAGGGGCTCCATGCTGATATGTGTAGATGGTTTCTAGCAGGATGCCAACTATGAAGCCTCCATGATTTGAACGGGCCTGTAGTAACTTTTGAGGGGTTAGGGCACACCCAGATCGGAGATTACTGAGTTATGTTACCTGAAGGATATCTCTTACTCTGAATATTATAAAAATGACAAAAACAATTTTTGTTGGGAAGTTCTAAAATGTTACTTTGGGCCAACTGTGTATATCTCAATGAGGAAAGAGGAGAGAAGCCAAACCACACACAATGTAGACTTGTGCAGTAGCTCCTTGCTGGACTCTTGTGTTCATGGAAGCATTCGTCTTGGCTGGCTGCTGTTTAGTCTTCTGGGACGCCCTTACAGGACAAGATGGGCCAGCTCTCACTGCAGGAAAGACCTGAGCTGCCACTGGTATTGCTCTGCCCTGATTTCCATGACTCTGGCCTAGCTTCTGTCCTCCACAGCCTCCCTTTAACACTGGTCCACACCTTAACTCAGCATGTTAGCTCTATATAAGACATTACACTGTCTTGGGATCAGCAGATAACACAATGGTTACATCGTTAAACTTCCAAGTAGACAACCACGATTCAAGTCCTAGACTCGGCAACTAAAAACTCTCACACCAGGCATATGTGTGTGCATGCCCAAAATCCTAAGGGGAAAATGGAGGAGAAGGAATTTCAGCATGGTCATCCTCCCAGGGGGCTGATTTCTTGCTTTTTGTCTCTCTGTCTGTTTGGTGAGTACAGGCACCCTATAGAAAATTTCTCTCTAAAATAACAACAACAACTACAACGAAAAAGACATTTCACTGTCCCTTCGAAGATCCTCTCCCAGAGCCAGGTCTCATGGCCACTACCTGCTAAGGAAGCTCCACTCTCTTGGTCATTTGATAGAAATCCTTAATGGAGGAGCACTCCTGAGATGTCTCAGAGCTCCATGGTATCCCTGGCCCCACTGGTCAGCCTGGCCTCATAAGCCACACTTCTTCCTGAAAGAAGCTAGGGAGTTGTCTATAAGAAAGACTAATTTTTTTAATTGCCAGAGGGCTTCTGCACTCATGAGAGACAGACAGAAAGATAGAGGGGTGGGGTAAAGAACGTTCCCTTCAATAGAGCATGTTTATCAGGACTTTGAGCATGTATGTGCAGGTGCCTCACATGTTTTTCAAGCCACTGGGACTAGGATTTGTACTATGGTAGGTCATATAGGATCCAGTTCCCTTAACCACTAGGCTATGGAGATGGCCATAAGACTAATATTCAAATATGACTTTTAAAAGATTGTCTTCCTGAAAACAGAAACAGATATGTTTATCTCATAGAAGGGGTTCTTAAATTTTAATAACTATTGGAACCACCAAGGCACTTGTTAGAATTATAGACCCATCTCGCCTCCAATCCTCCTAGAAAATTCTGACTTGAAATAATAGGGTCCAGAATTTTGAATTGTTTAAAAGAGAGTACTCTGACTATCTTTCCAGAGAGACTACTCTGGTTTCTCCTGGTTTCCACTTCAACACTTGCCTGACTAATGAGTTTGTGTCCCTGGACCCAAAACAGACTCAAACATACATGCACAAGACTGCATGCACATATGTGTGTGCAGACACACACACACCAGTCATAATAAAAAGCAAAACAACACAATTTTATTGTTTACATGTTCTTTTTTTCTTCTTGTTTCCACGCTTTTTATTATCCAAACAATATTCCATATTAGCACATTTAAAGCTCTCCAGTGTTTTTATAGCTGAATAGTATTCCACTTGTATATATAATATTGTTTATTTTACCAGTTCTCCATAAATCAGTAGTTCTCAACAGGAGTTTGGAGAGATTTATTTTTTTAACTTATTTTATTTATTTTTTTATTTATTTTGTTTCATTTTCTTCCATACATTCAATCACATTATTATTTGTCTTACAAAATGGATATTTCAACAGGTGAACATTTCTCCCTAACACATTTGATAAAACTACAAAATATCTTCAACAGATAATACCACATCTCTTTGTGCCATTAATGCTTTGCCTCCCTGTCGCTCCCCCAACCACATTATCTTCTTTGATTCCCCAAGGAAGGGTAAGTGATTTGCTCAACCTTTCAAAGTTAGTTGTGCTAGACCTTCAACTACAATATATGTCACCGTCTTCTAGATCTTTCCTCTGATATATACCATCTTCCTTCTCTGAGGTATTTTGAGTAAGGCAACAGGTGGCAGGAATAATAAAAACTATATATTTGTACATCAAAGGATAATATTTTTGGGAAAACCTACACAATTCTGTAAAAGATGGAGCAGACTTTTACATGATTCAAAGAATCATGTTTTGAGGTATAAATCATAATCACATTTTTTAGTTTTTTTACAGTTGTTTCTTAAAAAGTCTATTCAAAGTCTATTTGATTTCTCATTCTCGTTTTATCATGTGTAGGGAACCACTAAAATCTATCTGTGCTTCAGTTTTCTTATCTTTCATTAACCCAGATTCACATGACAAAAACAATAAAACACTATAGTAGGAATTCAAAAATTCAAAATACTCTCACCTTCAACAAAGTAATTATATAAAAATCAAAAGTTTTCAGGAGATGTAAATTACAGTTATTCTTTCCATGATAAAAATATTTACTGAGCTGGCCCTTTGACCTAGTGGTTAAGGGAGCAGGCTTCCACATGGCTGATGCCATGGTTGAAATCTTAACCAATGCACTGGCGACATGTGTGAGCATACCCTCAAATCCAAGCAGGATAGAGAAGGGATTTTGGTGTCATCATGCCCCTTTGGGAGACAGACACTTTCTCTTTCTCTTTCTCCTCTCTACCTTTCTATCTCTTTCTGGTGAAAACACACACCCTCTGGCAAATTTTTTTAAAAATATTTACCATAACTCCTTGAAGAAACTCCTTTAAAACATATCAAATATGATTTATCTTATAGAAATATTCCTTTAAAGCAACCAATCTCAAGGTTATGTTTCATGTCATGGCAAAGTGGGAAGCAAATCTATTGTCGTGGTAATTTTAGCAAAAAGAATGGCATAGAGACTGTCTTTATGTGACATCAAACAACTAGATGAAAACTCAAAAACTCAGTCATGTATCCAAATAGTTGGTATACAGTATACCACCATATAATATTTGAAGAGAACTGGCTAACTCACTTATTTCATTCACATCAAATTAGAAATAACAGAAATGCATATCATGAACAAACAAAAGAGAGTACTAGAAAATTTGATATTGAGCAGATCCCGCGATTAAAGGCCAACCAGGAGGCAAACATTTCTATGTTGGTGACTAGACAGAGGAGGAGGAAAATAATAGTATATTTGTTTTTACATAGATAACGAATGTGATACTAGACCAAGAAATATACAATAAATGTTCAAGAATTATATCCAATAAATAATTAAAAAGACCAATGTATTACAAATTAGAAAGCTTCCCTAATTAACATGGCTCTACAGAGAAGTGCATAAGAGCCTGTTCAGAAGCTTAGAACTTCCCAGTAGATCTTACGACTTTCTTTAGCTGGTTGCTTAATAATCTCTTCCACAGCCTCTTTGTTGTAATTCTTCTTCTTCCACTTTTATTCACCGCCCCACATTCACATATTTATCATGCAGTCCCTGTAAGGAATCTTAAATTTTTCTAGAAATATCAGTTTATGTGATGGGAAAATTAGAAATTCTCTTTGTAGGGCAATGCTCTCAGTTAAGAACAAAATCAATTTTGTTATTAAAAATACAATGGAAATTTTAAAGTTATTTCAATGACATTATAAGTCATGACAATTATATTTAGAGATTTTTCTTTTTCTTTTTTTTTTTTCCTTGACCCCTTTTCTCTGCAAACAAAAGGTTTTCAGGAAACTAAGATTTATTTGATCAAAACGTTTGACATTTACTTCATTACTCAGTGCACTAAATTCTCTCTAAATAAATCCCATACTGGTCTGACTTTGCCCATGAAAATCTGTACAGTGAACTCCTAGTTTATTATGCCTACTTGAAAAGGGTAATTTAATAAGGCATCAGTACAAATACTTAATTGTGCAATGGCTATCGACAATGCCTTTAAACAGTTGCATATTTGCCAGATTTAGCTAATGGAAGTAGAATTGCCACTTAATGTCTCAGCTTGCACTGGTGGAAAATAAATTGTATCTGACATTCCTTTGGCTTTTAAAGGACATACTTAGATAATATTTACAGTCAAATTGATCTATTGTTGCATTTATGTTTTCTTGGGTTAAAAAAAGGGGGGGATCAAATGGGTTCTAAAGCATAATATTTCTTTGTATCCATTCAGTTTGGAATGCTTTTGCAACACATGTCTCATTTAGTGAGTATCTAACCAAAGTCTAAATGGCTGAATGGAGAGTGGACATTTTAATCAGGTGAACAGCTTTTCTATAGCTATAGCTAGACCCAGAGGTGTGAGAGGTGTGGAAGATGGATCCGCCAAGGAACTTGCTTAATTAACCTGATACATTGAGTATTCAAGTGTCTTCTGCAGTTGTTATGATTAGGAAGAAGAAAGAAGAGATCCAACATTTCTACATCTAATACTTGTCAGGCTACTATTCTAGATATATTGTGTTATCTCCTGAAAACGATGCAGTGAACTACAGTATTATTATCTTAGTATTTTTCCCTAGGCTTTCATTTCTGGGAAATTCAAAAAGAGGAAAGTCTTATCATTATTGATGCCATTCTAACCCAGGACTGTGTTTACCTTGGGAGACAGCGGCTGCACATGCGCATAAGGAGACGCTTCAGGTTTCCCGTGATGCTCCATTCCTGAGCACGGTACTGGTACGTTGACACGGTCGTGCATACGTATGTTGTCTTGGTCTGTTAACCACTGAACTTCTTGTGTTTCTGAGATCATCCACGTCGTTCTTACCAGAATTTTGTTACTTTTTATTGCTGAGTAGTATGCCTTTGTATGCATATACCACATTTTGCTTATCCATCCTCTTACCTAGTGAACATGTGAGTTTTTTCCAGCTTGGAGTGATTATGAATAAGGTTTCTATGAACGTTCTTTTTTTTTTTTTTTTTTCTTTTTTTGGAGAGGTTTTTGCTATAGGGCGCGTGCGCTCGCCAGACAGACAGAGAGAGACAGAGAGATAGAAAGCAGGAAATCACCCCCCAGGGGGGATGGCCACGCCGCAATCCCTTCTCCTCCATTCTCCTCTCGGGATCTTGGGCACGCACGCACACGCGCCCGGCGTGAGTTTAAGCCGCCGGGTCCGGGACTCGAACCGCAGTCGACTACGTGGGAGTCCAGCGACATAGCCATTACACTAACTGCTGATCCCTCTATGAACGTTCTTGTACAAGTCTTTTCATAGATATGCTTTCAATTTTTTTCTCTCTAAATTTATTTATTTTAATACCTAAGAGTTAGAATTGCCATACCAGAGGTAGGTACAGGTATTATAATCTTGATTTCCGTCTGATATATGATAGATTTTCACATATCCTTGTGGTAAAGACAAAGAAGTTGGGAATCATGACTGTGTAGTTAGGAAAAAATTGTATTGGAACAAATTTTTTCTCTAAGTATTAATAAAAATCAAAATTAACTGGAAAATAAATCCTTCATGATATGCTTTGGGGACTAGGACTGTGTTGTTGACTGTCTCATACTCATTATTTCTATCAGCTACTTAGATGAAAGTGTATTAGACATATGCAACAAATACGTTTGACATACCCAACATATCTGTGACAGTCTGGTGTAAAGTTTATTCGATCAGTACAGTAACCATAGGTTTCCTGAGCATGTGATGGACCCTGATCTGAAAGTCTTTCCCCTGCTTGAAAAATATTAGACCTGAGAGCCAAGGTCATTATAGGTGCAATGCAGGCCATCACTTTGGCATGGCAAAACCTTTTGTTTATATAATGCACATTTAGAATCATAGGAAACATGTCAACATTGTCGTTAATCCCTCCGATTTCTCTATCAAGCCATATCTGAGTATGTTGTACCCAATTTGGGACCCTTCACACTAGAAGAAACATTAGCAAGTTATGGTGCATCTGGAGGAGAAAAGACTTCCAGAATAAAGAGGTTTCCAAACTAAGGAGGAAGTAAGAGACCCAAGATAACCCTGCTCTAATTCCAGCACCATCCCCCCCATAGAGTCCAAGTTCTGCTCTGCCAGAGCCAGTTTGCTCCACCTGAGAAGAACGTTTGCAGACACAGCATTGCCCCTGAAATCCTAGATTCCTATACTTGTCCCTCCAGCCTTCTTCCATTATCCTTAGAGTAAAGAACTAAGACACATAGTACAAACCCTGAGGGGAAGGGGATAAAAATGAGAAGGACATTGAATGATTGCATGAATTGATTGCACTCAAAAGGAAATATTGTGATTAATTGAATATTCATGAAGTTTTGTTTATTTGACTTTGGGAGAAATAATTATAATTAAATGTAAATTATCTATATTTTAATTCTGTAAGATCCAAATGAGTTAATACTTATAAAAGCAATTTTGGAACACTTTTGCTTATGTAAAGAAACACCCAGGGCTGGCCTTATGACACAGTAGTTAAGTACTGTGCATAGAAAGCTGAATCCTCTGTGGCTGACCACAGAATTTGAGCTCCAGGGCTTGAAAAGTATGTTGAGTGGGCATATATGCATATATGCCCCAAATCCTGATGGATAGAGAAATAAAAGGACTGTAGTGTGACCATGGCCATGGGGAGGGGGGGCATTTTCTGTCTGTCTGTCTGTCTGTCTGTCTCTCTGTGGAAAGTGCACACACCCTCTGGCCATTATTATAAAAGCAAACAAACAACAACCAAAAAATAAACTTCCAAATGCAAGGAAAGTCAGAAAAGTTATTTTTAAAAACCTTCTTTGGAGAAAATACAATGCGGAAGTGAATCTGAAATTTCCTTAGTAAATTTCCTTCACCAGCCCTGACACAGAGTTCAGTTTTTATGAACCATATGCTATTGCGTTGCCTAACTGAGAACCAAATGAGGAAGTTAAGTTGCTCTTGCCCTGAACCCAGATGGCCTCAAAATTTAGTTTTGCTCTAACATTGAAAATTGTAATTGAATTTATTTTTATTTCAGTCTTACATTTGGGATCATACTTCTCTAGGAGTTCAGTTAGCTTTTGCCAAAGCTTAAAAGAAGAAAGAGAAGCTAGAAGATCTTTCTCCACACCATGCCAGACAGGGATAGTTCTCATTCTTCTCATGCCCCCTAACCGGTATAACAAAGAGGAGGCTATGAGCTATAAAAGCCAAGGTCGAGGGGCCAGGACTGTGGCACAATGGTAAAACACAACTGCTTTGTGAGACTGGCCCACATAGGAAAGTTCTGGACCCACCTGCTGGAGACCCCCTTGAACACTCTGGGCACATGCCTACCCGTGATCCAGGGTTCAATGAACAGTCTTAGTCTTGATCATGGCATCTAGACTGTTGGGGGACAATGTTGGGGGTGCTGTCTCTCTCTCTCTCTCTCTCTCTCTCTCTCTCTCGAAGAAGAAGAAGAAGAAGAAGAAGAAGAAGAAGAAGAGGAGGAAAGAAAGAAAGAAATACATTTCTCAAAAATAAAATAAAGGCCAAAATCTGTTCATTTCAGGTTTTTGTAAGAATATATAAAACATATATCTAGAAGTTTTAGCTTTTGTTTTGTTTTGTTTTTGCTATAGTGTACACACACTCACCAGAGATAGATGGATAGTGAGAAACCACTTGCCAGGGGAGGTGGTCACACCACAATCCCACAATCTCTTCCCCGCTATTCTCCTCTTGGAATTTTGAGTACATACTCATATATGCTTGATGTGTTTCAAACAGCCAGGTCCAAAACTCAGACTGCAGTCATCCATGTGGGATCCAATCAACTTAACCATTATACCAACTGCTGGTCCCATGGTCTCACATCTACATCCTCATTTAAGCAGCAAATGCTTTTTCTAAAAAAAGTATTTATTTAATTTTATCTATGATTATTTTTTAAATTTTGGCATAAGGCATGCATCTCCACAAGACAGAGACAGAGAGAAAGAGAAAGAGAGGGAAAATGAGAAAGCAAGATGCCAGATCCAGGACTTGATCTGTGTCAGCCATGAAGGAGTCCAGCGCCTTAACCACCATGCTATCTGTTGGCCTCAACAATTTTTTTTAAGGTTTCTGCCATAAGGCGTGTTTGTTTGCTAAAGAAAGGCAAAGAGAGATGGTGGCAAGGAAAGTGAGACATCACCCCCCAAGGAATGGCCATACCGCAATCCCTTTTCATGAAATTTTGGGCATATATGCACATGTACCCAATGATAAGTCTTAGCCACTGGATACAAGACTCGAACTGCAGTCGACCATGTGAGCGTCCAGCACCTTAACCATTATACCAACTGCTGGCCCCAAGCAGCAAAATTTTACATTATGGAGAAGGGATATCAAAGAAAACTCAGCAAAGTCAATTACTGTTCCTGATAAATGGACTCACAGCACCCACCTGATTTGATGGGGGAATCTAAAGTACTAGGTTCTCAAATAAAGTTTTATTGATTTATATACAAAAGTTGGCAGAACATCCCAGGGCCTGTATTCATTCATTCATTCATTCATTCTACGAGCACATCTGAGTACTAACACTATGTCAGCGTATTCTGTGCCAGACCCCGACTGAACATTTTCTGGTCAACTGGGACAAGTCTCTGAGCAGCTAGTAGGATATCCTTTACTGATGATGCAATTTTACACTGGGGACAAGTTTTAGACAGCTGAGTGCTTTCATTTGCAGGATAACATATTCAAATATTTCAGAAAGTCCGAAGATGATACAGAGCTGAGAACTGAGTAGTCATTGAAAACTGACTCTGGAGAACACAAGTTCTTGCCAACTCTCACTGGCAACAAGAGTCACTGATTCTTCCTAAATATGATGCATTCCCCTCTCTCTGTTGGCCCAGTTCCTCTCCTCACTTACAGGTCTTGCTCTCTGGCAACTTTGGTGTGTAAGCAACCTGTACATTGCACCACGCCAACTTTATGAAGGCTAGGAGCTACATTTCTCAGACTCATTTCCTGTATGAGTATGAGTTAGAGTAGATCAAAAGAAGAACATGCATAGCCAGGTTGTATGCCTACATTGTGACTTTAGAAATCCCAACAATAGGGATCAGCAGTTGGCTGGACTCCCATGTAGTCTACCGCGGTTCGAGATCCGGACCCAGCGGCTTAAACTCACACTGGGTACATGTGTGTGTGTGCCCAAGATCCCGAGAGGAGAATGGAAGAGAAGGGATTGCGGTGTGGCCACCCCACCTGGGGGGGTGATTTCTCACTTTCTGTCTCTCTGTCTCTTTCTGTATTTCTGGCAAGCGCACGCGCCCTATAGCAAAAACCTCTCAAAAAAAAAAAAAAAAAAAAAAGAAAGAAAGAAAGACAAATACTGCATGGTCTCACTACTATGTGTTGTGTGAAAAGTCAAACTCAAAGAAACAGAGAGTGAAATGGTAGTTACCTGAGTGGGAGGTGGAGACGGCAGGTAAGGGGAATGCAGAGATGTTGGTCAAAGGACATAAAATTTCAATTAGGAAGAATAGATTCAAGAGACCTATTTTACATTGTGGTAACAACAATGAATATATTATATATCTGAAAATTGCTGAGAAGGTAAATTTCCACTGTGCTCATGACAAACAAGTATGTGAAGTACTGCCCATGTTACATAAACAGCTTGACTTAGCAAGTCCACGATGTATACATGTAGCAGAACGTCATGCTGTGCACCACGTGAATACCACTGTACGCGATTTTTACTTGTCAATTAAAAAAGTAAGTTTTAAAAAAGGAATCCAGATTATAAAACAAAGAAACCAGACACCAGGAAAGAAGAATGGCTACATATAGACCCAAACAACAAAGAAAAAATAACTAAGCAAGAATAAACCAGACATATTTTGAGAGAGACAACAATTTATTATCACTTGAAAAACAGAGATGATCCAAACTACTTGTCATTTATTTTCCCTAAGACTTCCCAAATGCCTTGGGATCAGCAGTTAGCATAATGGCTACGTGGCTGGACTCCCACTTAGTCGACTGTGGTTCGAGTCCCAGACCCGGTGGCTTAAACTCACGCCATGCTGGGCGCATGTGTGTGCGTGCCCAAGATCCAGAGAGGAGAATAGAAGAGAAGGGATTGCAGTGTGGCCATCCCCCATGGGGGGTGATTTCTCGCTTTCTCTCTCTCTGTCTCTTTCTGTCTTTCTGGCACGTGCACACACCCTATAGCAAAAATCTCTCCAAAAAGTAAAAGAAAACAAAAAAGAAAAAGACTTCCCAAATGCCAAAGCTCGTGGAAGAGAAATAAAATAACTTGTAAAAAAAAAAAAAAAGAAAAAAGAAATTGTCTCTCCAGAAAGTGCATGCACTCTATTGCAAAAATCTCTCTCAAAAAAAAGGGAAAATGAGACCAGCAGTTAGCGTAATGGCTATGACGCTGGACTCCCACGTAGTCGACCGCAGTTCAAGTCCCGGACCCGGTGGCTTAAACTCACGCCGGGTGCGTGTACATGCGTGCCCAAGATCCCGAGAGGAGAATGGAAGAGAAGGGATTGCAGCATGGCCATCCCCCCTGGGGGGTGATTTCTCGCTTTCTGTCTCTCTGTCTCTCTCTGTCTGTCTGGCGAGCGCACGCGCCCTATAGCAAAAACCTCTCCAAAAAAAGAAAAAAAAAGGGGGAAATTTATTTTAAAAGAAAAAATTAACAGGTGAAGGAGGAGGAGGAGGAGAAGAAGAGAAGGAAGAAGAGGAAGAAGAAGAGGAAGAAGAAGAGGAAGAAGAAGAAGAGGAGAAAGAAAGAAAGAAAGAAAGAAAGAAAGAAAGAAAAGGAAGAAGGAAGGAAGGAAGGAAGGAAGGAAGGAAGGAAGGAAGGAAGGAAGGAAGGAAGGACGAAGAGATGCTGGCAGAAATGAGAGGTACTTTGGGAAGGGAAATTGACTTCACTGATATCCCTCCACTTCCCACCCAGACTTACATTCATGGACCCTCTCTTTAATAAATGTCATAACAGAAACCAGAAAAATAAAAAAGATAATTTGAATCCTCAAAATCAAAAAAGAAGAAATGAAAGATATTCCTGGTCACTGGGGAAAAACCATTGCATAATAGATGATCTTCCTTCAGAAATGGAAGAAAACTATCTAGGACACTGTTGCTATTTATCATGAAGAAAATGACTAGGCATGAATTTATACAAAGGAGTTTGTAAATTTTTTTTGGAACACTCATACAATGATTCTAAATATATGTGTTTATTTTTTAATTAAAGATTAATTTTGGTAGGAAAAATGCAGAGGCA
This sequence comes from Tupaia tana, assembly GCA_026018925.1. Lineage (NCBI taxonomy): Eukaryota > Metazoa > Chordata > Mammalia > Scandentia > Tupaiidae > Tupaia > Tupaia tana. The sequence continues at coordinate 19,411,283 of JAKSZU010000023.1, forward strand.
TGGATCATGTACTTTGGCCCTTGCTACACTGTATCTGGACCTTAAGGACACCAGTATCTTTTAGCTCTAGAACCCAGGATGCCATAGTTCACCTGGTGGCAGATAACCTCAGTGGAGTGCTTAATTCACTGTTATAAAGTGAGATTTCCACTCTTGAAAATGACATATAGCAAATTTTACAAATTCTAACTTCTATAACCAAAGTATACAGTAGCTTAGCAGACTTGACTTTTGGCTAAATTCATCATTTGACACAATTACATGCAATTGGTAAATTAAACATTAGATTGTTTACATATGTCATAAAAAAGCTTTTTCCAACATTTTTTTCTTCATATTATATTATGCTTCTAGATAGGCAGACAGCATTTTTAGCATCCTTAGCATGCTAAAGGGCTTTTTAAAAATTCAATAATACTGCAGAAGAATCAAAAGTGCCAAGTGTTTACATAATTGAGTTGAACAACTGTTATTAAATCAGGGGCAAAGGTTATCTTTTTCTACAAGAGTTAGTAAAACTAATAGTAAAACTATTTCAAATTCCCATGGAGTCTCTACCAATAGTTAGACTTCTATTTTCATAAATAAAAAATACCCAAAGGGATGATAATTTTCTTTCCTTCTCACTTTTTTTCTTAACTGATAATAATAAAAAAATATTTACAACCCAGAGTAATGAAAATCTATAGAATGAGGTCCCCTGTACACACTGAGAAGCCAAGGTTTATGAGAATTTTCTTATTCCAATTGGGGATTGTTAAAAGTGGTGAATTCTGTTACACTCAGGAAAGAGACAGGTTTAGAGTAACAACATTTCAACCTAATTCAGATCAGAACATGAAATAAACAAGTCAGGAAACCCTGATGAGGGTTGATATGGTTTGAGTGGCCCCACCAAAACTTATGTTGTAACTTGACACCCAATAAGTAGTGGAAGGTTCTTGATCCAGGCAGCAGATACAGTGCCTAGTGGAGGTGCTATCCATGTAGCTGATCCCTCATGAATGTTACCGGCTGGGAAGGAATGACTCATGGATTGGAAGATTGGTTCGCCTGAAAGAAAGTTGTTATAAAGCAAGCCAGCTACCTACCAGCAGATTTATCTCTTTGAACCCGCCAACTTCCCTTTCTACTTCTGTAGGCCAAAGGTCCCAGCCCGCAGGCCATGGAGCAGAGCCAGTCCTTGGCCTATCGGGGTCTAGGCCCTGAACTGATGCCAGTCCACCAGCCACTCAGTGGTTGGGGGAAGGGGGATTAGAAGACAAGTAAATGAGGCTTCATCTGTGTTTGCAGACAGTCCCCATCGCTGGCATCTCTGCCTGGGCTCTGCCTCCTGTTGGATCAGTGGCAGTGGTCCTGGACTCTCATGGGAGTACAAACCCTACTGTTGTATTGTTGTTTCATTATACACTGTAATGTGGTAGTAGTGGAAATGGGGTGTAGTGGATGTGGTATGCTTGGGTCATCCTGGGACCAAATCTTCCCCTGCCTATCCTCCTACCCTTGTCTGGTACCTGGAAGGTTGAGGAACACTGCTCTATGTCATGACATAGCACCAGAGACCAGCCTATGCAGGCATCATGCTCTTGAATTTCCCAGGCACCACATTCATGAGCCAAACAGATCACTTCATAAAGCACCCATTCTCACCTATTCTGTTATAACAACCCAAACAGACTAAGACAGAGGCTAAGAAAAAGATAAAAAGGAACATTAAAAAAAATTAATAATTTTAGGTCAAGTTTAGGATGTCAAAATAAATAGGGAAAACAATTATTTGGGCATATCAGACACAACTGGGATAATTTAAATCACTCATTTGCAACCTGAATTTCTTTTAATCAGCTAACTAGACTAACTCTCCTGTTCACAAATTCATAGAGTGACCAACTAAGGAGGGTTTTCTGGGATCATTTAGTCCATTTCTTACATTTTGCAAAGATGAAACTACACCAAGGAAAAAAAAGTAGCTTCCCCAGGGTTGCCTAGCTACTGATGGGCCGATCTGGATCAAGAATGAAGTCTTCTAGGATAATGTTTATGCTATACTCCAGATCCTCTTTCCCAAAGATAATAACAGTAGCTACTAACAGTTGTTGAGGATATACTATAGGCCAATAACTACTCCAAGAACTTTTGGGGATTTTCTCCTTTTTAGAGGGAGAGATTTTTTTGTTGTCATCTGGGAACAAGCCTTAAATACCACACCACCAGTTGATCCATGATCCCTGATTTTAAAAAGAATGTCCATTCTATATGGATGATAACTATTGTGTATTAAATAGTATTTTCTACAGAGAAAAAAAAACTAAAAATAGAACTATCATATGCTCCAGAAATCCCACTACAGGGTATACATCCACAAAGGAGAGGAAATTAATACATCAAAGAGATACCTATACTTTCATGGCTATTGTAGTACTAGTCCTGATAGCCAGGGTATAGAATCAACCTGTGCCTAGCAATGGATGAAAGCATCAAGTAATGTGATATACATACACTATGGAATATTACTTAACCATAAAGTAATGTGATATACATACGCAGTGGAATATTACTCAACCATAAAGTAATGTGATATACATATGCAGTGGAATATTACTCAACCATAAAGTAATGTGATATACATACGCAGTGGAATATTACTCAACCATAAAGTAATGTGATATACATACGCAGTGGAATATTACTCAACCATAAAGTAATGTGATATACATACGCAGTGGAATATTACTCAACCATAAAGTAATGTGATATGCATGCAGTGGAATATTACTACGCAGTGGAATATTACTCAACCATAAAGTAATGTGATATACATACGCAATGGAATATTACTCAACCATAAAGTAATGTGATATACATACACAATGGAATATTACTTAACCATAAAGTAATGTGATATACATACACAATGGAATATTACTCAACCATAAAAAGGAGTGAAATCCTGTTTCTGACAGAACACGGATAAGCCTGGAAAACATGACATTAAGTGAAATAAGTCAGGTACAGTAAGACAAATATGGCATATTCTCACTGACGTAGAAGCCAAAAATATTTATCTCATAGAAGTAGGAGATAAACTGATGATTACCAGAGGCAGGTAAAGAGAGAGAGTAGGGGGCTATAGGGAGAGGTTTGTTAATAAGTACAAAATTAGACAGAAATTAGTTCTAATGTTCCATAGCATAGTAGGGTGATTATAATTAACAATAATTACAGTTTATCTCATAAGAGCTAGAAGACAGGATTTTGAATAGTCCCAAAATAAAGAAATAATAAATGCTTGAAGTGACTGATAGACAAATTATGCTGATTTGATCATTACACATTTCTATACATGTATGAACAAAAATCAAACTATACCCCTTAAGTATGCACAACTACTACGTGTCAAGTAAACATAAGAAGTTTTTTTAAGAAGTTTTTGCCTTAGGGTGCATGCACCAGAGAGAGACAGAGACAGTAAAAAGAAAAGGGAGAAATTACCCCCAGGGAGGATGGCCATGCCACAATCCCTTCTCCTCTATTCTCCTCCCAGGATCTTGGGCACACACACACACATGCTTCTAGCATGAGTTTCAAGCTACTGGGTCCAGGACTCAAACTGCAGGAATTCATGTGTGAGTCTAGCAACACAACTGCTATGCCATCTACTGGCCCCTGTGTAAAAAAATTTTTTATAAAAAGAAGATATGCTTGTCTAGATTTAGGAGTTGACATGTTGTCAGGCAGAGACTATTTTGTCTTCTATTTATATGTTTCAGACCCAGACAAAGGAATGAAGAAACCTTTGAAATTCTGTAATTTTGCTTTGCTAGAGCAGCTATCCAGTAGAGAGAAAGCTATATTCCACCAGTAGATCAAAATGTCTTCTAAGTGTCTGTCAAGGTAGCATGAAGCTAGTTAACACAAGGTCTCCACCCTCCCCTGGAATTTAGCCCTCATTAGAGCCCTCCAGAAGTGTCACTGTTTTCTCCTCACTTTGACAGGGTAAATACAACTGGATGTACACAGAGCAGTTTACAGTATCCCCACTCTGTTTGGAAACCAGGACATTATGCCTTTCTCCAAGATGCTCTTACGGTCAAGAGCCCTAACATCTGCCTGAGCCTATCTTCACTGGAAGTCTCTGCTGCTCAGAGGTGCACATTCCAGGAGCAATGTACTACAGGGTCCCTTCTGATCACTTCCCAGACAAATTGCAGATTAGTCATCCTTCCCCTGAATCCAGCAATAACAACATAACTTGAACAAACTCCTTGAAGATAGGGAAAGTGACTTCCCTTTCTTTCAATTCTGGGATTGACAGTTTCCCCACTTTCCTGATCCACCTAACCACTTTAGATTCCTTACGCCTTTCCCATGGAAATTCAGGATTGGAGGAGTTAAATGACAGACTCATATCTCCATCTTAAACTGCTTTCTTTTTAACCATAATTTTCTAAGAGTGGGATGTGGAAAAAGAGACAAATAATGGCATTGATATCAATCTTGTTCATGAGCACTTCAGTCAAAAAAAGTTGATTGTGGCTAGGTCATTTTATAACATTGCCTTTACTTCCATCAAATAAATTAATTCATTAAAAGTTTGAATTCTGCTTGTAGGAAAGAAAATAAACTATCCACCCAGAGTCATGTTGGTTAAAAGCAGCATGACGTAGGTCAACTCCAGTTTTTATCCCACTTTCAGGATATATGCTGATGTCTAAAAGCAAGTCAATGAGATGAACTGGTCAACACCAGTGGGAACAGAACCAGCTTTCTTCTCAGGCAAACTAGACCACCCAGCAATACATTCCAGTAAATGTTCAGTTTGAACTGATCTGTTCTGTCATAAGGCAAGAGGTTTCCAGCTGATATATCTGCTGATGTGGTGAATTACTCTCATGTACACAATAGAACACCGTAGAGAGACATTGTTGTAACTACCTCCTTACAAACACAACCTGCCTGCAACAACTGAGCATGCTCAGCCCAGACCACATAAATCTTTGATTAGAGAATTAAAGGGTCGGGCATAAGAAAGGAAGACAAGAGAGAGAGATTTAATAAAGCAACTAAACCTGAGAAAGTAACAAGCCTGGCAAAGAGAGGGGCTGAGATGGAAGACTGGAGTTGCAAAGAAACATAAAGGCAGTAGCTACCAAGATCAGACAAGCCCTTGGAGAACCTATTTTCTTCCTGATCAATCCTTCCAGTGTGTTCCCTGCAGGGCAAACTCGCTTTTATCCATGGAAACCCAGAGCGTCACAGAGTTTGCTTTCAAGCTAGTCAAAGCGAGCAGGTTGCCACTAGGATGTCCCTTTCAAATTACTGAATTCTGACCATCCCTTTGTTGAGACAAGTGTCCCCAGCTCTATCACCCATGAATCTTCCTTGCCAAATATTTGAGGTCACAGAGAAGTCATCACACCAATTCCCAGAGAGTGCAAGATTATCCAGGGCATGAAGGGGGCAGGGAAACATTCTTGCTTCATATAGAACTGAGTTCAGTCTCAGCTTCAGTTGAGCTTTCTCCTGTGGGATCACAAAAAAATACAGGAAAGTCTGACAATAATGCACTTTGCATGAGCCCAGGTCTGGTCACTCAAGCAGCAGCAATGCCCTACTGGTATATACAGAAAAGGCATAGGGTCATAGTGGGAGCTCCACAGACCAAGGCTGTTCTCTGTCAACAGAGATGTTGGCAGCATCCAGGGAGTTGCTCGGGTCGTAAATAACCCACAAACCCCACTGGTATTAAGGGTGTTATGAAGACTGATGATTCATGCCCCATCACCCTATCTCAGATCTCCAATGGAAAGAAAGACATTCAAAGCTATAATACTCTAGTAAAATACAGCATAACTGAATTTCAGTGTGACTTCTTGTTATAACTGAAGTTGGTCAACTGGGCAAATGTAATCAGGTTACAATAATGAGAAGCCTATCACTCTACATAAAAGGAAATATTTTTCATGATCAATGGAGAATCTCATCATAAGTGGATGTAACTCGAATTATACTGCATGAGTTGGAAAAAGAGAAAAATGGCTATTTAAATGGCTCCATTCTTCTCAAACTCATGCACAATTTGAGAATGAGATGGGAGATGCAAACCCATGTTCCCTCAGTTGGTCTGCCCTGACATGAAAGTTGTAAGATGTTACTGATTATTTTTCATGTTGGCATCACAGCTCTTCACCACAGAACTTCATGGATCACTGAATAATAAAAATGGATGAAATAAACCCACTTAGTGAGGTACCTACTGCATGTGCACAGGAGTGCAATCCAGCAAATAAAGCAAATTTTTATTTTTCACAAATCTAATGCAGAGTGGTAGAAAACCCAGGAGGACATATCTCCTTTTCTAGTACAGGTCTTCTGCTGACTAGCTAGGTAACCACATGCAAGTTAGTTAACCTCTATGGACCTCAATTTCCTCATCTTTAAGGAAGGAGCCAGACCAGGCGACCTTTGAGGTCCTTTTGAGCTCTACAAATCCTCTGATTCTATGAGCCGCCTACCTTGAATTTGCTATAATTTGTGTTTTAGATCCCAAAGACAGATCTTTTCGACAGCATCAGCACAACCACACCTCCCCTGGAGCCTTCGCTATGCTGGTTCACACAGCAAAGCTTTGAAATTCCCAAATACTGTAAGCTCAAGCCTGCCAGTGCTGCGTGGAGCTGCTACTTCACAATTCAAGTAGTCAGCTATTGACTCATGGCAATCTATATCTGCATTAAAATGGGGAGTTTTGGATTAATGTGGAGCTGAAAGCCCGACTGAGGCTCTTTGCTGCCAGCCTGTCTCTGTAATTGCAGCATGGATTTCACCAACCACAAAGGGCAAAATGAATGTGATCATCCCCAGTAGTCGATAGCCCATCGATTTTTTCTTTTGACTCTATGATTCACACAAATATTGAAGCTCATTTTTTAAGCAAGGAGGCTTATTAATCTATGTTCTTCAAAACTAGTGGCCCCTTCGATGAGGTGAATTCTGAAGGTTACTTAATATGTAAGACACGAATAGATCACTTGCATTCCTTTTTTAATTCTTTTTTACATACCCATGTTCACACACATTTATGTCCTCACTCTTATTTAAAATTGGCATTGCAAGTAGATGGTCGAACTTCATGTTCATTATCATGTCATTATATGTCTGATTGTTTAGGAATGATTAGAAAGAAAATGTTGGCAAAGTTCACTCTGGTCTGCGGTTGCTGTTTTCTTGGTTAGATTTTATTTTTCACTCACCCCTAATGTTGTAAATAGAATGTATACAACAACACCTGTGGTTCCTAAGATGGAACACTGATCCAGGGCCATTTCTTCCCTGAACAGAGACTATTAATCTGCACTTACAAATTAATATTAAAGCAGAGAAACAAAAGCAGATCCTGCAGAGTTCAATTGTGGCTGCTCACAACCATGTCAGTTCTTTTCATTTCTTTTCTTTTTTTTTTTTTTTTTTTTTTTTTTTTGAGAGGTTTTTGCTACAGGGCGCATGTGCTCACCAGAAAGACAGAGAGAGACAGAGAGACAGAAAGCGAGAAATCATCCCCCAAGGGAGATGGCCATGCTGCAATCCCTTCTCCTCCATTCTCCTCTTGGGATCTTGGGCACACTCACCTGAAAGACAGAGAGAGACAGAGAGATAGAAAGCAAGAAATCACCCCCCAGGGGGGATGGCCACGCCACAATCCCTTCTCCTCCATTCTCCTCTTGGGATCTTGGGCACACACACACATGCACCCAGCGTGAGTTTAAGCCACCGGGTCTAGGACTTGAACCCTGGTCGATTACATGGGAGTTCAGCGACATAGCCATTACTCTAACTGCTGGTCCCAGTTCTTTTCATTTCTTGTGATGCATTTTCCATTTTATATTGCTTCTGGTTGTTATATCATCTGATCACTTTTTTTTAGTCTATTGCCTCAATTTTGCTAGAAATTCAATTCTGACAGGTATGAAATCACGTGTGTTGGGTTTGTTTTGTGTAGTTTGTTGCAATGTAGTGGCCTTCTCCCTTCCAGTAACTCTAGTTTTTGGAAATAATCAATAATGATAAAATCAGTCATAAAATCCCATCACCTTTTTTTCCTCAGGAAAATATTTTCAAATCTGGACCCATCACAAAATGACTCAACTTTAGATGAACCAATGTGGTTGCAAGGAGCAGAATTTAACTTGGTTTACTTTAGGCAAAAAGAATTTGGAGAGCAAGAAGATGTTATAAGATTAGAGATGATGAGAATATTGGACGTGCAGATATGGTCTTCCAACAAGCCTCAAAATGGGGAACTTAAAGTTCATTCAGGATCCAATATGATTCTAATGACCATGGTTTCTTATCATCAGGAGGTTATTGATCACAGCCTGTGTTCTACCTGTGCTTTTGCTTTGCTCTAGGTCCTCTTGGCTTTTACTCTGACTCCTAACTATTCAACTCTTTTTTTCTGTTTCTCAAGTCCAAACAATGTCACAAGATCTAATTATTCAACTACCTTGACTGGCCAGACCATCCCACTAACCACCTACAGTCAAGTCTACCAATGGACTATTCTTAGATCAAGCACCAATTCTCAAAGAACAACCTTGTCAACATAATGACTTAGATGGAAGAGGTACCTTTAAAACTTATGTTTAAAGAGTATCAAGAACCCTTTAAAAGAAATATACGGAGCAACAGATGGCATAATGTTGCTGGACTCCCACATAGTCGAGTACGGTTCAAGTCCCAGACCCAGCAGCTTGAAACTCACACCAGGCACGTGTGTGTGCATGCATGCCCAAAATCCTGAGAAGAAAATAGAGGAGAAGGGACTGTGGCATAGCCATCCCCCAACTGGTAGTGATTTTTCAAATTCTATCTCTCTGGTAAGTGCACATGCCCTATAGCAAAAAATCTCTCTAAAAACCAAACAAACGAAAAACCCTTATCAACATAATGACTGAATTACATGGAAGAAGGACCTTTTAAACTTGTGTTTAAAGAGTAGCAAGAATCTTTTAAACAAGAAATATAGACAAGGCAGTATATTGAAGCTTGGCCTATCCCTCGTGCGCATGGTCTCAGCTGAGTTCAAACCCACATCATCATCTGTCTAGATTTTTGTAATAATTTCCTCACTAGTGTCTCAATGCCTGATATCTATTTCAGTTCATTCATTCTTAACAGTGTTAATGATCTTAGGAAAGTCTCTAAAATTTCTGAGTCTTCGCTCCCTCATCTATTTCATCTATGAAATGGATATAATAGGTGAGAAAATTTGAAGAGGGAATGCATATAAAATATTTGGTCATTTTAATCACTATTGTCTTATAAATGATGTCTCTTGGTTCTAAGAATTAAGTTTATTTATAAGAATGTAGACTCCTTGAAATCAAGGACCAAGTTTTATTCACCTCTTTAATCCTTCTTTCCTGAACCAGAGCCTAGCACAATCAGCCACTTGAGATGTGTTCAGTGACTGAGCACCTTTCATGCTCTAAAAACCTCCATACCAAGCTGAAGATTGAAAGGAAAAAAACATGACTACTTCATTCATCAATTTTCTTAATTTTCTTTATATAACAATATGAAGCCTCACCTCTCCATTTAAGACAGTCTAGAAATGAGAAGACTGGCTATTCCTTCTTCTATGCTGGGGAAGTGGATTGAGATCCCTTATAAAGAAAATACTCAGCTGTCACATGTCCTCTAACATCACAGAATGTCAAACCCAAAGAGGACTCTATAAATGTCTTCCAACCTTCTATTTAAAAATAAAGGAAAAGAATGAGCCCCACACAGAGGACACGACCCACCTGACTTTACTCTAAGGGGTTGTGCTGTAAAAAAAAAGTCATGTGGGGACCAGCAGTTAGCATAATGGCTATGTCGCTGGACTCCCACATAGTCGACCGCGGCTAGCGTCCCGGACCCGGTGGCTTAAAACACACGCCAGGTGCGTGTGCGTGTGTGCCCAAGATCTCGAGAGGAGAATGGAGGAGAAGGGATTGTGGCATGGCCATCCCCCGGGGGGGGGGGGGGTGATTTCTTGCTTTCTGTCTCTCTGTCTCTCTCTGTCTGGCGAGCGCACGTGCCTTATAGCAAAAACCTCTTAAAAAAAAAAGTCATGTGTATGGGTCCCTGAGGATGAACTTTACCAATGACTGGGCACTCCCCTGTTTCCAAGATGGTCTGCATTCAATACAGAGAGATCATTTACTTAGCATTTTTTTAAATTGTCCTGAAGAACAATTCCTGGGAAAAGAGTTTTACTCCTATCTACTCACATTCAGAAAAGTAAAGATAGCATATTTCCCCTCTCAGAAAAAGTGAAGATGATGCCATGGCAGGTTTCTTCTTTTCACCCCTAATTTAGGAGTGCAAAAACCTGTTTGAGTTGTGGCTTGATTGCCTTATTTGGGTATTTGTTTCTGCCCTTAGAAAATTAAGGGTACCAAGCAGAAGCTATCTATATTTGAGTTACAAGTGGCCCCATTCAGGGGTTTCAACCACTGAAAACCCTCTGCCCATACTTCATGCTCCTGCTCCCCAGTCTAGCCAGGAGCCAGGATAAGCCAATCAGCAGCCATCTATATCAGAGTTTCAAGCAGCTCCAGTCAGGGATTTCGACCACTGAAGACCCTCTGCACAGACTTCACCTTCATGCTCCCCAGTCTAGCCAGGAGCCAGACTGCAGGTTACCTTCTTCTGCATTCCTCTGACTACTCAGATTTAAGTCCAAAAAAATGGGAAAAAGCATATAATCCATCAGATGACCAGAAACCACCACAGAGGCACAAGAAATATAAGAAATGAAGAAAATACCTCTCCTCTACTGGAAAAGAATAACTCCTCTTCCTCCAAAAAGAATACAAGGAAGCTCATGGAAATGTTAGGTAAATAATTTAAAATATTCATAGCAACAAAGCTAACAGAAATGCAAGGGAAGAGAGAGAACAAACTCCAGAAGATGCAGGAGAAAAGAGTCAACAAGTTCCAGGAAGTGAAGAAGTTCTTGGACAATCTGAAAGATAAAAAAGAATCATCATTTAAAAAAAAAAAAAAAAAAGAATCAAACAGAATTGTTACAGATGAAGGCTGTAACACAGGAAATCAGAACTTTCATTGAAAATATCAAAAGCAGATTAGCTCATGCAGAATATTAAATCTCTGATGTAGAATATAGAACCTCTGACCTAAAAAAATTTACCAAAAAGACTGAGAAAATAACCCCCCAAAAATGAGAATAACATATGAATAATACTAGATATTTTTAAATGCCCAAACAGCCGGATCATGGATATCCCAGAAGGTAAAGAATCTAATAAGGGCATTGATAATCTATTCCATGAAATCCTAGAAGAAAACTTTCCAACACTAGAGAGGCACTCAAATATCCGGACCCAAGAAATACAAAGGACCCTACATAGAATCAACCCAAGAAGATCTTCCCCAAGGCACATCAGAGTCAGATTGACCAAAACCACAGACAGAGACAAGATACTAAAATTGGCAAGAGAAAAATGTCAAGATAGCCCATCAGGCTAACACCAGACCTCTCATCAGAAACAATACAAGCGAGAAAAGAATGGGAAAACATATTCAAAGTGTTAAGTAGAACACAATTTCAACCAAGAATACTATACCCAGCAAGATTATCTTTCATATGGGAAAAAAATACAAAAACATTCTCAGATAAACAAAACCTGAAAGAATTTACCAACATGAGACCAGCTCTCCAAGAAATACTGAAGGTAATGCTATACCAGGAAAGCTAAAGTTAGACACACAGAAATAAGAGTACAAAAAACACCCAAGAGACTGTCCAGCTTAATGATAGGGACAAGTCCAAACTTGAATGTTAACTTGCAGAGTTTAAATGGAAAGATAAGACATAGTCATACTGCAAATTCAATAGAACAGAGATTAATTATATAAGACTGAACTAGTGAAATAGAATATTTTACTTTAGAGTAAAACATTCCTGATTTTCTTCAGTGCTTTGATTTCCATATTTAAGGATTCTTATCTTCTCTTTAACTGTTGATAGGTTCATCTACCTACTATTTTAACTGAATCCTAATCTTTTTCCTAGCTTTAAGTTTTAAGCAAATTTCTCTTAACATATTTTGATTTTGATCTATTAAAACTGAAACTTTTTAAAAGTGCATTAAAAATAGTTATTGGGAACCAGCAGTTAGCATAATGGCTATGTCGCTGGACTCCCACGTAGTCGACCGTGGTTCGCATCCCGGACCCGGTGGCTTAAAACTCACGCCGGGCGCATGTGCGTGCGTGCCCAAGATCCCAAGAGGAGAATGGAGGAGAAGGGATTGCGGTGTGGCCATCCCCCCTGGGGGGTGATTTCTCGCTTTCTGTCTCTATGTCTCTCTCTGTCTGTCTGGCAAGCGCACGCGCCCTGTAGCGAAAAACTTCTCCAAAAAAAAAAAAAAATAGTTATTAATACCTATTTAATGACTGCAGTAAGATATATAGACCCAGTGAGGTGCTACTTTATAGTATGTTCACTTTACTCACTGAGGCTTACACCTGAAGGCAGACATGTGTTCTTAAATATGTATATATCAGCTGTGCTTGATATTGAAAGTCTTTAAATTAAGATCTTTAGTGAATCAATAAAATGTGGGGGGGAAAGGCATGGAAAACAACTGTATATAGCAGAGACAGTGTGGGATCAGGAGGGGAATTGGCAGGGGGTGAGAGGTAGGGAATCAAGGGGGAGAGAAAAAGCAAAATATATAAGAAACAAGAATAGAAAATTATTTATTGATGATAACATGCATGGCAATATCCTTGACTGAGACAATATACAAGGTATATTGGATGGAAAATTTCATTTTGTATATTGTATTGATGTATAGTGAATTACTGTAAATAAATAAGAAAGTAAGTAAGATTCTGGGTGCATGTCCACACACAGTGTGTTTCTCAAGCCACAGGATCCAGAACTCACACCAAGTGGTTGGCCATGTAGGACCCAATTGCCTTAACAACCAGATCACAAGGTAGCCTGCCACTAGTTTTCAGACTAGATTTCCCAAAACCCTCAAGTTTCACAAGAATGCTTAAAGGTACACCCAGAGGCCAGGGTTCCAGAGTCTTCCATCTTTTTTAACATTTGTTCATTTTTCAAGTTTGGACATTTAAAATTTTCTAACTCATTTTTCATCCAATATAAATCAAGACATTTTAATGGGATAATAAAAGATGAGGGTGCCAAAAATTAATGCTTTAATTATTTAACTCTTGTCTATGATTCAAGTTTAATTTCTAAACTGAAATAGGACAAAGGGGATGGTTCCAGTGCTTCCAGTCATCAATTACATATTGATAATTTTTCTACATCCCAGAAGAATTTTAAGTCTGCAACACTAAATTGTAAGAATTCTTTAAGTTAAATAATAACTTACATAACTGATTTCTAAACCTAAAAAATCCTGAGTATAGATAATAATGTTTTAAGTATATATAACGTAATAGTTTCAATGCATAAAAACCTACCAATATGTAAAACTCCACTGGACTGTAATTTTAATATTTTGTCCACATAGTCACTTTGGCCAATTTCCTGTTGGATTGTCTGGAAAGTCATGATGCATTTTTTTTTTTTTGCATAGAAAAACAGAAAAATAAATCATGACTTTCTCAACAATCTAATACTTTGTTCAATATGATTTTAACTAATCCATATTTTACCAAATTGTCTGCTTCAGGAGAACCACAAAGTCTTGCTTCTTGCTCTTAGAGAAAAATTCACATGGAATTATGGGAGTTGAGCAAGGACTCAATACTTCCTTCTCCTTCACAATTCCTACTCCACCACTAAGATGCCCTCAAGGTAGCCAGGTTTAGTTGGTGTATTGCCTTAATTTATCCATGCATGCACTCATTTATTTATTTATTTATTCATTCATTTATTCAGGAACTTCAATGGACCAAGCATCTAGGTGCAGAATTGAAGAAGACAAGGTCCTTGTTCTATATGCAGATAGGCACATAAATAACAAGATAGCCTGTGGTAAGTGCTAGCACATATAAAGTCAACCAAGGACTAAAAGTAAAGGAAAGAGTAGAACATAAGGAAACAGTCAAGGAAGCACAGAGGAGTCAACTGTGTAAAATTGGCAGATTGCATAGAAATTCATTGGAGATGGACAATACCGTGGTGAGATCAGAAGAGGAGAGAGGTTATATCTGCAGCACAAATGGAAAAAAAGTTGCTAAAAGGAATTCAAAGCCACCAAAAGTATAAGATATTTAGGAATAAATCTAACCAAAGAAGTTAAAAACTTCCACAAGGAAAACTATGAGAAGCTAAAAGAAGAAATTGAAAATGACACAAAAAAGTGGAAGGACATCCCATGTTCCTGGACTGGAAGAACTATTATAATCAAAATGGCAATTCTACCCAAATTAATCTATATATTTAATGCAATGCCAATCAAAGTACCAGACACATTCTTCACAGATCTAGAAAAGACAATCATAAAATTTGTCTGGGATCATAAAAGACCCTGTATTGCCCAAGAAATTCTACACAAGAAGAGTGGAGTGGGTGGCATCTCACTCCCTGACCCAAAAATATACTACAAAGCTGTGGTAATCAAAACAACATAGTACCAGCACAGAAACAGACATGTGGACCAATGGAACGAATAGAGTTCCAAGAAATAAATTCCCAAACATAGAGTCAACTGATTTTTGACAAGGGCTACCAGTCAATCCAGTGAGAAAAGGAAAACCTCTTGAGCAAATAGTGCTGGTAAAACTGGATTTCCGCCTGCAGAAAGATGAATCTGAACCCCTACCTCTGACCTTTGACAAAAATCAAGTCAAGGTGGATCAAGGATCTAAATCTAAGACCTCAAACTATAAAACTGCTCCTGAAAAACACTAGGGAAACTCTGGGAGACATTGGTGTAGGGAAAGACTTCTTAAATAAGACCCCCAAAGTACAGTCAATAATCCCCAAAATAGACAAGTAGGATTATATCAGACTAAGAAGTTTCTGCATGGCAAAAGACACAGTAATTAGTGTGAATCGGCATCCCTCAGAATGGGAAAATATTTTTGTAAATTATGTATCAGTTAAGGGACTGATAACCAGAATACACAAGGAACACAAGCCACTGTTTGGAAAAAAGATGATCAACCCTATTAAAAGATGGGAGAAGGAGTTGAAAAAAACACTCTCTGAAGATGACATACGAATAGCTAAAAGGCATATGAAAAATGCTCAACATCCCTCATCGTAAGGGAAATGCAGATCAAAACAACAATTAAATACCACCTAACCCCAGTCAGAATGTCTAAGATTGAAAAAAAAAAAATGACAAGTGTTGGCGGGGGTGTGGTGAAAGGGGAACTCTTTTACACTGCTGGTGGGAATGTAAATTGGCCCAGCCACTGGGGAAAACAATTTGAAAATTCTTCAAAAATCTACAAATAGGACTACCATATGATCCAGCAATCCCACTCCTCAGTATCTACCCAAAGGTCAGAAGAATTCTTCATTGGAAAAGTGCTTGTACATCAATGTTTATTGTGGCACTATTCACAATTGCTAAGACATGGAAACCAACCCAAATGCACCCGTACGGATGAATGGATTGAAAAACTGTGGCATATATACTCTATGGAATACTATTCAGCCATAAAAACCAACAAAACCCTGACTTTTGACAGAAAGTGGAAGAATATGGAAGATTTACTGCTGAGTGAAGCAAGCCAGGCTATGAAGGAGAGACATTGTATGTCCCCACTTAATATATACCAAGGTCTGCACTCTATGACTGAAACTGATTGACCTAAAATTGTACAAACACAAGAGATGGGGGTTAATGCCAGATGTGGTGTGTATGGAGGAGTGGGGCCTAAAGAAGGACATTTGGAGGAGGGATACGGAGGCAGAGCATGGACGGGATGGGGAAGTGTGGTGTTATTGGTTGAAAATATTTTGATCAACTGGACTGGGGAGAAATGTTCACTTATTGAAATGTTCACTTTGTAAGCTAAATAATGTGATCGAATGTATATTAAAAATTTTTAAATAAATTAAAAAAAAATTTTTTTAAAGCAGATAGATAACCTGCTCAAAGGCATGGCAAGTCATGGTATTTTCAGGGAACCGTAAATCGGAATGACAAAAACATAGTTCCCATTGAATAAGGACATAGAAGATGGATCCAGTATTACGGTGAAAATGTCATCGGCAGTTAGATAAACACAAAAGGTGCCTAACAGGACCATGAGAAAGACTTTGTGGAAAGGTTAAAAGAGAGAGGGAAGGAGGTGGCCTGGAGAATTACATTCCACAGAAGAAGGAGGACATGCTAGAGAAATCTTTTTAAAGCAGTTGATTCCATCTATCAGAATAAAAGATGCCACTGTAAAGTGTGCAAGAATAAAAATCCAAACAGAGTAGGTCACTCTGGAATCAAAGTTATGAATGACAGAAAGAAGAGCTGAGAATGAAGGAAAGGGCAGGGAGATGTCAAGTCAGTGAATAGAGATCGTGAACTCCCTTCAGAAGAAGACAGGGCCCAGAGTAGGTAACGAAATCACTCAAAGTCTGAAATAAACTGACTATGCTCAGGGTGCTTTGCCAGCTTCTATTTTAGACCTAATCGAGTCCCCCTTGACCTGCCCCAGGAAATATCATGATCCCAGAAAGAACAAAATAGCCAAAAGCTGAAGATGGCTGACTAAGGAAGGACATTGAAAAGAAAGAAAAAGGAATCTTTCTTTAGTGTAACAGGAAAGAAAAAATAATCACAGATACTAAAGATAGACTCTACCCTGTATTTCCCATCAATCCCTTACTTACTCAGTGAAAAGTCATGACATAATGAGATAATAAAAGATGAGAGTGCCAAAGGAAAGCAAAAACATGATCAAAAGAGAAAGCTTTCTGAATATTTTATCAAAGGAAGTGATCACTTACAAGTATACATGCAGAGGGGGCAGAAATGTCCCTTTTTCCTGGCCACCCTGGGCAGATTCCTCTCCCACAACATACATGTGTGCACACAAACACACAACATGGCTAAAGCCTGAAATTCCCATCAGTCTCATTCTATTCCTCTTGTCTAAACATAATAGTATCTTTTTTCCATGGTAAAACGTGAACATTCTAAAAGAGGGAGGGGTACAGAGTCAATTTTATCTGTCACTTTTAGAATTAAGTGTTTCTGATTATTTCGTAGGACTAGCAGAGGCCAATACAAAGGAGGTTGTAAGAACACATTCCCACTGGGCAGAACTCAACACCCTACACAGGAGAGAGGAACTCCTATTACCGCTAGGAAGAGCTCCTCCAGGTTGCTGGTAATTAAAAATACAAAGCAACACTTTCATAGTTCTGCCTTGGGGCACCCTTGGTCCTACATTTTGTGTCCTGACATAAGTAAACCTTTAGTGAGTTCTAGCATATACAAGACCTGGGACCAGGCCATGCTGATGAGATCAAGAAGGCCGGTTCTCTGCTCTTCAAAAACTTGAGATCCCCTTGTGAAGACAAACATGAATGTCATGTAAGAAATCCACCGGGCCAGGTCGTTAACATTAAGTGAGGAGTGGAGACTTAAGCCGCAGAGTCAGGGAAAGGCGTGGTCACATCTATTGGGCATAAAGCCCCAATTATCAAAGTGAGATCAGCCTCAGCTTTAGGATTCATAGCCTTGGTTCAAGACCAGATATTGTTTACCTAGAAAACAACTGTAAACGCACTACAGCTGAGAAATCCAAATGGTTGTTTACCAGGTTAATTTGCCACTTTTTTAAAAGTATGTGTTGAGCATATGCTCATTCTATAACCACACACCTGAGCAGCTGGGGATTGGCGTTAGATAGAAAAGAAAGAGTGAAAGATAGAGACCATGAAAGTAATCACTGGCAAATTCTCTCATCTTCTCTGACTGAGACGCAATGACTTTCAAGTGTACTTCCATCCCCTATTGGGACAATTGTGGAATCACACAATTTGGGAACTTTTCAATGAAAGTCTGTTATAGAGACTAATATCATCTGTAGATCTTTACAATGGTTCTCTTTATTTGTCCTTTCTCTTTAACTTTGAGGACTGGGTTAATTATCTGTCTTTTGCTGCTATAGATACACATTTGCTCTGGAACAGAAGTCAATCCACACTAGAGGAGGATTCTCCACATTACTAACAGTAATGTTAAAAAATCTTGCCACAGAGGGAACCAGCAGTTAGCGTAATGGCTATGTCGCTGGACTCCCACGTAGTCGACCGCGGTTCGCGTCTCGGACCCGGTGGCTTACAACTCACGCCGGGCGCGTGTGCGTGCGTGCCCAAGATCCCGAGAGGAGAATGGAGGAGAAGGGATTGCGGCGTGACCATCCCCCCTGGGGGGTGATTTCTCGCTTTCTGTCTCTATGTCTCTCTCTGTCTGTCTGGCGAGCGCACGCGCCCTATAGCGAAAAACCTCTCCAAAAAAAAAAAAAAAAAAAAAATCTTGCCACAGAGAAAGCTGCAGGGAAATGGTGTGAATTAGGGAAAGCTCTGGACTGGGAGTCACAAGACCTTGTTCACCGTTTCAAAATCCTTGCTCTGGCTCTGAGTCAATTATTTCCAAAGCTTCTCCAGATTCTGTTCAGTGATTATGTTCAATGGCCCATTTCTGATAATGATATAAGTAGCCATATGTAATGAGCTCTTACTCTATACTGAGTCAATGAGTTAAACACTTATCATACATTATCTTATTTAAGTCTCATATGGCCTCATCAGGTCAGATTATAAACCTGATGGTCAGTAAGTGATGCCTAAGATCACAGGGGTAAAGACAGAATTCAGACCAGAGCCCTTAGATTTACCTATAACCTGATATTGCCTGCCTGGACAGCTGACAAACTCAAAGCAAGAAGCTACAGAGAAGATCTCCAGCTCTCAGTAGCCCAAGGTCTCAAATTTGGCCTACCTTAGTGCTAGGAAATACAAGGACATTAAAGCCTCTGACAACAGATCAAGAACTGGGTAGTGGGGCTTTCAGGAGTCTATCAGTGGTTAGAGAAGTGAGCAGAGACTTTGGCAGGAATTGCTCCCAGATCTACATGAATGGTTGCTGTTCATTTTTGATGTGGTGGCCAGAGACAACCACCCATACAGACTTAGTCTCATCTCACCAACTTGTCTGGACTTAAAATGTTTTCTCATGTCCCTAATGAAATGTTGGTGTTCTGGGCTGAGCATGATCCAAGAGAGAGGGTGAACACACCATTAATGATAAAATCAGATTTTCTCTGCTGCCAAGATGAGGTTTACTTAACCACTCTATATCTTATGTCTTGCTTCAAAGGTACCTTACCTTCATCCCACTCTGATTCTCTACTTTTGCTGGTCTTGTCTGCAACATCCTTGTATTCCCTTCCTGCTATTCATTTTCTGTCTCTGTCTAAATGCCTCTTAACCTTTAAGACACCCCACTCGGGCATTGCTCCCTCTAGAAAACCATCCATGACTCTCTCAGGGTTTGTGTGAATCCCTACGCTCCCACAATTGCTTACGTGCACCTCTATCACTGCCCTCACTATATGTATTTTCACTTATTTGTGTAGGTGTCTGCCTGCCCTCAATAACTGTTAGTTCCTGTGCTAAGGCAATGTCTCATTCATTGTCATGTCTTTTGCAGCCAGAAGAAGATCTGGCACATAGCAGGATTTAATTCTTGGGCTGAATAATTGAAAGAATGAAAGAGTACCCAGGCTGGAGCCTCCTTCCAATGCTAGCAGATACGATGGATCTCTCAATGAGTGCTATCCTCTAAAAGAAAGCTCTTGTCTTGTGTAGATGAAAAGTCTGGTATAAATCCTCTAACAATCAGAGCGTGGAGTTTCAGAGAAAGTGGCCGGAGACTTGCTAGGAGCTGTCCAAGGTACTGGACTGACCTGGCTCCTTCCATTCATAACCTCAAAGAGCTCTCTGCCCAGGCCATATCTGGTCTGCTACCTGAGCCCACCTGGTGACTAGAATCCTGGCCTCTGACATCCTCCGAACCCCTGCATCAACCATCTCTTCTCACTTGAGTTCTTCCTTGCATTGTCCATTTTCCAGATGAGTTACTGTCCTCACTCACCTGACTTGAGCTCACTAGCTCCAGGCTGGTTCCCTGACTCACATTTTGCCTAACCTTACCACTAATACCTGCTGAATCCCCTGTACTTTCTAATTCCTAATTCAAGAGCCAGTTTCCTAGAAAGTGTTCATCAGGGCCCTGACTGCATGGGCTGGACAGCATGGCCACAGACTGCTCAAGAGGAAGCCTGGGAGGGAGGACAGTTGTGCAGCTCAGAAACTCGCATGCAGCCTCCTGCAAAGGAAACCCTCATGCTGCCTAAGGTGGAATGTGGCATAGATGGCATTTGTGACGTATCACCTGCCATATCCCTTGCCCTCAACAGTCACACAGCGGGCAGAGAGTGGAGGAGCTCAGCACTCCTGGAACAAGAGGGCCATGATAAAAAGACTCTAGCTGTTGTGATCCAGACAGGACCTCTTCTCTCTCCTTAACTGTGAGTGTGCCCAGGGTTCACATATAGAATAAGAACTAAATTACATCTGAAATCACAGCTAAATACACATAATTAATCAGCAATGAAAAGAAGAAAAAGTGAACAATTATATTTTGCATCTCTTACATGAACTGCCTACCACTTAAACTAAATTACTCTCAGCAGAATAAGAATTTTAAAAATTCTAATTCACATCCGTGTAAATGTTTCAGGATTTGTCTTATGACCATCTTAAACACCATTCACAGGCTGCTCACATGTCCCAGTATATTCCCAATGTAATGTAGTTTTCTAGATTCAACTTTGACATAGCGGGCCGTGTCCATCTTACTGCAGTTTCTCAAGTGCCTTCCTGTTACTACCCTACTTCGGCTGAGGATTCACAATGACACAGATTTCTCAGGGTTCAGTAGCCCCTCCCCCCAATGTTACCTCATGCCACGTAGCTTGAGAATGGAGCAGCAGGGACAGCACCTCTCCATTCTCCTCCACTGGAGTTTAAGCTCCACAAGTGCTAGGCCAGTGAATCTCCAGGGATGGAAACCACTTTCAAAAGTAGGTTGCAAGGCCACCCGTATTTATCAGTTTCCTTGTCCTCACCCAGTCTTTATATCCAGTCATAAGGAAAGTCCCCCACAGATATAACCCTTCACAGCTCAACAGACTTCACTCTCATTGTAAGCATCCTTTGAACTAGAGCATTGGGCTTTCTCAGGGAAGTCCTGCTGCCAACCTAGAAGCTCTTAGTATGTGAACACACTTCCTTTTTCTATCTCCCATGTTTGTGTACACGTGTAAGTCAACTGGGAGCAACTACTGGTTTGCAGGTCAGAGAAGATAAGAGAACCCTACATCCTTATCCTAAGGTCTTAATAGCTGGGTAACTGAGTACTCAGGGGCCAGAGAAATGTTCAGGTTTCTCCCCCTTCCAGTTAGCTTTGGAAGTGTAACAACCACTGAGTTCAAAGGACACCTTGGCCTCAGAGGAATTAAGGGGTGCCGTTAGGAAGCCGATGACCTCTGCAGCTGTCAGAGTTGAAAATTGGCTGGCTTGTGCCTTTGGCCAGCC
Source organism: Tupaia tana (assembly GCA_026018925.1). Classification (NCBI taxonomy): domain Eukaryota; kingdom Metazoa; phylum Chordata; class Mammalia; order Scandentia; family Tupaiidae; genus Tupaia; species Tupaia tana. The sequence goes on from JAKSZU010000023.1 coordinate 19,432,899, forward strand.
CCTTCACATCTGTGAAAGAAACCAGTCACGCTTGAATCACTCCTCTTTTGTCTTCGTGGATTTTAATCTTTCCTCCAAGCCTAGGGGTGTTTATCAAGAGGATATCAGAGAAACAGAAGGAAAATATGATCTGTATCCCCTTGCTCACACACTTCACTCCAATATTCTACTATCAAACAATTCACCCAAGACATACAGCTAGAATCAGGTATTTTCTTGCCTAGGGTTCATCACCCTAAAAAGTTCAAAATACAGACTTACTCCAAAAAGTTGTTTCTACTGACGGCCATGAATATTTCTCATCCGAAATTTAGAGCAGAGACAGCCCGTCTTAGAGAACACTTTGCTTCACTAGATAATTCTAAATGTCCTCTCTTCTCCCATGCTTTCTGTGGTGCTAGGCCCCTGGTTCTCTCATATACACTACTCAGTGTCTCTTCACCCAAATGGCCTGGGCCTCTGCTGAGTTCTTCCTCACCACATCCGCTCTCCTTCAGCCTCTAAACCGTCTCCCTTTCAGCTTTTAAGCTTCAGAAAGCTCCCTTTTACTGTCAGTCTTCCCAGGTGGATTAGAAAAGAGACAGAGGTCCCATAAGCTGGTAGAGGAGGACAGGATCAGGACTCAAAAGTAGGTTAAGAAATTGACTCCACAGTTAACTATCTCTGTCTCCTTCACACATCCTCCCATTGCCACTACACACAAGTGAGAAGCTAGAACCCTGAAGACCTTTAAACCCCTAAACCTTAAGCCTTACAGCACCATTCTAAATGTTCACTTCCCAATCTACAAATTGAAAATATCTCTACCTAGTGCTCATACATACTAAACCTGCCCTTTGCCTCATTTTAGACTTTTATTCCTACAGGCTTAAAATACTACTATTAATATGTTTTAATCATTATTTTAAAAGGCTATAGTCAAAGGCTAAGTGCAATTTCTTGTACTTATATTTATATGATGTCCCCATTGTCTGGAAAATTTAGCCAAATAGTCTTTATAAAACTGAGCATGTGGATATATAGAAATATCTGAATATTTGGACCAGCAGATGGCATAATGGCTATGTTGCTGGACTCCCATGTAGTCAACCATGGTTCGAGTCCCAGACCCGGTGGCTTAAACTCACACTGGACATGTGTGCGTGTGTCCCCAAGATCCCAAGAGGAGAATGGAGGAGAAGGGATTGTGGCATGGCCATCCCCCCTGGGGGCTGATTTCTCACTTTCTCTCTCTCTCTGTCTCTCTCTGTCTTTCTGGTGAGTGCATGTGCCCTATAGCAAAACCTCTCCAAAAAAAAAGGGGGGGGGGAGGGGAAAGAAAAAAGAACTATCTGGATATTATCATGGATAAGCAAAACATCCAGAGCATGGCTCGTTTGGAGGCTTAAACATCTGCCACCTAGTACTGCTGCTGCTAAAATAACCTTTAATGGCAAGTGCTCTCGATGGTGATGAATTATCCCTTTACCCCCAGAGAGAGCTCAGTTTTGAAAATCCATCAAGACCCTACTGAAATACAGAACCTAATGCTTCCATCATCTTTGTCTTTCAGACCCTGATACTGAAATTCCTTAAGCTTTATGCTATGATATTAGCACAGCTTATCAAGAGCCATTTCCCCCCATAAAGCAAGACCATCTTTGCTGGTGGAAATGAAACAAGATGATGATTAGCTGAGTTAAGTCAAGAAAGCAAACTGGATACCAAGTACAAGATGTTTTAAGGAGATATCTCTTTTATGATATCTAAAATTATCTATTTTTTATGTTATCCTTTCTTGATAGGGATTCTAAGCAAATAATCTGAATAAAAGTTATGTGCTAAATTAGTTACCACATGTGTCTTTAGAATTCAGTCTATAACTTGGTTTACAAAAAATACTGTTGGATTTTTCCACTCTCATGCCTTCTCTCCCTGTAGGATAGGAAATCCTGAGATTGCCAGGGGGTAGGCAGCAGAATGTGCTCTGACCACTGAAATACTCTCATTGTTCACACACTAGCCACACCACTGAGAGAGTGACCTCTTTCCAACACTGACAAGTGAACATGAACAACCCTGTCGACTTTGATTGGCGGTTCACTGGGTCTCTGACCTTGAATGACATTGCTGGCAGATTTTGATTGGCAGGCTGCAGCACTGCAGACCACCTCCTAAACACATGCCCACTCTCCAGAAATTAGCCTTTATCTTTTTCAAAAACAATCTCGCATTTTCAAAACATGGGCTAAACACACACCAAAATATAACTGCAGGCTTTAAAAGGAACCAAAAAAAAATCATCTTTAATTTACAACCCTTAGATCTTACTGTAATTGACATATCCAGTGATGTCATTGTTCAGCCTTTGGCTGCATCTCCATGAGGCTGAACGTTAAAATTAAATGACAGAAATTCAAACAATTGTGCAGATATGTTATCTACAGAGCACCAAACATTCAGCTACTTGGAGCCTCTGGATGGTCTTTGACATGCAAACAAACATTTGGGTGACTGATCGGGGCTTTAATTTTGCCCTGGATTCTTAGACACACTGGAAGAAAGCCTTAATTTCCACCCCCATCTCTGATCTTGTATATGTTCTTCCCCCCATTCTGGTGAATGAAAATATACTGACTTTAACCCAGCATTCTATACAGCATCCAAATTTTTCTTTCCATAAATGAGAATACATTTTCAAATAAAATGTCATTGTGTTCAAGAAACTTTTGCCTTTCTCTTATAATAATATCAAAATCCCCCAAAGCTGCTGACACCTTGTGAGCCTCCCATATTCTTGCTATGGAAGTATGGTGTATTATGCTCCTGTGGTCCACCTTGGTGCCTTAGAAACTTCACTCAAATGAGCATAAAAGAATGTAAGAATGAGGAGACTTTGAGTGCAAAGAAAATGAGAAAGAGACAACAGAAAACAGGAGATAGCAACACATTTGGAAATTGAAAAGTAGTAGGAAAAACAGAGATGAAAAAAATCTTTTTTAAGTTTATGTATTTCTTTCATGAGAGACAGAGACACAGAGAATGAAAGACAAGTACCCTAAAAGGGTCTCACACTACGATACCCACCCCCAACCCTTCCCAGTTCATGAGCACATACCAGAAAGTACAGGCTGACTGGGAAATCAAACCTGGAATCTTTCATATGAGTGAGGTATTACCTGAGTAGCGTATAACTGCTGCATCACTGAGCCAACTCCGGAGGTGAAAAATTTGGCAACTAAATACCTACAAAGAAGAACGAGTACTAGGCCAATTTCCCCAGTCACATCCTGGAAAGGCTCTGGAATCAGTGACTCTAGTGCCATGTAAAAAGGAGAGATGGAGGGGCCAGCAGGTGGCGTGGTGGTGAAGGTGCTGGACTCACACATGGCCGGCCATGGTTCCAGAACCTGGACTCAGAAGCCTGAAAAATCATCCTGGGTGCATGTGTATGCATGCCCCAAAATCCTGAGAGAATAGAAGAGAAAGAATTGTGATGTGGCCATCTCTTCCAGAGGATGATTTCTCACTTTCCCTCTCTCTAGTTTTCTCTCTCTCTCTCCAGTGAGTTCACGTGCCCTACGGCAAAAACCTTTTTAAAAAGGGGTGGAGGGAGGGAAGGTGGGATTAAAAACAAAATGTGAATGAATGTCAGTGTAAGTGGCATTCAGATTCCTTTTCTCCCTCTCAAGCAGCCAAGCAACCAGCCCTCTCTTACTCCATTAAGAGGTTTATTCTAGGGCTGGCAGGTGACATGGTGGTTAAAGATACTGGATTCCCACATGGCTGACCACAGTTTAAGACATAGACCTGGTAGCTTGCTTTCTTATTTTCCCTTTCTCTCTCTGTCTCTCTCTAGTCAAATTAAAAAATATAATAATAATAATAAATGTAATTAAATAATTAATTTTTATTTAAAATGTTTAAAAAGAGGTTTAGTCTATGCAGAAAATCCAAACTTGTTAAGCAGAGGTGGAACATAAGCACTCTGATGTAAGCAGAAAAAAATAAGGAAAACTCTATACTTTCTGCCCCCTTCTGCCACTCAATTCAGATACCACTGGCATCCAGGTATAGGAAACTCCTCACGCCCACTCCAGGTCCAGTTCCATGGGAGACAAACACTGAAGATTTGTATGTGAAAAGCTTATTGGAAATGCTCTCAAGACCAACACCTGTGGAGGAGAGGAAAATGTACAACCAGACAGAGGAGCAAGGATACAGTGACAACAAAGGACTCAGTCAACCCCACGGGGAGCTCTGGAGATGGGATGGCCTTGGAGCACTGTCGTCTATACTGAAGCAAAGGGCCAGACCTTTGCACTCCCACATCAACCATGGTCATCGGCTGCTCTCTTCAGCTAGAGGCAATTTAAGAAGAGGGACTGAGCTGAGAGCTGTCAATTAGAAATATCCCCAGAAATGGGAGAAATGATTGAGGACTAACCTCAAGGAGAGAGAAGATCTGGAGGTGTCATGTGGGACGAGTAGGCTACCACTGCTGTCCTTGTCAGAGAAACTCACAAATGTCATGTTTCCAGATTTTACTGTCAGTGATTATAGAAAAGATTGGAACTGGGGATGGCTCCAGGTAGATGTAGAGAAAGAAATTTTACAAAGCTCAGGGAGAAAGTATCAAGGGATTTTAAGAATGTATACTGGGGATTCAGATAAATCTAGGTTTTAATGCTGACTCTGTTACTTCCTAGCTAGGGAATCTTACTCAAATCACATAATCTCTCTAAATTCAAAACTAACTAACTAACTAACTAACTAACTAATATATATATATATATATATATATATGTATATATATATATATATATACATACATATAATACATACATATATATATATATATGTATGTATATATATATATGTGTGTGTGTGTGTGTGTGTGTGTGTATATATATATATACACACACATATATATATATATATATAGTTCTGACTGAGAGAAGGAGAGAGGGAGGCAGGCTTTTAAAGAATTGGAGGAATAAATAAATGAGAAAAAAAAATATATATATAGTGCTTAGTTCATCACCTAGCACAGAAGTACTTAAATAAAATCTGGTGGGCAGCAGCGATAACATTTAGGTGCTGCGAGCTGGGATTACCAATTGGAGGTGAGAGAAGGAGGATAGGAATACACTGTGAAACTTTTAAGAAAGAATTAAGAGATGTTTTTGTTTTCTTTTCTGTAAACAGGAGAGTAAATAGACAGGTGCAATGATACCTTCACAGCTTTGACCTCAAACAATAACGATACCATTCAAGGGTAGGAAACTTTGTATAATTTTTAAATATTTTAACAAGATCTAGTATTTGGTCAACATCATTCTGGGTATATCTGTGAGGGTGTTTGGGGATCTGATTAATATTCAAGTCAGCAGATTGAGCCCCAGGGGGGTGGGCCTTCTCCAATCAAATGAAGGTTTGAATAGAACAAAAAAGCTGAATCTCCCCCCCAAGTCAAACTGAATTCTTCCTGCCTGACTTCCTTGAGCTGGGACATCTCCACATCCTGCCTTTAGATTCAAACTGAAACTGACTTTTTCAGGGTCTTGAGCCTCTCAGCCTTCAGAATGAAACTATATCATTGGCTACCAAAGTTCCAAGAGAGGACAGAATTTCAAGAAGGAACAAATAAGTGACGTACTAAGTATCCATATAGCTGAATATAAATGAGGGTCAATAAGAAAACTAAAGGTTGATCACCTTGATTTAAAGATTATCACACATGGGACCAGCAGTTAGTGTAATGCCTATGTCAGTGGATTCCCATGTAGTTGACCGCGGTTTGAGTCCCAGACCCCGTGGCTTAAACTCACACCAGGCGTGTGTTCATGCATGTCCAAGATCCCAAGAAGAGAATGGAGGAGAAGGGATTGTGGCGTTGCCATCTCTCCTGGGGGGTGATTTCTCGTTTCTGTCTCTCTGTCTCTCTCTGTCTGGTGAGCACACGCGTCCTATAGCAAAAGCCTCTAAAAAAAAAATAGATTATCACACATGGGACCAGCAGGTGGCATGGTGGTTAGGGCACTGGACTCCCACATGGCAACCACGATTTGAGTTCCAGACCTGATGGCTTGCCTCCTCACTTTCCCTCTCTCTTTCTCTCTGGTGATCACATGTATCCTATTGCAAATTTTTGAAAAGTCATAATAATAAATACAACTAAATAAATCATTCTTGTTTTTAAAAAAAGGCAAAATAAAGTTTTTTTAAATTATCACATACTATATGCATGCTTTGAAAAACCATATTGTATACCATAAAGACGTACAATTAAATGTAAATAATAAATTATTGTTTGAAAAATATTTTTCAAACAGCAGTAGGTGTGACACTCTGCAAGGTAAGTGGCACAGCAGTAGGTGTGACACTCTGCAAGGTAATCACACAAGGGAAGGTTCAAGTCTGGGACCTCATTGAGCAAGCCAGACAAGCTTGTACCCAAGGTCTGGGGCTGGCTGAAGGCTGGAATGGGCTGTGGTCTCAAGAACCTTTTGGGGGTACTGTCCCTCTTCTCTCTTATTCTCTACCTACCCCTCTTGCTCATTAAAGAAATAAATTCAGTCACTGAAAATTGGTTGTAAAATGGATGCAATAAAATAGGTCAATTTTCTGGGACTAGTAAGAAGGTCCATACCCAAATGGACTGAATGATGTCTTTACGTGACTGTTTGTCACTTTGTGACTCAAAGTGACACCCACTCAAGGTGGGTGAGTCCACCTTGTTTTTAAAGGTTTAAACATCAGTAAACAAATTTATTCGTTTTGCACATCCTTCCTAACCACTGCCAGTCCACTACATTTGTTATGAGTTTAACCAGCTGTGCTTTTTGATCAAAATTTAGTTTTGATAGAGCAAGGAAACTGAATCACTGCACTGCAGTTTTTATAAATGTCTCTAATCTCATCGACTTTTTTTAGACAACCCTCTATCTCAGATGAAGGTATGAAAAGCCTAACTGTTTTCACATAAAAGTTATCTTTCGCCAAAATGCAAACATGCCCTCATGTGCGTGCGTGCCCAAGATCCATGAGAGGAGAATGGAGGAGAAGGGATTGCTAGCTGTGGCCATATCCCCCCATTGGTATATATATGATTTCCTGCTTTCTATCTCTCTGTCTCTCTCTGTCTGTCTGGCGAGAATCACGCACGCGCCCTATAGCAAAAACCTCTCCTATTTTTAAAAACCTCAGATGAAAAAAAAAAAAAAAAAGTTATCTTTGAAAATGCAAACATAGACAAATACATGAAGAGTAACAGCTGCTGTTAAACTACCATGTACTACATTTCTTAGAACCTGGGGTTTAGGTCTTACAGGGATGGTCTGGGTTGGTCTTCTATCTCCCATGACTGCTGTAGCAAATTACCATGAATTTAATGCAACAGAATGTTCTCACATTCTGGAGACCAGGAGCATAAGGGCAAAACCAAGGTGTTGGCAGGACCATGGTCCCAGAGCTCTTGAGAAGAATTTGTTTTCTTGCCTTTTCCATCTTCTAAAGATACATCCCTTACCTCAAGGTCCCTTTGTCTATTTTCTCTAACTCTTCCTTCTGCTACCTTTACATGACTTTCTTTTGTATGTCTGGGTCAAATCTCCTTGTTATACGAATATGTGTGATTGCATTTAGGCTCCTGCTGAATCATCTCCCCCTAGGTTAACCACATCAAGTCAAGTCTTTTGGTAACCTGAAGACTGCAACAAAGTATCCACCTTAACATTGACTGGTTGTGCACCCTAATTCCTAAAGTCAAACTTCAAAACTCAAGAACTTGAAATAAAATCCCCTAAAATCCAAGCCTAAGAATAAAGAGAAAAAAAAAAAAAAAAAAAAAAAAAAAAAAAAAAAACAGGCATTTTGAAGAGAGAACAGGAGATAAGATCTCTTTAAGAAAGATAACCTACAGTTGTGGAAAGACTGTCACTTAGCAGGAGCTGTAAGCCAATCAGATGCTCTGTCAGAAGGCAAAGTAAGAGAAAGCCCTGCCTAATTGGATTGGCTACCTTAATGGGCCAGAAGTCAACAAGTCAGAATGAAAAATATACTCAATTCAGCCACCTGAAATTGGTTGTAAAAAGGATGCAATAAAATAGGTCAATTTTCTGGGACTAGTAAGAAGGTCCATACCCAAATGGACTGAATGCTCTGTCTTTATGCGACTGTTTGTCACTTTGTGACTGTAGTCTTAACCCACTTGAGGTGGGTGAGTACACCTTGTTTATAAAGGTTTAAGAATCAGTAAATGAATTTATTCATTTTGCACATCCTCCCTAACCACTACCAGTACACTACATTTGTTACGAGTTTAACCATCTGTGCTTGTTCTATCACTGACATAGCTCATCCTTTTCAGTTTGTGAATGCTGTCTCCATACGTGTTTCATTAAGGTACACCTGGATTTTCCTTCTCAGAACAACAACATACTTCACATGGCCACCATACCACATGCTATTATGTTTTCAATCTTCCTCCAGTGGGGTAGTTGCTTTTGTAATGAATTAAATATTTGTCATTCCAATGGGTCCCAGCCACACTTCCACTTTTGATCATCCATAGTACATTAAAATGGTCATGGAAAAAGTGGAAATGAATACCTTAAGAATGGCTTCAGGGACCAGCAGTTAGCGTAATGGCTATGTCGCTGGACTCCCACGTAGTCGACCGCAGTTCAAGTCCCGGACCCGGTGGCTTAAACTCACGTCGGGCACGTGTGCGTGTGTGCCCAAGATCCCTAGAGGAGAATGGAGGAGAAGGGATTGCGGCATGGCCATCCCCCCCTGGGGGGTGATTTCTCACTTTCTGTCTCTCTGTCTCTCTCTGTCTGTCTGGCGAGCACATGCGCCCTATAGCAAAAACCTCTCCAAAAAAAAAAAAAAAAAAAGAATGGCTTCATCCTGGGGGTCATTCTATTATTCCTGACCTGCCATCCCTAGTTTACTCTTTCAGAAAATATTTACTAAGCACCTGCCATGCAGCCCCTACTCCTGCAATTCTTAGAGAAAAATGGAACAGAGGCAGGAAGACATAGCCTCAGATTCCAGATTTTCATCATATCCTGGAGCTATATCAAGTCCCTGTCATCTGTATGATATTGAGTTAGTGTTCCCCCCAAATTGCTATCCTTCAAGAACTTCAGAATGTTAACTTACTTGGAAATAGGGTCTTTGTAAATGGAAGAGTTAAGACTATCAAGATGAATAGACAATCCTAGATTCAGGGTTGTCCTTAAATCCAATGACCTAGAGATTATCTCTCTAAAATAGGAGCATAGCTCTTGATCCATGCCTTCAAGTAAACACACTAGAGGGTCTTCAAAAGTTCATGGAAAATGAATATTTTTAAAAACTACGTAAGAATTCTAAACAGTTCCGCACCAAAATAAACTTACTTCAATTCCGTTTTCCAAGAACTTTTTAAATGTCTCCTTGCATTTCCAGAATATGTTTCTAGTTTTCCATTAAGTTTTTTTTTATAAGTGGACAGTTTGTTTCTATTTGAGTGGTGTTATTCATATAAGCCTTTCTTTTGTCTTCCATTTTCTTCCCTAGCTGCTATGGTATGAATGTGTTCCCTCCATATTCATGTGTTCAAATTTGGCTGTGACAGGATTAAGGGAGACGAGGCCTTTAGGAAATAATTAGGTATCCAGGTGGGGCCCCATGAATTTATGAAAAGGTGTGTACACCAAGATGTAATCTGCTCTTTCTCTGTCTCACCAAGTGATCCCCTGTGTCATCTGAGGATTCTGCAGAGTCCCCATAAGCAGGAAGACTCTCACTAAATGTGCCACTTTGACCTTGGACTTCCAAAACTGTGAAATAAAAGAAGTCTATTTTAAAAAATTACCCAGACTCATGTTTTTCTATTATTAGCAAGAAAATGTAATAAAACACTAACTGACATGTTGGTGGCACGCCCACATAGCTGTCTTCTTATAAGACCAACATTCCTCTTTGACCACTAGGTTTTTAGGTCTGTGAAACCTAAAGACTGTGTTGACAGAAAACTATGACTGAAACTGATTGACTAAAGGACATAGAAACACAGTCAATGGATGTGAATGCCAGATATAGTGTGTGTGAAAGAGTAGAATCTGAGGAAGGACATTTAGAAGAAAAATAGAAAGGCAAAGCATTCATGGGACAAAGAAATGTGGTATTATCCGCTGAAGATAATTTTATAGTTTTATCAACTGGACTAGGTAGAAATGTTCACATGTTGAAATATTCACTTTGTAAGCTAAATAATGAGATTGAATGTATGAAAGAAAATGCAATTTTGAAAATATTTTTAAAAATAAAATAAATATTTTAAAAAAAAAAAAGAAAGAAAACTACTATTGGGTTATCGGAAAAGTCATGGTGCATTTTTGCACAGAAAAACATAGGAAACAGGGAATCAGCAGTTAGCGTAATGGCTATGTCGCTGGACTCCCACGTAGTCGACCGCGGTTCACGTCCCGGACTCGGTGGCTTAAAACTCACGCCGGGCGCGTGTGCGTGCGTGCCCAAGATCCCGAGAGGAGAATGGAGGAGAAGGGATTGCAGCGTGGCCATCCCCTCTGGGGGGTGATTTCTCGCTTTCTGTCTCTCTGTCTCTCTGTCTGTCTGGCGAGCGCACGCGCCCTAGAACGAAAACCTTTCAAAAAAAAAAAAAAACCATAGGAAACATACATCAACTGGATATTTCGACTGAATTGACTGAACAGCTGATATGGGCATTTCCCTACACTTAAACCTGAGTGTGTGTCTTGACATCAGTTTAATTCAGTACCTTCAGTTCCACATAAAATGTGGCCTTGGCCAACTAGCCAGATTCAGATACTAAAGGTGAAAAAAGTGCTGTTGACCCATTACAGGCTGGTCCATAGACTAACTCGGGGCTAAGCCAATTTGTTATCCATTGGTCAGGCCACAGGAACATCTGGATATGTAACTGAGAAAGACAGCAGGCAAGAAAATGCCAACACTGGGAAACAAATAGAGGCTGAGGAAAGAGACACCTTAACTGCACTTGAAGACAGATGTGCGACCTGGTCTTCTACATTACTAGATCTGAAATCCTGCTAGCTAAGGGAAGGTGAGAGGAACTCCGTTCTACATATATAGTACAAAGAACCAAGCAAGTGTCACTGACATGCCACTGAGGGCATATAACTAAAGAGAATATGGAAGGCTTAGAAAGAAGATCAATTTGGGCCAGTTCTATGGCATGGTAGATGGGAGAGCCAGATCTCACATCTGACCTCACAATTTTGGTCTTGGCCCCAGTGGCTTAAAAAGTGGTTTTTTTTTTTTTTTCCAGAAAGTTCCATAATTTTGTATGTATTTCAGAATAGCTAAAATAGAGAATTTTGAATTATTACACAAAGTAATGATAAATTCTTGAACTGACAGATATGCTAATTACTCTCATTTGATCACCACATTTTATTCATGTATGGAAAAATCTGAATGTACCCCATCACTATGTACAATTAATATGTGTCAACAAAGAGGTCAGTATGTCAAAGAGATATCTGTATTTCCACATTTATTGCAATACTATTTACAGTAGCCAATATGCAAAAATAATCAAAATGTCCATAGATAGGTAAGTGAATAAATAAAATGTGGTATTTATAAAAAAAGAAAAAAGCACACTAAGTGCATGTGCGTGCATGTCCAGTGTCCCAATAGGATACAGAGATGGAGGAGAAAAGATTGCAGCATGACCAAATCCCATTGGGCAGCACTTGCTCTCTCTCTCACTCTCACTCTTTCTCCAGCAAGTGCAAGCACCCTATGGCAGTTAAAAATTTTAAAAAGGAAGTAAAAGGTCAACTTAATCCATACAGGAAGGTGCTTGCAAGGATATAGTAAGAGTAGGTACAGTACAGACAGGAAATCAACAACATGCATGTCTGAGGAAGGAGGAGTCAAGACAAATTAATTCCAACAGTGTGCTTCAAATTCTCTGGAGTCTGACAATGCAAACAGAATCTGGGAAGAGGATGAGAACTCTAGCATTTACAGAGCACACACTCAACATCAGGCACTATGCTGAGAGCTGGGGATAAACTATTAGTTCACTGATCCATTTTACAGTTGAGGCTCAGAGAGGTTAAAGGACTTGCCCATATAAATGGAACCAATAAACAAATTCAAAGCTAATCTGTCTAGATTCAGAGCCCATGTTCTCTCACTTCCTCAATGATTCTCAAAGTGTGGACGGAGACCACACACATCCAAATCACCTGAGAAGCTTGTTAAAAACAAGAGCCCAGCACTGTGGAATCAGGTTCTTCTTAAGAGATTCTATATATACAAAGTTTTTGAACCACTGTACCCTCAGTGCTTCCGCTCTGAGGGGGGTCCTGTCCTCTGGGAAAAGTATAGAGGCCCTTGCCTTCCAGGATGGCTCTAGTCCCAGGAGGAGCCCAATGTACTCATAGAGTAAACTCTTAGAAGTGAGCTAAGTCCAGGCATTAGAACTAAGAGACCACAATGTAAGAAGGGGGCAGTAGATTCATCACATTGCCCAAAGTTGAAACAATGAGAATGGTATCCCCATGCTAAGTCCATCCCCAACCCAAGTACCTCTGTCTCAGGTTGAACGATGGTGCCAGGTTCTAGTTTGGGCTGAGCCTACAAATGGGATGAGGTGCTAAAGATTCATGGAGGTAGAAAGCAAGAATCTGGCTGATTTCTTTTTCTTTTAATAATTATTTTATTTAACTTTATTTATTTACTTAGTTATTTTAATTTTGCCATAGAGGAACAGAGCAAGAGAGAGATGGAAAGCAAGAAAGCAAGCCACCAAGTCTGGGACTCAAACCGTGGTCAGCCATGTGAGAATCCAGTACCCTTAATCACCACACCACCTGCCAGCCCCTAGGCTGATTCTTAAACTCAGTCCTCCAGCCTTATGCATTGACAGGCTTAGGAACCAATCAAGTGGCCAAGGCCACGCGGTCAGAATGGTGACAGCAATCAGGAGACCAACTGTAGCATAAGACAAAAAAAAAATCACTGATATTTAGGGCCAGTTCTTTTTTTCTTTCTTTATATGAACTTTTCTGTGTTTCATAACTACCTCTTCCTCCAATTTTCAGCTTCTTTGTCTATAATCACAGCCAAGCTGACATTTACTAAGAACGTCCAGTAGGAGGCCAGGCCCTGTTCTAGGACTTATAAATTTATTTGTGGTGTAAGCCTCTAACCACTTGATGAAATAGATATAATTTCTATCCCCATTTTTACAGATGAGAAAACTAAAGCCCCTGGAGATTAAACAACTTACCCAGGGTCACACAGTTGGCACATTGCAAAGCTGAAGTTCCAGTCTAGAAAATGATCTGCAGAGGCGACACTCAGTCATGATTCTGCATTTCCACTATGAAAATACCATCCACACTCTTAACACTTGTTAAATGCCATCTTGTAACTCACATGAAGATGCAAACACTGCCCTGACTGTGTGTGTCTGACCAGCTATGATAAGGGAAACAGGGAGACCTCACTAAATTTGATCCAGTCACATCAGATTCTGCTGTGACAACAAAAATGGACGTAATCCCAGACTATAAACCAGACAGTTAGAGAGGCCAAATCCCAGCCGATGCGTGCAATTGTATTTTATTGGCCATGATTCCAGAAAGCATTATGAAAATTCCTAGAATCCTGAGTTGGAATGAGAAAAAAAAACAAACAACAAGCAAACAAAACCTATCATGGACACAGAGAGATAAAATCAATAGGAAGGTAGATCTTCCAAGAGTTCCTGGATATGAAAAAAGACATCAGCAGCGGGACATGGAGGTTTGTCTTCAGTGGCTGGAGTATCTACAACTGACCAACAAGGTAAATCAAATCTGCTGCCAATACATTCTTTTGCTGTCCAGATAAAACGGCAGACTAAGCTGGTGAACTTTCACCCTTCACCCGCGCTCTTCAAGCCAAAGTACAGATTAAAAAAAATCAATAACCCCAATCGATGGGAAAATATTTTTAGTCTCTAACTGAACGATATGTTTTGACAAGGCCAAAGAGGAGCACAAAAGAATGACAAAAGATAAAAGACAGAAAATTAGGAATTTGCTTTATTGGGTGAGGTGGAATCACCAATCCCTTCCCTTTTCCCTTGCTGACATTCGTCTAAATTATCTCGCAGCAAGGAAATAAAGTGTAAGGCGATGAATTTATAAAATGGCATGACTCACCGCCAAGCACCTTAAAACCTATTATTGCTACCCATTTTCTGTTGCCATTTCCAAGAAAGCAATCTAGAGAAATGCCCATGTTCAGAAAAGTGAGAGGAAAGAGCATTTCCCCAAAGTGGAGAGAGACAGAACAAGGCAACAATGGAGCCTCCCACCTCCCTCACTCCAACCTGGAGATCACATCCAATACTCAATATGTCAGAAAGTGTTTAAAATCCACCCAATTTGGCTCCATTTTTCCCTCAAAATAACCATTGTTTTTCATAACCCAATACCCTTGAGGTTCTTTCATAACTGAGCAAATTAAATACATAATATCACCTTGTCTTCTGGCCCCTTAAGCAGTAATTTATTTTTGTACATAAACCCAAGCCTGCTATATTTTCAAACATTATTTCACATTTTTCCCTATATTGAATCAAAGTGATAAAGAAACATGAGACCCTGAATAAAATAAACAAAAATTACCCAGCAATTTTGTTTGCTTTTTTTGTGCAGGAAATCTTGAACATAGAGAATAGACTTACCATTCGATTGACATTTTCAATCATTCATAGCAGTAACAACAATTGGTAAATAGATTTATGTGATTTGAAAATCTATATAAATCCAACAGATGATAGTTGGAATATTAGCAACCTATTTTACTTATTAATTAATTTCTTTCCTCTCTTTCCCTCTTCCTATCAATTTCAAGTGTGACTATAATCACTATCATTTTATCACAATTCCTTATTCTTCCCTCTATGCAAAGTTTAAAAAGACATTTCTTATATAAATGCATATCCAGACTGATGGCTGTATCTATGCAATAGCAGCCAATTAAACCAACAAAAATCAGTCGATTTAGTAGAATGATCACCAAACCAATAGTATGGCACCATGTATTTGGGCAGTCAAAACATCCCTTCAATAGCTATTTGATTGGGCAATTTTTTACGCTATAATTTGCTTTGCTGTGAAGAGCAACATACTCTATAATGGTGATCATTTTGGCAGGGTAGAGAGAATTGGACACCATTGTCCCCCACAGCCCATCCTCAAGTTCCTGTGACCAACCTTGTACCCTTGGGTTCTACCACTCAAGCGGTAGAGACCTTCACTCACTATTGACTGCTATCCTCACTTCCCAGACTCCTGGCATATTTTGACCTAATCACACTTTTGTAATAACAACATACTTTCATAGTATGGATGTAACAAAAGTTTGTTATTATAAATGATACAACACTTGTTTTTCTTTCCTGAGTACTTAGTGTATGCTAAGCTCTTTGTGCTTAGCATTTTAACAAACCTGATCTCTTTTATTCTCAGAACAAACCTACAACACAGTGTGATTCCCAAGTGATAGAAGAAAAATAAAGCTTTAGACAGATGAAAACATTCCCGAAGGCTACCAGCTAGATGGTAGAGCCAGGGTAAAAAGCCATTTCTATCTGATTCTGATTCTGTTTGTTTCTTCCACTGATGGTGCTACCATGGAAATGGAATAGAGCTAATCAGCTTCACTATGTGTAGAAGTTAGATTGACCAGACAATTATAATTGGTTGAGTTTTTCATTCACAAACTATTCTGCCATATTCACGTAGGCAGGAAAGGCACTTTTAATTTGTCAGGTTGTTAATAATAAGACATTTGTGAAACATCTCTACCTCTCGGGTATTTACATGGTCACAGTTCATTAATAAAGTTTTAACATATCCCTTTGTTAAGGAATCCTTGCACTTATGTGTGAAAACCAGTGCATTCTAGGCACATGAGTGCAATGTAAGGACAACCTGGGTGTCTTGCACTACATATGTGATGCCAAAACCAAGAAAGTAATAAATGTCACTCACAAAGATTCATTTCACTAGAATTTTCCAGGATCATTTTACAATACCAAATTGTTACATTTCATACATTTCCCCAAAATGACTGTCAATAAGACGTCATGCCCTTGCATTGTCCTTTTGTTCATTCTTTTTTCGAAGTGCCCAGAGGACTTTGGACATGTGTTCCCTCTTTTTCAAATTCCCTGGGAGTTCTCACCATAGCTGGAACATTAGTCATTAAAATGAGTCAGTAATTATGATATTGAAATAGTTCAACATGTAGAGAAGTATGATGCTGCTTGAATTAACTGGTGAAAACATATCAAGTGATTACCAAAAGATTTGTCACAAAAATTTATTATTTTATAGTTGGGAAATTACCAATGATAAGAAAAACCAGAATGACCCTTTACAATTCTGACTAAATTATCTATGACTCAATTATTGGCAGGTAAAACTGGGTATATATGTAAATCCCAAAATGTTTTCTGAGTAGGGAGACATGATAGACTCAGTGATTCACTAGCCATAACAATTTCCAAAACGTTCCCAACAGAGGTTGAACATTTCTTTGCAAAATTGATTTCATTAGCTAAATCCAGTTTTGCCTCTCTAGTTGAATCCTAAGTTCCTGAAAGGTAAAGACTGATACTAGGAAGCAGATGGTCCAAGCCTAACCTCTAGTCCATTTTTCTTCAGTTTTTCTATTTTATTTAAATTTATTTATTATTGTTATTATTATTTTAATTTGACCAGAGAAAGACACAGAGAGAGAGAGAACGTGAGAAAGCAGGCTGCAATGTCCGAGATTTGGACGGCAGTCAGCCACGTGGGAGTCCAGCATTTAACCACCATACCATTTGCCAGCCCCTCGTCTATTTTTCTTAAACTGTCAGTGCTTTTCAGAAGACTGGAATAAAATCCATATTTGTTGTCATGGCCTGAGGGCTTTAGGAGTAATGTGTCCACTGCCTGGAGCTTACTGTCCACAGGCCTTTTCTGGCCAGCAATTATTCATTATTTGGGTCTCCACTCAAACATCATCTTTCCATAGTGACCCTCTGCTCCACCACCCCTTACTCTTTATCCTTTTGTTTTTGATTTGTGTAGCACTCTCCATTATCAGAAGTTGTCCCACTAAGACTACATGTTCTAGGTCTGCCATTGTATGCCCACGGCCTGATTCACAGTCTGACAAATGGGAAGTGTTCAATATTTGTTGAACACATCGATATATAGGACAATATAGGACAACTTGGGCTGACTTTGATTTTGCATTAAGTCAAATAGGCATTTGGAAAATACCAACTTTATTTCTTACACATAAGCAATAAGATTATTCTTCAAAACTGACTGCCAATTCTTCCTTCCACGCATTACCAGACCACATCGTCTTGGCAGGGCAGATCCTGTGCTAACCTGGGTGAGGCTGCTCCATATTTCCTCTGCACCTTTACATACATTCCTTCTGCCTGGAATCCTTTCCACCTCTCCACCTGATAGCTTCTACTCAGCTTTCAATCTTGTACAGAATGCACATGTGAATGACATCCAATCTAGCCCCTATTTGCCTCAATGGCTTTATTTTCTGTTAGCCATCTCTCATGTTTTGTTCTCTGGCAACACGGGGATTTTCACCAGACTCTATTACAAGTCTACAACAAGGATTTAAGTCCTCTACACTAATCTTCTTTAGAACTCCTATCCATGCTTTAAAACCTTCTCCGGTGTCACTGCCTCCATAAAGCCCTCTATGAGTCATTACCAATCCAGAGAAATAGTCACTCTTTCCTCTGAGCAATATCTCTACCGTGAACACATTTATTTTTGCACTCTTCATACTCTTAAAATTGCTTATTTCCAAGTATAGGAGTTTATCTTTCCCACTAGACCAGTGTTTTTCCATCAGATGATTTTACCTCTCAGAAAATATTTTACACTGTCTAGAGATATTCTGGGTTGCTCTAGCTGGGGGGTATACGGGTAGTGCTACTTGGCATCTACTGAGCAGAAACCAAGGGTGTTGGCCACAACAACAACAAAAAATCATCTTGGCCCAAAATGTCATTAGTGCTGAGGTTGAGAAACCCTGACAAACTTGGGAATGGGTTCTTTTTCTTTCTTGGTTTCCCCCCCCCCCCCCGGCACTCATTACAAACCCTGAAAAGCTACAAGGTGCAGACTGCTGTCCAACTCCTAGCTTCAAACGTGTCCTATAAGATGGCTGTCCTCAGCTTGAGACCATATGGTTCTAGGAGTGGCTGGGCCATAGCAAAGATCCAAAGAGGCAACTTCCCAATACCAGTCTGTCCAAAGCTCCTCATGGAGGAAAAGCCCACTTCACTTAGAGGTCCATATGGCTGTCAGTGGTTAGCTACTGAGTTGTTATGTTGTTTTATTTTTTTAACTTTGCCAGAGAACGTGTACACTTGCTTTAGTTAGAGAGACAGAGAGTGAGGAAGAGAAGGGAGAGGAAGAAGAGAAGAGAAGAGAAGAGAAGAGAAGAGAATGAAAAAGGACTCCCTACAGGCTATGGTCATGCCACAATCCTTTCTTCTCCATTTATCCCTCTTTTCAGGATTTGGGGCATGCACACACATGAACCTGATATGCCTGTCAAGCCACCAGGCCCAGCAGTCAGTCATGTAGGATCCAGTTGTCTTAACCAACATGCTATAGGCTGGAATTCGAGTTGTTATTTAGACTGTGCTTACCCTCTATGTATATACAAGTCCCCATATTCTAGGGTATGTACCTGACGCTTACTAATCCCTTGCCTCAGGGACTTTTGCAAAAATCCCAAAATACAGGACCACAATGGCTCGTTCCTTTTGTGGCAAAATTCTGCACTCACCAAAGTGATAATGCAGTAAGCTTTAAGGGTAATCCAAGATGAGAAAGAGAAATAATGCTGGGAGGGATGAACAGAAGCTCAACCCTGTGGGAGAGTATTCCTGAAAGGTAGCAAGATTTCAGTTTTCTTGAAAGTGCACATGAAGATGTGCAACCACAAAGATGAATACCCCAAATGTGGCAGGGAATCAGAGAGCCCTCTGACTTTAAGGCTAGCCCACAGAAGGTCTCAGTAGAAATGAGCATTGGCTAGATGAAAAAGACCCTAGCCTAGTTTCCTATGTACTCAACAGCCCTCTGGGTTACTCAAAGAGGGAAGAAACTCTGGTAATGATTGGGGATAAATTTCCCAGTAGCCCGTTAGAATGGAGGTTCTGAGTATGATTTTATTTTAGTTAAGGAAAATTATGAGTTAACTTTTTCTTTCCCACCTGAAAGTATGAACTGAAACGCCTCCCTGCTGCAAAGGCCTTCACAAATCAATGTGGTCTGACTTGGGAATGCCTTCAGCCTTCTCTTTTATCTTTGCAAAGGAGAAACTGGCTGGGGTAGGGTACTGCAGCCTGTTTTTTCCATATGGAAAAGGAGATTTTACAGGTGCACTCAGGTTGCCACAAGCCTAAGATTCAGAAAACCTGGGTTTGAATCCTGGAGTTATGTGGCCTTGGGCAACTGACTAAATCTCTCTGAGCCCCAAATCAATAAGATGCAAATAACATCACCTCACAGGGTTGTGAAAATGAAAGAAGGTCATGTATAAAATGGCTATGGTGAACTGAGAAGTTCCAACATTAACACTTGATTCCTACAAAGTGGAGAAAATATCCAAAAAAATAGTTTCAACTTTATTCTCTCGCTCTGGTTATACAACCAGTTCAGAGAAAATCATTGAGTTTTCTGTTTATCGATGTACATACTCAATATCATGCAGGGGATAAAAGCCCCTTCTAGTCATCCCTATAGTTCTTATAGTAATGAAGGGGGAAAACCACCTCCAAACTATACCTCCATATTCCTTTTTAAAGGCTTTTGCCATAGAGCACATGCACACACCAAAGAGGAGAGCAATAGAGCAAGACAGTGAGAGGGAAAGTGAAAAAAATCACTTCCCAGGAGGGATGACACACTGTAATCCCTTCTCCTCCATTCCTTCCTGGGTATTTAGGGCATGCAATAATACATAACTGGCATGATTTTTAAGCCACCAGGTCTGGGACTCAAACCACAATCAGCCATTGTGATTGGGAGTCCAAGACCTTACCCACCATGCCCTGCTGGCCCCCTATCATTACTTCTTCTTACATCCCATATTATGTAATATAGGTCAGAAGCTGGGACATACAAATCCCAAGTTTCCGTGAATTAACATTACAGAAGCTCATTTTTTGATCATGTAATATCAGATGCAGGCCCAGGTTGGAGAAATGTGAGATAAATGGATGCTGTGCTCTCTTCACTCATCCAGGGGTCTAGGCGTCAATGCTTCTGACATCTCTAGCACTTGGCTTCCAAGTTCAGTATGGGTATTGGCATCTAATTAGCATTTTGTAGGAAACAGAAGGTAGAGAAGACACATACTCAAGTCTTAAACGCCTGAACCTGGAAGTAACATATATATCACTTCTACTTACATCCTGTAGGTAAAAAGTAGTCATATGTCCCCACCTGTGTGTAGGGAGCTAGAGTGGGATATGTAGTCCTGATTTCCCAAGCACTTCATAGGAACACTTTTATGTTATAAATGATAGTCAGAAGAGCAAGAAATTTTGGTCAAGAGCTAACCATCTTGGGTGCAGGCTAAAATATGATCTATGAACTCAACACTTCAGATTCTTCTTGATATTCTCCAAATATATCACTCTCCAATCATTTTCCCACTCTTGTATCTCTGAGTTTACTGTTCCATCTATATAGAATGTCCTTTCCTCCCTGAATTGTCAATGCAAATCATTCAAACCCAGCTCAGCTGTCACCTCCTCTATGAAATTTCTGCATTCCGTTACATAAGAAATCATCTACCACCCACCCTACTGCCAGGCTTCATGTTCTCTTATACCATCCATTAGGGCACTGGTGCTCTACTTGGCATTTAGTTTCTATTTATCCAAAACAGTCCCATTACTATAGATTACATCCTCTTGGATGCCCATATCTCATTCACGTGTATCCTTTTCAGTATCCAGTATTATGTCTGGCATGTCTAGCATAAGCATTTTGAGTGAGTGTGGTCTATTTTATTCTAATAAGAATGCCCATGTAGCTAAAGACAACCCCGAGGCCACCAGACAATAAGAACCACGGGCAGCAGCCTGCACAGGCAGAAGGAAGGAGCAATCCTCAGAGCACAAACTCAGCATGCTGGCTAGGAACCTAAAATTTGTTTTGTTTGGGGACCAGCAGTTGGAGTAATGGCTATGTCACTGGACTCCCATGTATGGGACCGCAGTTCGAGTCCCAGACCCCGTGGCTTAAACTCACACCAGGCACATGTGTGTGTGTGCATGCCCAAGATCCCAAGAGGAGAATGGAGAAGAAGGGATTACAGCGTAGCCATTGCAGCGTGGCCATCCCCCTGGGAGGTGATTTCTTGCTTTCTGTCTCTCTGTCTCTCTCTTCCTGGTGAGTACACAGGCCCTATAGCAGGAAAAACCTCTCAAAAAATTGTTTTGTTTGTTCAGAAAAGTCATTTTTAAAGCCCTGGCTTGCCATAGTTTTAGCATATAAGGAAATTCTCAAACTCAACAGAAAGTCACATAAATAAGTCATGGTATATCCCCATGACGGAATACTGTGCTATCCCTAAGAAGAGGATGTATTTACACTTCAAAGAACTAGGGAAAAAAAAAGAACAAAGTACTCCCAAACTTAGTAAAGGGAAGAAACAATAAATATCAGAGTAGAAATCAATGAAATAGATGACATAGAAACAATAGGAGGAAATCAAAAATACTAAGATTTTTTTTTACATGACTGACAAAATTGACAAATTCTTAACTAATCCAACTAGAAAATAAGGGAAAAGCTTCAAATAACAAAAAACTGAATTCAGGCAAAAGGCAATATAACTGATGCTACACAGATACAAAGCATCATAAGAGACTACTATGATAATTATTGAGTTATTGGGAAAGTCATGAGCATTTTTGCATAAAAAAAATTTGTCATGACCTTTCAAACAACCCAATATATACCAACAAATTGGATAACCTACACAAAATGAACAAATTTCTAGAAACATACAATCTAGCAAGATTGAATCACAATTAACTAAAAGAAATCTAAATAGACCTAAAACTAGTAATGACAGTGAACAAAAAACTCCTAACAAAGAAAAGCTCAGCATCGTCTGGCTTCACTGGAAAATTCTATGAAACATTTAAAGCTATATGAACACCAATTGTTCATACACCATTCTAAAATAAAAAATCAAACAGGAAGGAACATTTTCAAATGTATTTCATGAGGCCAGTGTTATCCTGATTCCAAAATGAGACAGAGATACTACAAGAACCTACAGAGCAATATCCCTCATGAATGTTGATACAAAAATCCTCAACGAGATATTAGCAAATAGAATTCAACAATACATTCAAAGAATCATACGAGATGACCAAGTGGGATTTATTCCTGGAATACAAGGATAGTTCGGCATATGAAAATCAATTGTAATACGCCACCATAGCAGGACAAAGGATAAAAACAAAATGATTATCTCAATCTATGTAGAAAAAGTATCCAATAAAATTCAATGTCTTTACATGTAAAAACACTGAACAAACTAGGAATGGAAATAAATTTCCTGAACATAACAAAGGCCATATATGAAAACTCACAGCTCACCTAATCAAAACTGAAAGCTTTTCCTCTAAGATCGAGAACAAGGGACCAGCAGTTAGCATAATGGCTATGTCACTGGACTCCCATGTAGTTGACCGCAGTTCAAGTCCCAGACCCAGTGGCTTAAACTCACACTGGGCGCATGTGCATGTATGCCCGAGATCCTGAGAGGAGAATAGAGGAGAATGGAGGAGAAGGGATTGCGGTGTGGTCATCCCCCTGGGGGGTGATTTCTCGCTTTCTGTCTCTCTGTCTCTCTCTGTCTCTCTGGTGAGCGCACGTGCCCTATAGCAAAAACATCTCCAAAAAAAAAAAAAAAAAAAAAAAAAAAGAACAAGACAACACTGCCATCTTCTATTCAACAGAGTACTGAAAATTCTAGCCAGAGTAATTAGGCAAAAATAAATATATAAATATGTAATTAAATAGCATCCAATGAGGAAGGAACAGTTATCTCTGTTTGCAGATAAACATATAAAATATGCTCTTTTATATTAAAAACTGTAAAGATGCCACACATCAGAAAATAAGTCGAAATAATAAACAAATTCAAGAAAGCTGCAAGATACAAAATCGACACATGAAAATCAGTTGTATTTCTGTACACTAACAATAGATAATATGAAAAAGAAAGTTTTGAAAGAATTAATATTGGCAAATGCCCATACTACCCAAATTGATCTACAGAGTCAATGCAATCCCTACAAAAGCCTGAATGATACTTATTTACAGAAATAGAAAAGAAAATTCTAAAAAGCACATGGAATCTCAAAGGACTCTGAGCAACCGAAACTACCTTAAGAAAGAGAAACAAAAGGCCTCATGCTTCATGATTTCAAACATTATTACAGAGCTATAGTAATCAAAATCAAAACTTCCGGGTATTTACAAAGAAATATAAATCAATGGAACAGAATAGAGAGTCCACAGATATACCTTCATGTACATGGCCAACGGATCTTTGACAAAGGCAACAAGGCTACATAAAGGGGAAAGAACCGTTCCCTCAACAAATGATGTTGGGAAAACCAGATATCCACAAGCTGGACATCTACTTTATATCATACACAAAAGTCAACTTAGGGGGCCAGCAGGGGGCATGGTGGTTGAGGACTAGACTCCCACAGAGTTGACTACAGTTTGGGTCCTGGTCCTAGTGACTTGCTTTCTCATTTTCCCTCACTCTCTGGTTAGTGCATGTGCTCTACAGCAAATTTAAAAGTAATAATAATAGGGAGCCAGCAAATGGCATAGCAGTTATGTCACTGGGCTCCCGCATGGCCAACTGTGATTCAAGTCCTGGTCTGGTGGCTTGAAAATCATCCTGGACATGTGTACGTGTGTGCCCAAGATCCTGGGAGGAGAATGGAGAAAGGATTGAGGTGTGGCCATCCCTCCTGGGGGAAGGGGGATTTCTCACCTTCCCTCTCACTGTCTCTTTCTCTCTCTCCCCAGCAAGTGCATATGCCATAGGCAAAAACCTCTTTAAAATAATAACAATTAACAAAATTAAATAATTCTTTTTAAAAAATCTTAAAATGAGTTAAAGTCTTGAATGTAAGACCTGAAATTTGTAAAACCCCTAGAAGAAAGCAGAGGGGGGAGAGCTTCATAACATCAAGTTTGACAATGATTTCTTGGCTACAATACCAAAAACAAGGCAACAAAGGCAAAAATAGGCAAAGGGGACTACATGAAACTTACAAATTCCTGTACAGAAAGGAAACCATCTACAGAATAAAGAGGCAACTGTAAAATAAGAGAAAGTGCATACAAACCATAAATCTGAAAAGGAGTTAAAGTTGAGAATGATAAAGAACTCCCACAACTCAACAAATAATAATGTTATTTACAAATGGCAAAAGATTGGGGACCAGCAGATGTCATAATGGTTATGTCGCTGGACTCCCACATTGCGGACTGTAGTTCAAGTCCCAGACCCAGTGACTTGAAACACTCCGGGCTCTTGTGTGTGCCTGCCCAAGATCCCGGGAAGAGAGTGGAGAAGGGACTATGTTGTGGCCATCTCCATGTGAAGAATGGTGATTTTTCACTTTCTCTCTCACTGTATTTCTCTCTCTTTCTTTCTTTCCCTCTCTCTCTCTCTCCAGCAGGAATACACACCCTAAAGCATAAACCTCTCCAAAAAAAAACAGCAAAAGACTAGAATAAACATTTCTCCAAAGAAGGCAAACAAAAGCCAACAACAGATGCTCAACATCACAATTCATCACAGAAATGCAAATCAAAACCATAATGAGAGGAACCAGAAGATAGCATAACAGTTACATTGCTAGACTCCCATGTAGTTGGCTGCAGTTCGAATCCCAGACCCAGAGACTTAAAACACTGTCAAGCACACATGCCCTATAGCAAAAATTCCTCTTAAAACACACACACACACACACACACACACACACACACACACACACAATGAGATATCATTTCAAGCCTATAGAATACCCATTATCAATAAATAGAAAATAATTATTGGTGAAGATGCAGAGAACTTGTAACCCTTGTATACCTCTCCTTGTATACCATTGGAGAGAATGTAAAACGGTTCAGTGGCTATGTAAAACTGAACTAAAGTTCTTCAAAATATTAAAAATAAAATTACCATACTATCCAACAGTCCCACTTCTGTAAAAGTATATGTAAAAGTATTGAAAATAGGATCTCAAAGAGGTATTTGCAAACCCACATTCATGGCATCATCATTCACAATAACCAAGACATAGTGGAAAAAAATGTCCATGAACAAATGAATAGATAAAGAAAATGTGGTATACACATACACGAAATATCATTCAGCCATTAAAAAGCAGGGGATTCTGTCACATGGTACAACGTGAATAACCAAGAGGGCATTAGGCTAAGTGAAATAAGCCAGACAGAAAAAGACAAATACTGCATGATTTCTACATAGGGAAAGTTTCTCAAGTAGTTAAACTCTTAGAAACAGGAAGTGGAATTATAGTGTAGCTTCTGGGGCCTGGAGACAGAGGGGACAGAGGGATAATAGATGTGGCTTAGTGGGTACAGAGTTTCCGTTTTGCAAGATAAAAGTTCTGGAGCTCTGTGGCACAACGAGATGCACATAGTAAACAGTACTGTACTATACAATTAAAGCATGGTTCAGAGGTTAAACAAAATGAGCTGCGTGTACTTCTTGATATTAATAGCTGTGGGTGATTCAGCATTACAAAGTGAACATGACAAAATAGGATACGTAATATGATCACATACATGTATGTGTAACCTATGTGTGTGTATCTATCTATGCATATGTGTACATGTATGGTTGTCTATATATGTATAGATCTTTGTACATTGCATTTGTATGTTTATACGTATTTTATATGAATATGAACTATGCCTGTGTAGTTATACACATGTATCTTTGTATAGTACATTTATATATTTTATACCTACCTTTATATGTTAGGTACAATGAAATATAAGAACAATCTGGCAGAATACATATGTGACTGATTTATCATTTTATTCTTAGTGCTCAGCTCATAGATGATTAGAAACAGATGATGGACAAGTAATAATATATACTATGTACCATATAAAAAAACTAGAAGGTTAAACACCAAAATACTAACAGTCATCTGTGTTTTAAGGTATTTTTACTTATCTGTATGTCTAGAAAGTTTTTAAAGAACAGTCTTATTTGTACTCAAATAATTGTTTAAGATAAGAGATAGAGAAGAAATGGTTAAGTCTAGACATAAACAGCAAAATGGTGAACTTTTTTAGCCCAAGTATGTAAGTTCCCTAATAAAATGAGCATAACTTCCCGTTTTATTTGTGGGAGAAGGAATGTCTAAGAACACAAAGTATGAAGATGAGAGAGGTGACGGCCTCAGAGAGGTCGGGGGAACTAGGACAGGTGCTGCTGGAGTCAGGGCTAGCAGGATGAGCGCACTCTCACTAGGTGGACAGCAGAAATCCACTTCGAAAGGGAGACAGGACCAATAATGCTATGAACATGGGGATGAACAGGTGGGTTTTAGTGGCCAGTGGTGGACATAGTTTTGAGACTTAAAAAGAAATGAGATTGGAAAAAAGATGTGCTCTGGTTGTTGTGCTTCTGCTGTGAAAGGTTAGGCACTGGGACTTTGTCCTGTGGATGTAGGGAACCCTCTTTGTTTGGTTAGCACAGTGTGGCATGGCCAAAGTGCTGTTTTACAACGATTTGCCTGCCAGTGAGTTGCAACATGGGCTCAAAGTAGATAGATTGGTTAGAAAGTTCAAAAAACATCCCAAGTTAGAGGTCATAGAGACCCAGACCGAGTAGAAGGGGGAAGTGCAGAAACAGATGACAAAGACAGATGTCAGAGACACAAAGAAAGAATCCACAGGAATTAGAGATTGACTGGGACAGCCCAAGAGGATGCAGGTTTAGGGAAAGCCCTGTGTATCTTCATCTGTTTTCTTCCCACTGGGTAAAATAAACATCTGGTAACATAAACATCGCAGGCTAAAATAAATGTTAGAACATTTTGGGGGAGGAAAACTCATTTCAAAAGAAAGTCTGTGCAAGCAGAATGTCCTGTCAAAGACTTTGGGTTTGGTCTTCTTCAGTCGGGAAGGACGTTGCTGTTGAGGCACCGTAACTGCCATGGCTTCCACTGCTTTGGCGAAACCTCAGATGCATGGCCTTCTGACCAAGTGTCTGCGATTTCATATTGTTGGAGCATTCATTGTATCCCTGAGTGTTGCAGCTTTCTATAAGTTTGCTGTGGCTGAACCAAGAAAGAAGGCATATGCAGATTTCTACAGAAATGATGATTCCATGAAAGATTTTGAAGAGATGAGGAAGGCTGGCATCTTTCAGAGTACAAAGTGATTTTGGAATGTAAAGAATGTCACTGGATTGGTGCCATGTTCCTGAAACATGAATACAGGGGCTAAAGAATAGTTTCTCTTGATAAATAAATACTGTGGACAGTAAAAAAAAAAAAAAAGACTTTGGGTTTGGGGTAGACTTTTGTTTTTTAATTTGAAGGAGGAAAGGATACTGCTCTGAAAGTCTGAAGGTGGAAACAATTGGGACAATGAGGACAAGAATGAAGATGAAGGAGTGGTGGAATGATTGGGATGGACCTTCAGAAGAGAAAGAGGATCTAGAACAAGGCAGAGAAATGGGGGAACGCCCCATGGCAGAGACTTGCGGTTCTCAGATAGAAGTGAGGAAGTGAGCTCACACGCTCAGCCAGATCATCTGTTTTTGCTGTAGGGGTTATGGAGGCTGCTGGTTTTGCAAGGAGAGGGTGTGGACTGAGCAGAAAAGAATGCATCTGAAACACTGGTTGAAAGGGTCTTGAAGAAAGAGATTAATAAAGGTCAGGCAGGTAGAGTCAGGCTCATAGAACTCAGCAGCCTATTCTTCCACAGCTAAAGAGCCTGTGTCCCTTAGCATGGAAGGACCGGTACAGGGTGACACTGTACTTGCCAGTATAGCAAGTCATGGTAGGTTCAGGACACAAGAGAGGGGTGTTGAGGCTGAGATGGGCAAATAAAAAGAGACCCCAAGCCTGGAAAAACAAGAAGCACAGTCTGACAAGTAAGAGGATCCGCTTCCAAATTTCAATAACCTTTAGTATTTGGCAATGACAGTGTGTTTGCACAAGTCCTCAAACAGGACTGTGGGAGGGATGGATCCTTGAGGAAATGCTAAGGAGCCTTCAGAGGGCTGACTGGGCAGTGGGAAGATTCACTAGAGTTTAGATCTAATAGCTCAGCTTAGACTAGATGATGTATGACTTTTTTCCTTTTCTAGTTTTTTTTTTTTTTTTTTAAGAGAAATTTTTGCTATAGAGCGTGTGTGCTTGCCAGAGAGACAGAGAGATAGAAAGTGAGAAATCACCTACAGGGGGCATGACCACATCACAATCCCTTGTCTTCCAGTCTCCAATCAGGATTCTGGGCATACATGCCCAGCATGAGTTTCAAGTCCTGGGTTAGGGACTTGAACCACAGTTGACTAAGTGAGAGTCCAGCAGTATAACCATTATGCCATCTGCTAGTCCCTGTATTCCACTGCTTTAATTACTGCAGCTTTGTAATAAATGTTGATATCAGGAAGTATGCCATTTCCAGCTTTATCCTTCTTTCTCAAGATTGCTTAGACTAATCTGAATCTTCTGTAGTTCCATAAAAATCTTAGGATTTTTTAAAAGAATTATTTTATTTTATTTTATTCATTGTCATTTTTTTTTTTTTTTTTTTTTTTGAAGTTTAGAAACAGAGAGAGAGAAGGAAAGTGAGAAAGCAGCTGCCACAGGATTTGAAACATAGTCAGCCATGTAGCAGTACCTACTGGCCCAAGAATCTTGGGATTTTTAGAAATGATTATTTTTGTATGTGGGGAACCAGCAGTTAGCGTAATGGATGTCTGGACCCACGTAGTCGACCGCGGTTCGCGTCTCGGACCCGGTGGCTTACAACTCACGCCGGGCGCGTGTGTGTGCGTGCCCAAGATCCCGAGAGGAGAATGGAGGAGAAGGGATTGCGGCGTGACCATCCCCCCTGGGGAGTGATTTCTCGCTTTCTGTCTCTATGTCTCTCTCTGTCTGTCTGGCGAGCGCACGCGCCCTATAGCAAAAAACCTCTCAAAAAAAAAAAAAAAAAAAAAAAAGAATTGTTTTATTTTGTTTTATTCATTGTCATTTTTGAAAAAGTGTCACTGATATCTACCTATCACTTTGGGTAGTGTGGACTCTTTTTTTTAAAAAAATATGTTAGGGCACATGTGCTCATCCAAAAAAAAGAGTGAGAAAAAGAGAGAGGGAAAGTGAGAAAGCACCTCCCAGGGAGGACGGCCATGCTGCAATATCTTTTCCTTCATTCTCCTCTTGGGACTTCGGGCATGCATGCACATGCACCTGGCATGTTTTTCATACCAGGGTCTGGGACTTGAACCACAGTTGACCATATCAGATCCAGTCATCTCAAACACCCATCAAGTGGCCCAATATGGGCATTTTAACAAAATTAAATCTTTCAACCCATGAACACAGAATGTTTTATCATTTAATTATTTGTTTGTGTCCCCTTTAATTTGTCATTAATGTCTTATCATTTACAGTATAGAAGTGTTTTACTCTCTGGTTACATTTATTCTTAACTATTTTATTCCTTTTGATACTATTGTAAAGACAATTTTTAAAAATTCCTCTCAGATGGTTTGTTAGTGTATAGAAATGCAACTGTATCTTACAACTTTGCTGAATTTATTAGCGGGTTTTTTTAGGTTTATTTATTTATTCCATGAATGGAAGAGACAGAAAGAAAGTGAGAGCGAAGTATAGTACTCCAACAGGGTCTGACAGCATAGTCCACACCCATCTTGTCAGCCTGGGTCATAAACACACATATGTGCCCAGCATACTCAGGGTGGTCTCTGGATTCAAACCAGTAACCTTCCCATGTGAGTCAGTTTTGTAGAACATTGTGTTTTACCACTGAGTCATCACACAGCTCCTATTTATGAGTATTAACAGGGTTTTGTGGGGGGGAGGGAGATGGTTTAGTATATAAAGTTTTCAATATACAGAAGAATATTATCATTAATGATATTATGTTACTCTTTTCATTATGAATATTAATACCAAGAGCTAACATCTCTTGAGTGCCTTCTACATGCCAAGATCGTTAAGAGTATTAACTCATTAAACAATTCATTTTCTATGTAAAAATGTCCAAATTTAGAAAGTTTAAAATTACCTTTCACAACTTCAAAGAGCTAGAAAATGGGGGTCAGGATTTGAGCCCTGATCTCTGTAGAGCCCAAACTGAAGAACTAGGCTTTTCTGGGGTGTCTCAGTAAGGCCTGGAGGTGAGGACTTTCCAGATAATTATGTGATAACTCAGGAGTCTCCTTGCCAGGGGCATCTCCAACACTCAGGTTACCCAGATGTAGCCCTACAAGCAGTTACTAAATCAGCTACAACTAAAAAGAGAAATTGATCGAAAAGCTCCTGTTTCATAGAATAACTCTAGCAACATACCCAGCATCAAAGACAGCCCAGATTAAAAGGAAGTAATGTATAAAGGGCTTCCTACACACACCGACAGTTCCACAAAGCCACTCAGGACATGCTTCAAGGTGACTCCATTTATCAGCCTTCTCGTGAGATCCTGACGTAGACCTCCTAATATCATCGTATCCTGAGGACTGTAGGTTTCTAGGTCACCACCTTTAATATTGGTTGTGACTGGGACTTACTTGGTGTTTGTGACACCTGGTATTGGCTGGGATTGGAGAAAAGCAGAAGAGACAGACGAGGGTTTGAAATGTTATTTTTCCAGCAGCTTCTCACATATGTGTATGCCTCACCCGTGAGCTCCCACCTTCCTGCTCCTCCTGGCCCATGTAGACTCACTGTCCCAATCTATAAGTCCTCTCTTTAGGACAAGGAGACCAGGGTTGTAGTTAGAGATGCAAGCTGACACTTCATGCCAGTGAACAGGCTAAGAATACTACATGCGAATTAAGATCTTGAACGAGTATGCCTCCGTCTATATATCAGGTCATCAGGAAAATCATGATATGTTTTCCTATGCAAAAATGTGTCATGACTTTCCCAAGGAACCAATAGAAAGTAAGGAGAGGTAGGTAACCATATTGTGATGAAACAAGACAATGAGACTTTGACTCTGTGTAAATGTTTACGTGCATCAACTCTGTGTACATAGACCAAATGCCTACAATTATTGGAGTGTTTCGAGTACAACTTTTTTTTTCTAAATTCTGCTAAATAGCTCCATTAGAATAGAATCCAAATCTGATTCATCATTTCCTCCCTCCTCTACCAAACTCATTACCTGGTACACAGTAGATACTGAATATACATTTGTTAAGTAAGAAACCTGGTAATATTTCTAAATGCAGCCTATTGCCAGAAATCAAAGTGTAGTCATCAAACTTCATGTTTGAATCACTGTAATCCCTCTCCATTGTCCTATTAGTTGTTCAGACCAGGACTCAGACTATCATTAGAGAGACCACAATAAAGAGCCATGGTAAATAATGCTACTTGAATGTTTAAAATATGACTGGTTCAATTGATATTGTATTGCAACAATCTACAACTCTATATTCCTTTGAGAATAATCTGAATCACTCCTAAGAATGCCAGTTTTTATTTCATTATACTTTTAATTATTAAAGAAGAGTATTTTATGTTTTAAGAAATACAGACATATATAATACAACCTATAAATTAAAAAATAATAAAGATTATCGTAAGTACTAAAAATAAAATAAAAATCACAATTTTCCAGGTAAATCAGCTAAACATTAGGAATATTTTGTAAGCTTACTAATCAATTGAGTTTTATCTTTGGGTAATTTCCCTGATTCATTAAATACGTATTTTTGTAAGACTTTTCTGTATTTAAGGTCATTAGTTTCTTGTGAATCACGTCCACATTAACTGTGCTTTGATAAGAATGCCATTTCTAATGGACTTAGCCTTCAGGCAAATAGATCCTTTAAAAAAATCATAATATTTTAGAGCCAAAGAATTCTCATAAGTTATCTAGTTCTGCTTCTTCAATTGATCATAAGCATTGCCCCAAGGAGACAGAGGGGTTGCCTCTGGCCATGCATCCAAGATGAGAGACCTGGCATGTGCTCTTACTTCTACCCATTCTAACTCCTATTTCTCCTTGATTCTCAACATAAAGCCTTCACTGACCCCCTACGCTTATTCTCATAGAACTCTACAAGGGACTTGAAGAAGTTCCTAGGAAAATGGAATTAAAGTATAAATTTATTTTGTCATGTATAGTTCTATGAAATTGAAATCTATGTATAGTTCATTCATAATATACATTTTCCATAAAATTCTGAAGACCCCCCTCATATATTTCTGTACCTTTGTTTGTAACACTATATACTAAGCATCTGCTTTTCACCAGAACTATACAATGTCAGTAAATTTGCTATGAAGAGAATAGTCCATATACATTTGTAGAATAAATGAGAAAATGAATAAGTAAATGAGTTCCTCTATAATGCATTTCCCATGATATCACACGGACTTCATTCATTTGTATACCTAGCATATTGTTTGATGTTTGTCTATTCTAAAAAAAAATAATATTTTATTCCTTTCTAAAAACATTGGTTAAAAACCATAAATCTTTATTTCGTCACACAAAAAATCAAATCTTTATTTCATCATGCACCAAAAATCTTTTTAAGAAAATAAATAAGAGCTTTTTGACATCCTAAAGACAGAGTTTTAGAAATCGTTTTTGGAAACCCCTAATCCCTCAAGGGTTAGGACCATATTTTCTTGATCTTTCGCCCAACGCCTCCTAGCGCGTAATGGGTATGGCAAGCAGTAAGACGTCAAAACGCGTTGGTTGAATAAAAGAATGAGGAAATGAATAAGACATGACATTTTACAAATAGCTGAATAATGGCAAATTATCTGAATAAGTAGAAGTACTACCCAGAACTTTCTTCTTTTTCTCTAGCATAAACCATTTGCATCTTCTGGAGGAGCGCATTCTGAGAACCAAACAAGAGGTTGAGTATGCAGTGTCCGAATCCAAGTGAGAACTTGATCTGAGTTACAAGAGGGTAGAAATCTTGTCTCCTCAAAAGTTAGAATAAATTGAAAGTCCCAGAGAGGACAAGAAATACACCATCCCCTGCCTGTTCAGCAACAGGGACTCTGGAGCCAGCCTGTCCCCCTCTCTGTGTCAAAACCCAGCCACGCTGAAACATGCTGACTGAGCAGCAGCTGAAGAGAAGCCACCCACCGTTCCAATAAAGCCAGCACACAGCCAGGAGGGCAGCGGTGGCCACCCCACACAGTCAGGCTGGCCTGACCTAAACGCCCTTCAAACAGAAAGCACTTTTCTGAATTTCAGAGAGACCGACCGTAGTCAGCCCCGTGGCAGTCTTAGGTTAAGTCCACGAAAGCAAGGGTTAACATACAGTGCTGTGCAGTGAAAGCATTGCCTGTATTATGTTAAACCCCCTTTATATGAAAGGAAAAATCCAACTGTTGTGTAGAAAATCCCTACCCTTTCCGATCGATGCGTCCTAGCACTAGGGCATCTAGTAATTTCTGATTCAGTCTCCTGTAGCCTTTGCTTCAATGACAGGGCACAGCAGGCCAGGGGTAGACAGCAGCCAGGTTCCGCGTGGCAAGCCATCGGCCCCGTCAAGAGGTGTGAGTGTTGGGGGGGTGACACACGGAGGGAGATGTCACTATGGGTCTCCCTGGGACTGTTTTAAACCATGCCCGAGTCCTCAATCATAGACTCAGAGTTCAAAGGGCTGTTAGGCTGTTGGTCACTGATCTCATCTCAAGGTGATAGTCACCTCCGGCCTTTCTGCACACAACAAGCCACTGTCTATCCATCTTGGAGCAGCTTGACACCAGATTCTCTACCCATTTTACAGCCAGTGAACATTCCCTATTGATTTATTGATCGGTGTCTGCCTGTGGAGAGAAGGTTGAACAGACTCTGTGTGCACTCACAGTTTCTCGCATGGATTTTTTTTTCCTTCTTTCTTTCCTCCTTTTTATCCAAGCGGTGTTAGCAGTCCAGGGTGTAGCAGGAATTAGAGCATGCAGGAGCCCAATTCACTGGTTGTGAACGTGCCCAGATCCTGTTGGTCTGTCGGGCCTACTTGCCTTTTCTTGCCTCTTTTTTCTTTTTTTAAAATTTTGTCTCAAACGAAGAATACTTGCTCCTCATTCACTCTTATTTTGCCTAGCGAGTCCCTCCTTCTTTTACCTTTATTTTGCTATTTCCTAAATCCAACAAGGAACAAGCAGAGAGGAGGGAGTTGGGAGAACTAACACACCCCTTTTGTTTTTTGTTGTCACATCCCATTACAGGAGAAGAGCACCTTATTTACAAAAACAAAAGAATCTCTCTTCGCCATCTACTTTTGAATTTGCAGTGTTTTTGGTTACTGTGAATCATTTATAATTCAAATCTGAGTCATTCTGATTACACTGGTTTCTCTTCTGAAAAACAAGTATTTTTTAGCATACTCAATCTTACTAGAATTTCATGAATGAGCATTCAGAAGCCTTGAAATCTGTGTGGTCCTTAAGCTTTTTAATCTGCAGAGCAAGGTTAAGAAAAGTGCCTATAAGGCAAATCCCTCCCTTCAAGGGGAGACAGAAAGTGAAAAATCCTCATAAACAATCACACATCTACCGAGAATAAGGTGGAACAGTAGAAATCATTGGAACAACTGTGTCGGATAAGCAGACGAAACAGCTATGCTTAGCACTAATTATCTCCCAGCCATCTCAGACGGGATCTACAAATCACACCTCTAGATCCCACAGTTCTTCACTACTTTTGGAGTTTTCAGAGGAAGAATTTATTTATTTATTTATGGTAATTAGATGGAATAATGACTGTGCTGTCCATGAGTAAAATGATCTCAACACTGAATTCCCAGGTCATATTTTATCCACAAATATATTTTTTAAATAATAATTTCTTTGGCTTAAAATAAACCAATCACTGTTCTAAAAGCAAAATTTTCCAAATAGACAAACTTGCCTCAGATGCTTAATATCCAGCCTCAATTTTCTAGGAATTTCTGTAGGTTTTTGAAGTGATTTCAGCTTTCCATGGCTACATAGCCCTATTTTAATCCCCTTTCCAAAAAATGCTCTTCCACTTGGAGCTAGAAGTCATCTAAGAGGCCTAACTGGACTGATACAGCTCATTTCTTATTTTTACATCTGTTGATTTAACTATATAAGTGTGTTACATATTTTTAAGTGTTTTTAAGATTACCTGTATTTGTTCTTTTTCAAAATTTTAATTGTCCTCAAGATTCCAGTGGTAAACAATCAAAGTAAGAAAAGACAATTAAGGGGCCAGGAGTTGGTGTGATGGTTAAGGGTGCTGGACTTCCACATGACTATCCGCAGTTCAAGTCCTGGATCTGGCGGCTTGCTTTCTCACTTTCTCTCTCTCTCACATACACACACACACACACTGTTGCTCTCACTCTGTCTGTTTCTGATCAAATTAAAATAAGTAAATAAATAAGTTAAATAAAATAATTATTTTACAAAAAGAAAAGACAATTAAAAAGAAAATTAAAAATACAAATTAAAACAGGGTACCATTTTCTACCTATCAATTAGCAAAAAAAAAAAAAAGAGAGACAGAAGGAAAGAAAAGTAATGATAATTCATTCATAAAACCCATTAATAGGGAACCAGCAGTTAGCGTAATGGCTATGTCGCTGGACTCCCACGTAGTCGACCGCGGTTCGCGTCTCGGACCCGGTGGCTTACAACTCACGCCGGGCGCGTGTGCGTGCGTGCCCAAGATCCCGAGAGAAGAATGGAGGAGAAGGGATTGCGGCGTGACCATCCCCCCTGGGGGGTGATTTCTCGCTTTCTGTCTCTATGTCTCTCTCTGTCTGTCTGGCGAGCGCACGCGCCCTATAGCGAAAAACCTCTCCAAAAAAAAAAAAAAAAAACCATTAATAAATGTCCAGTAGGCAACATAAATAGGTGAAACCATTTTAAAAATAATTGAACAGCATGTATCAATAGTGTTTAAAATGTAGGTTGTATACAGACACACTTTAATCTAATCTAAAGAAATAGTTTTAAATAGATTAGAGGACATAAAAGCAGGGAAATAGTTATGGACACTGGAGACAGTGCAGAGAGAGGGTGGGAAAAGGGAAGAGTATAGGAAAGGAAATCAGGGAGAAAAAATAAAGAGGCAAGACATTTGTGGGACACAGAAATGGTTTATTGCCTGTTGATGATAACGTGTATAGTATTCTCAACTGGACTGGTCTGAAGTGTATTTCACGTTGAGTAAATTCTCTTTACAAGCCAAATGATGTATAGCAATCAAATGTTTAAAAAAAATAAGAATTTAAAAATAGCTTTAAATAATAAAAAATAATCTATGCTTAAAGAAATTCAACTGATGGTACATGAAAATAGTCAAGTTGTGGTATATTCACTCAGTATAATGAGCTATCATAAAACTTAAATGATCATAAAGAAGAGGTAATAAGGAGAAATTCTTTCACTATAATAATAAGTGGAGTGGACTGCCAAATATCAAAAGTATACTTATAACTGTAGAGAGATGAATAGACACAGAGAAAAGAAGATCACTAAATACTAGTCATAATGTCAGGTTGGAATGATGAGAGTATAATCTTTTCTCTTACCCAAATATTCTTTTGCTTGTACGGTTGTTTCTAATAAAAATAAACACCAAAACTTGCAAAAAAGTAGAACAATGACTTGCCTTTGAAATTATTTGGGATGGCTTTCAAACATGTAATGAAAGTTCAGTATTTGTGTTTTTCTTACTTAGAAGTCACCTATAGGGCCAAGGTAAGGAACTGAGGTATTTGCTTGAGTAAAATGGTTTTGAAAGCAGTTGGAACTTTTTCCCATAAGGGGGAAGTTTTTCTGGAATGGACTTCCAGTGACCAACAATCAGACAGGAATGACTAGATAAATTGAGATTGTGTAGTGTTGTAGAAAAGGGCTTTCAAACACTGGATTCTAGACCTAGACCATTAACTAACTGGAGGGAAAAATATCACTGAATTTCTTTATGCATTAGTACTTTATCCAAACAGATAAAATCACCTTTAATCTATAAAACATAAAATGTAATGATAGACCACTGGATCAATGGGTAAAGTACCTAACATCACTCTATTTCAGTTCTCACTCTTCCCTCAAAAATAGTATTGGATTTTTTTCAACTTTTTCTGGCTGGAGTGGCCAATTCATAAAGCAGCCTCATAGTTTTATAATCCAGAATGGTGCCAGTGAGGATGTCAGGCACCGCTGTGGCAGGATGACCTGCCCCCTTCTGAGGAAAGCGCTGACCAATGGCACAGGCCCCCTAGGGGGTGTGGCAGGAGGATAGTCCCAGCCAGTGCATTGACCTGCATGTATCTGGGAGCTGTGCTACAAAAACAAACAAGACTCCACTGTAAGCTCAGATGTCCCAGCAAGAGAACAAAGGTTGAACCTGTGCATACTGTTAACAAGGTTAAGTCAATAGTTGGGCAGGACTTCCTACCTAGGAACTGCTTATGGTGGAGAGTCACAATCATCAGGTCTAAGCATCACATGAACACATTGCCCAAAAACTGGTCAAAAGTTTAGATGAACACCCTCCTTAACAAAAAATAAATACCAGTGCTTTTCCCTGAGCTAGGAGTTCAGATGTTCAAATCACTTGTAAGAGCTAAAGAGGTGGGTCTTGAACTGATTCCTTTACTCAACCAACAATGATCAAGCTCCCAAATGTGCTTAGCAAAGGACATGGAGAGAAGAATAGGCAAAATCCTGGTCTCTGAGGACTTTTCAGCCCACTGTAAATAGTAACGAAATGTTGCAGATTTAGTATCCTGTACAGGACCTGGTGCTTTCTACTCAGTGCTACATTTAACCTCCCAGCATCCCCATGTAGGTTGGTTATACAAAAATGTAGCAGGCCTTGTTTGGGCAGGGGCTTGTTAGACTGAGGTGTGATTATGACCAAAGGAGTTTCCTCTGTCCATGTTTGGGATAGCCAAATATTCTGAGAGAGGGCTAAGTGGCCAGAGAATGTGACATATGCACAAAGTTGAAAGAGCATATACCTATTAGAGTAGGACCTGACCATAGCCTAGTGATTAAAGAAGCTGGACCCCACAGCGCCAACCACAGTTCGAATCCTGACACCAGCCTCTGGAAAAACACACTGGTGCAAGCATGTGTGCAAAATCCTGACGAGATGAAGAAATGGAGGAGAAGGGATTATGATATGACCATACCCCAATGGGGAGTGCTTTCTCCCTCTCTCTCTCTCTCCCTCTTGGCCTCTCTCAAAATTGCACACATCCTCTGGGAATTCAAACAAACAAACAAAAAATAATTAGAGTACATATTCACAGCATGCTATTGTGCAGAAGAGGGAAGAAATACATTTCCACATTTCCCACCACAATGTGCCCTGAGAGTTCCAGGTACAAGTATAAGGAGAACCCTCAGTTGTGGGGCCAGGGAGTTTCTGCACATTCTAGCAATACTTCCTACCCAGCTCTTCTGGCTTCAGAGTTTCAGTCTCTGCTCCAAGATCCCCAGATCCAAGAGTTGGTAGGAGGAGGCACTGGGAGGAGCCTTGGAGTTGACCCATCCCCCTGGGTCAACTGATTTTTCTCAAATAATCTAGAGTTTATTTTTTTCAGGAAGTAGAGAGGACTCAGCCATATCCATTCTACTTAAAGCAAGTCCCTGCTGTGTTACCAATCTCATTGCCCATGAGATTGTCCAGTCCCTCACTTGGGAAATGGAAAAATGACAGCCCATAAAGGAATCATAACTGGGCCCGGTAGGTAGTATGGTGGTTAAGGTCTAGATTTCCACATGGCCAACCACAGTTTGAGTCCTGGACCCAGAAGCTTGAAAAACACACTGGGCATGTGTGTATATGAGCCCAGAATCCCAAGAGAAAAATGGAAAAGGGATTGCAGCATGGCCATCCCCCCAGGGGTGATTTCTAATTTTATTTCTGTCTCTATCCAGCAAGCTCACACACCCTATGACAAAAACCTGAAAAAAAAAAAGAAAGAAAGATGACAGATAGATAGATAGATAGATAGATATCATACCTTGCCTAAGGCACTTAGCTAACATCCAAACTCTTGGCAACACAGGCCCGGGCAGACCTACTTCCTGACATACATCCATGCATCCCTTCCTACCTGCAGTCCTGGAGCAAGCCAGCAGCACACTTAGAGGTCACTTGTCCACACTGTATTTTTGTCATTTTAAGGATCTCCTACGCCAGATGTAACCATGGTTTTATTGCAAAGGAAATGCCATTGTTCTGGGCACTTCTCTCCTATCTCTGTACTATGAATATGAACTTGGGGGCAAAAACAAACACAAATGTAGACACTAATGTTATCTTCAGGTGATTTCACCAATATTGGTGTTGGTATTCCTCATTGATCAGAAGCTGCTTTGACTTATTCATGGCTTAACATTGTTTGATAATAAAATTAAGAAAAAAAAGAAGAAATCAAACTCTAAACCATTCAGCACACCTGAGGTGTGATACTTGCAGCTTTCAACATGTCCTGGTTAGACAAGCTGACCACGATTCAAAATCATCGATTCTTGCCACCTTTCCGCCAGAGTATTCCTGTGTTCTACCCCCACCCCCCTGCCCCCCTCTGGCCTGCCACTTGCTGATGCTATTTGCCAGGGAGTGAAGGTGTCTGTGAGCTTTGAAAATTGGATCACAGGGACAGCTCCATGCTGGCCCCAGTCATGCTGACGGCAAGACTGATCAATCAATACCCTGTGTGACACTTTCAGAATTCATTGGAAATGATGCCCTTTCCAAATGACACCCACATTTTATCAAGGGCAGCTCTAGTGGGGGAAAAAACACCA
Source organism: Tupaia tana (assembly GCA_026018925.1). Taxonomy (NCBI): domain Eukaryota; kingdom Metazoa; phylum Chordata; class Mammalia; order Scandentia; family Tupaiidae; genus Tupaia; species Tupaia tana. The sequence goes on from JAKSZU010000023.1 coordinate 19,473,055, forward strand.
CACCAATGTGTTTTCCTTAGATATATCTGGTTCCAGTAAGCTCTACTGGTTAGTAACCAATAAGTCTGCATCTCTGGCCTCTCCCCACTACCCCAAAGCCTCTGAACAAGGAGGAGATAGTGTGTTTGGGCAGCTTTACATGTTGACATTTTTCTGAGGCCTTTAATCTGACATAGAGACTAGGAAATGGCCATGGTTCTTTCAATGCAACAAATATTTTAAAATTCTAGGTTGTTTGTAGACTTCCAGCACACTAGACTCCTACAGAAAACAAATGAACATGTTCTTCCAGGATGAAAGGCTTAAAAATGCCAGGCCACTAGTCTAAATACTTTGAGAGGGGTGACCCATCCCTGTTCCATATGATGCCGGGGGACACGAAGGATTTACTTTGCTTTTGTGGCAGTAGTGTGTGTGAGGAAGGAGAGGACAAAGTGTCTGCTCCCTAGGCCAGCCCAGAGGGTTTTCAGGGCTGCTTAACAAAACCAGCTGTGATGCTCTGGTTTAATATCTAAGTTCTGATGAGGTTATGGAATGCTCCCAGCACATTCTACCTTTAGGAAGCTCATCCAGGCCCCAGGAGTAGAGGTTTCCAATGGCTTTGAGGTACTAAGAGAGGAGAAGTGACTTTTCATTCATTTATTTTAATTTGACGTGAGTTTTCTTACTGGAGGATTCCAGAACAAAGAGAGAACACAGAAGATGGGAGTAGGAACTCAGGGTTCACCGTTTGAACAAAACCCCAGACAGCAACAATTAAGAGCAGTGGTTCTCAACTTGAGTGTGCATCAAGATCACCTGGAGGACTCACTAAAACACAGGTTGCTGGGCCCCACCCCCGAAGTTTCTGATGCAGTAGGTCTGGGGTGAGATTTCGCATTTCTAACAAGTTCCCCGATGACACAGTCACCACTTCTGCTGCTGCTCTGGGACCACAGCTTGAGAACTACCAGCTCAGAGTGGCTTTAAATCACCTAAGCCAAATTCATCTAACTGTGTAAACAGCACTGGAATTACTTTTATTTTATTGGGCTCATCAGGGTGCATATGATAAAGCATCTGTTTAATGAAACCAATTTCCCAAACTGTTGTGGGGTTTCTGGTTTTTGTTTGTTTTGTTTGTTTTCTGCCTGGTACCATGAAAGAACAAAGGTGAACTGTGTATCTTCTTCTTCTCTGACAATGACAATTCTGCAAACAAAACAAGCATGTGACTAGTCCTTGACAGTTCAAGCTCCTCTTAAGGTTCAGGGAGCAATCACTGGGGCCTTGAGTATCCAGGTCAACTGAGTTAACCAGGGCCTGGTCAATCACAGGGCTCTGGGCTGTCACAATGAATGGGCAATCAATGGGCCATCCCATGCTGTGGTTGAAACACTCAGATCTAAGGCCTATTTCAGTATCTGGTTATCATGAATGCCAAATGAGCTATCATGAAATAGCCAAGTTCTCAGATAGGAAACAATTTGATGGGTCTCGTGATTTTTCTCCTCAACCAATCAGATTAATTATCAAAAATTGCCTAAAAGCCCCTAAAATAAAACAATGAGGGCGATATCCAGCTTTCTAACAGGAGTTCAAGATTTTCTAAGGGATGACTATTTTCTTTTTTAAAATGCCAAATGAAGGTATGAACACAAGAATACTCCATTCAATATAGCATCGCTCCTCTGTTATACAGAATTCCAGTACCTTTGGATTTTCTTCTGTGCAGCTTTCCAGCAATGGGGAGAATCTCACTTTCAGAGTAGGAGATTTATGATTCCCTCCAGCTGGGGATAATTAGAAAAAGAGAAAATGGTGTAGGGACAAGGATAAAGAGCAAAACAAAGCAGGACATGGGGGATGTTTTGTAAATTCTTTTTGTCTCTTTCGGGATGTTGAGAGAAGATAAAACCCAGCCTCAGATACTCCCAGGCCTGTCGGAAGGCAGGAAGCTAGCGTGGGAATGGGAGCTGAGCATGCTTTGGCACGAAGCTCCTTGAGCAGTTTCTAAATCTCTGTGCATTAGGGATAGAAGGTGAGAAATACCTACCCAGTGAGAGCAAGTCAGCTATCAATAGATTAAAATTTCCAAAGGTTTGGGGTTTACATGTTTGTTGGTTTTCTTTCTCTCTGTTTTCTCTATCTTTAGCATCCAAGTTACCCTGTATTTTTAAATACAAATCGGAGTTGAGTCATGAGAGGCAACAACTCCCATTCATTACAACAGCAAAGGCACTAAATTTTTTGTTGTTGTTGTTGTTGTTGTTGTTTTTTGGAGAGGTTTTCACTATAGGGCGCGTGCGCTCGCCAGACAGACAGAGACAGACATAGAGACAGAAAGCGAGAAATCACCCCCCAGGTGACGGCCACACCGCAATCCCTTCTCCTCCATTCTCCTCTCAGGATCTTGGGCACGCACGCACACGCACCCGGCATGAGTTTTAAGCCACCGGGTCCGGGACGTGAACCGCGGTCGACTACGTGGGAGTCCAGCGACATAGCCATTACGCTAACTACTGGTTCCAAGGCACTAAATATTTTAATAGTGGTTAAAACACAAAGGAGAGCCCTTTCAATATTGTGTTACCTGGAAAAAAGAGGAGAGAGAAGAATCTGTTTCCTTAAAGTGTTAAAATAATGCTAGAAGGAACCCAAAAATAGTTTCCAGTAAACAAGGAGTAGCAAATAGAAATTAACTCAGATATAACTTTTATAACCAACTAATAAGAGATAAAATATCATTGGTGTTCTCTTTACAATGTTGATTTTACCGTTTTATTTTTATCTCATAAAATAGTTAAAGTGATTTTTATGTGTCCATCCACTTCTTTGGTTCCCCAACTCTTTACGTATAAGATCATTCAGTCCTCAACTATGAATCCCTCTATCAGGGGCCTCTCAACTCCTATATTATATAGGCAAGTCAATAAGCTCAGATTGATTGCTGGAGCTATGCACAGCACAGGAGATGGACAAAGGAGATGGAAGATGGAAGGAGATGGAAGGACAGAGAAAGACAAGAATAAAAACATATTCCTTGATCTTAAAGAACTCACAACGTAGTGACAGGAACAGGTTAATAAATACCAAACTATTGCTACAGTATGAACGTCAAGTGAAGAACAAGCATTCAAGGTGTTTCAGGACTGCTGTTTGTGTGAGACGGACAGGAGGGAAAAGTCCAGAAGTTTCCACAACAGTAGAGACATAGAAACTGAATCTTGAAACACACAAGGATTCACCATGTTGAGAATGGGACTAAGAGGAAGAAAGTAATCTGGTCAAAGTGAGAAACCTGTTAGAGAAACCTCACTGTGTCATTCAAGGATCACACCCACAATGAGCATTGTGAGAATTAAGGATTTGTTTTAGGAATCAGCCCTTGCGAAAATGTGGGAGGAGCTGCAGGAGAAAGGCTGATGAAGACAGTGGGGAGCAGAGAGAAAGTCATTCATTGTCCATCCAGAGCACTGGCGTGGGAGAACGAGTCAGAGTTTGCAGGGGAATCCAAGAAGCAGACATCCAGCCACCAAAGTGAAACCAGAGAGGAGGAGCTAGGAGAGGACAAAGAGAAGTAGTTTTCTGCTAAAGGGGAAGCCACGGTCCCTAAAGTGTCACCACTTCTGCCCAACCACATAAAATATCTGGTGGTAAACCTGACTTGAGGTCACTCTGGTCAGTAGGGCAGCCATTGGGAAGATGAGCTAGGTTGAGACAGCAAGGACTGGCTTGAACCCATCAGGTTCTGTATCTGACTGTAACAAACTTCCAAGAGTAGTAACTGCTGGTCTCTCCTACTCTCCAAATCTCATTCCAGCTCTTCCCTTGAGCAACCGTAACCAGGAATCATATAGAGAGTTCTAAGAAATGTAATTTGGAGCTGAATCCAATTGGTGCTTTGGACCTAATCCAAAGCACAGTTGTCAAGAGAACTGGAAAGAATGCTTTCAAACCAATTAATTTGTTCTCTGTGCTAAAGAAACTAGAGAGTTCTTAAAAGTTAGCATAAGATTTGTATCTCTCTCTCATATGCACTGTATGTGGTATCATGAATAAAAATTAATTAAAAACTTTAAAAAATAAATGACATACATAAAGCATACATTTATTTATAAAAGAAATCATGGTAACTTTTATTACAGGGATGAATTTTTTTTTTTTTTTTTTTGAGAGGTTTTTGCTACAGGGTGCGTGCACTCACCAGAAAGACAAAGAGAGACAGAGAGATAGAAAGCAAGAAATCACCCGCCAGGGGGAATGGCCATGCCACAATCTCTTCTCCTCCATTCTCCTCTCAGGATCTTGGGCACGCACACACACACATGCCCAGTGTGAGTTTAAGCCACCGGGTCCGGGACTCAAACCGCAGTCGACTACATGGGAGTCCAGCGACATAGCCATTATGCCAACTATTGGTCCCCAGGGATGGAATTTTTATAATACTCAAAACATTAAATGTCCATAAAGCAAAACGCAGTCAAGTGCTTTCCAACATGTGGGCCCAATTTGTCGGGTAGCCAGCCATCTGAGGGAAGTGAATGGGATTATATATAGTACTGGAATTCTCTGCAGAAAAACCTTAATTTCTAAGCTTCCATTTCTATTGATATTTTCATTTTGTCCCACTTGGCAGTTATCACCAGACAACTTCAATGGCTTCCAAAGAACTATCAAAACACATGATGTTTAATACCATTTTTGCATAAGGCATCTGATATCATGGTTCATTACAGATTTCCAAAATGGCCCCACACTGAACTAAGCAAGCCAGAGAGCTTTGTTTTTTCCTTGATAGGCTGAACCTCCTTTCACACAGACTTGAGTTTGAATTCCAGCTCCACTCTCTATTAGTATGTCGCAAATGGTAAATATTTTTTGCAAGTATTTCCCCCTTTGTTTTGCATTTCTACTCTCCTGATGAAAAGAAATTATTGGGGATGGATAATGGTGAAGGAGTGAAATGCAATGCTCTGTGAGGCTGACTCACTTGCAAACTTTCTGCATTTGCATCCAGAGACCTCCCTGAATATGCCAAGTACCCATGTGCCCTTGCTCTGGGTCTGGCTGAGACAAGAAATGAACTGCTGCATCAAGACCCTATTGGTGTGCTCACTTGCTTTCTCTCTCTCTCTTCCCCCTTATCTGTCTCTTTAGCTCATGGAAGAAATAAATCAATAAACCATTTTGTAAAAAAAAAAAAATGGGGGGCGATTATTAATATTAATGTAGCAATATTTGCCTTTCTTTATATAGTTAACATTTTTTCTAACTTGAACAGCGAATATAATCTAAGTTATCTTCTAGAATATTACTATTTGCCTCTCCCATATGCATCGATCTGAGATAAATTATTTTTTAGAATTATTTTATTTAACTTTATTTATTTTTATTTATTTATTTTTATTTGGCCACAGAGGGACAGAGTGAAAGAGAGAGAGCAAAAGAGAGAGAACGGGAAAGGGAGAAAGCAAGTCACCAGGTCCAGAACTCGAACTGCGGTTGGCCATGTGGGAGTCCAGCGCCCTTAACCACCACACCACCTACCAACCCCTCTGGGGTTGATTTTTGTGTAAAGTGTCATGAAGGGGTGAAATTTCTTTTGTTCTCTTTGTGGAAAATTTGTCCCATGATTTATTGACAAGATAGAACTTTCCTAACTACTTAGAAGTGTTATTTTGTCATAAATTTAGTGTTCATATAGGTGTATAGGTGTGATCTATTCCTGAAGTTTATATTATATACCAGCGTTCTTCAAAAAAATAAATAAAAGGGGGGGGGGGTGCTTTGAGCTGGAGCCAGGATGCTGACGCTGGGCCAGTCCTCGGGACTTGGGTTGTAGCCGAGAGACGGTGAACATGCGGGTGGCCGTGAGGGTCCAACCCCTCAGCAAGAGGGAGACCAAAGAAGGGAGAAGAATTATTGTGGAAGTGGATGGCAAGGTGGCAAAAATCAAAAATTTAAAGGTGGACAGTCGACCAGATTGCTTTGGGGACTCCCGGGAGAAGGTTGTGGCATTTGGTTTTGATTACTGCTACTGGTCAGTCAACCCAGAGGATCCCCAGTTGGCATCTCAGGATGTGATATTCCAGGACCTGGGGACTGAAGTACTATCAGGAGCTGCCAAAGGCTACAATATATGCCTTTTTGCCTATGGACAGACAGGCTCTGGGAAGACATACACCATGCTAGGGACCCCAGCCTCTGCTGGGCTGACACCCCGGATATGTGAGGGTCTCTTCATGAAGGAGGAAGACTATGCCTCCCTGACTTCCTCCTGTAGGATAAAAGTAAGCCTCCCTTTAAGCTCAGATGCCTTCACAGAACATTAGAGTTCAAGGATCACATTTGAAAATCACTCAACAGGAACTGAAGCAGCTTACCTACAAAAAAACTAATCAATTAAAAGATGGGAAAATGAGCTAAACAGACAATTCTCTGAAGAAGACATATGAATGGCTCCAAAGCATATGAAAGCATGCTTGACATCTCTTATCATAAGGGAAATGAAAATCAAAACTACAGTGAGATACCACTTAACGCCAGTCAGAATGGCTACAATTAAAAAGATAAATAATGGTAAGTGCCGGAGAAGCTGTGGTGCAAAGGGAACTCTACTACATTGTTGGTGGGAATGCAGATTAGTACAACCACTTTGAAGAACAATATGGTTATTCCTCAGAAACCTACAAATAGAACTACCATACACCAAGTAATTCTGCTCTTAGGTATTTCCCCAAAGGATAGAAAAACCCTCAATTGGAAAAATACTTGCACATCCATGTTAATTGCAACATTATTTACAATTGCTAGGACACAGAATCAAACCAAATGTCCAAAAATAGATGATTGAATTGAAACAAAGTGGCAAATGTACTCTATGGACTACTACTCAGCCCTAAAAAGCAAGGAGACACTGACATTTGATACAAAGTGGACATATGTGGAAAACTTAATGCTAAACAAAGCGAGCCATGGAAGACAGACTTTATATGTCTCCACTCAGTATATACTGATTATATGCGCTCTATAGCAAAAACGGAAAGTTTGGAAAGTATAGCAGCAGGGAGGAAGGGCAACTGTAGATACTAGAGATAGTAAGGATAGGGGTAGTACAGGGGTGGGTAATGGAGTGAGGGAGGAAGGGGAAAGGGGAAGGAAAAAATATGTTTAATTGACAAAAAAATGAAAAGCTGTTTGCCGATGATAATGTATATAGTAATGTCTTTGTCTTGACTAATATGCATGATATTTGTTCTGGAAAAAGCAATGTTGTACACTAAAGATATATGTGATTAAATGTAAATTAAAATTAAAAATTAATAAATAAAAGTAAATTTAAAAAAAAAAGGGTCCTTGCTATGTTTTCTTAAATGATCCTCCTGCTACAGCCTCCTGGGTAGCTAGGACTACAGGTGAATACCGCTTCACCCAGATTTTAGGGAGGGATTGAGCCTGAGCCTTCCATGAAAGACCTTCTAAGTAACAGCACCAACCAATGAGCACACCCTGGGTTGAGTCTATAGCCCACATTCTATGTGCTTAGACCACATGGTCTTCTCATTGGTTCTTCTTTAATAATGTCTTGACTATTTTCAAACTTTTGAATTTTTATATAAATCCACTTTTTGTGACTAAAAAAATGGACTTTTTATTTGAACAGGGATTTTTATTGGGATTGAATCTAAAAGGTCAGTTTGGGAAGCATTAATATCTTTATTATATTGACTCTTCAAATCTATATTGATTTTTCTTTTATTTACATTTTATGTTTAATTTTTATATTGTGCTTTGTAGTTTTCTGCTAAATGCCTTACACATCATCTTAGACTTATTCCTAGATAATTGATATTTTGATACTATTGTACATTATATATTTTTATTCATTTTCTAGCTGTTTATTGCAGGTCCATAGGTATCCAATTGATCTTTCAATAGCCAGTAACCTTAATAAGTCATTTATTAATTTTAATACTTTATCCATAGATTCTTTTAGATTTATACATCCGATCAAGTCATCTTTGGATAACATCTTTATTTGTCCCTTTCTAATCTATATACTTGTATTTTCTTCTTTTATTCTGCCTTTTTGCACTAGACAACATTTTCAGCACACTCTTGAAGAGAAGTGGTGATACTAGAGATTCTTGATCTCAAAGGGAGAGCTTCTAAGCATTAATTATATATTTTATAACCTATTTTATCATATTAAAGAAATCTTTCTCCATCTCCAACTTATGGAAAAGTCCTCATTATGAACCAATATTAAATTTTGAATTAAATTGAATGCAGTTTCTGAACCTATTGAGGTGGTCAGTTTTTTTTTTGTAATTTATTCTAAGTTCATTACATTGATTTCAAATGCTAAAGCTATCTTTCGATCCTTTTGATATATTGCTGGATTTCATTTGTAACACTTTGATTAGCTCTTTTTCTCAATCTTATGCATGAATTAAATAGACCTTATACTCAACTAATAAAATGTGTTGATAAGTTCTCTTTTCTGTAAAACTGGAGTTATTCTGTTCCTAAATGCTTAATAAAATTTCTAACCTCATACATAGTTATCTTTTTGAGAAAGCTTAACTATAGACTTCATTTCCTTAATAGTAAAATAACTATTCAGATATTACTCTGATACATTTTTGATAATTTGGTATTTTTTTAAGAACGTGTCTATTTGGGATAAGCAGATGGCATAATGGTTATGTTGTTGGACTCTCACATAATCGACCACAATTCTAGTCCTGGACCTGGTGCCATAAAACTCACACTGGGCAAATGTACATGCATGCCCAAAATCTTGAGAGGAGAATGGAGAAGGGATTGCAGCATGGCCATCCCCCTTGGCGGTGATGTCTCGCTTTCTGTCTCTCTGCCTCTCTCTATCTCTCCAGCAAGTGCATGTACCCTATAGCAAAAATCTCTTTCTAAAAAAAAAAAAAGGAATGTATCTATTTCATCTCAAATTTCAAATAATTTGCTATAAAGTTATTCATAATGGTTTCTTCTTATGACCAATATCTGTAGAATCAAAGATGATCACTTTTATATATTTTAATAGATACCTATAGCTGTACATATTTGTAGTATATAACATGAAATTTTGGTAGATGTATGTAGTATGTAATGATCAAATCAGGAAAATTAGTATATCCATTCCTCAAACATTTATCATTTCTTTGTGGTGAAAATATTCAAAATCCTCTCTTCTATGCCTCTATATTTATTATTATTATTATACATTCAATCACTATATATCATTTAGCTTGTAAAGAGAATTTACCCAACATGAAATACACTTCAGGCCAGTCCAGTTGAAAATACTATACACGTTATCATCAACAGGTAATAAATCATTTCTGTGTCCCACAAATGTCTTACCTCTCTATTTTTTCTCCCTAATTTCCTTCCCCACACTCTTTCCCTCTCCCACCCTCCACAGTGTAGAAAACTGCTCCAGAGTCCATAATTATTTTCAGTGCTTTTATGTCCTCCAATCTTTCAGTCTTTACCATAGAGTGTGGACAGTTGATATATCTTAAGTGGATACATATAATAGCTCTCCTTCATAGTCTGACTTGCTTCACTCAGCAGTAAATCTTCAATATTCATCAACTTTCTATCAAAAGCCAGAGTCTTGTTGTTTTTTTATGACTGAGTAGTATTCCATAGAGAATATGTGCCACACTTTTTCAATCCATTTTTTTGTTTGTAGACATTTGGGCTGGTTCTCTGTCTTAGCAAATGTGAATAATGCCTCAATAAACATAGATCAAAGTACAATAAAAGTGAAAGTACTTTTCTAACTGAGCGTTTTCCTGTCCTTTGGATACATACCCAGGAATGGAATTGCTGGATCATATGGTAGTTCTATTTGTAGGTCTGTGAGGAAACTCCATATTGTTTTCCACAGTGGCTGGACCAATTTACATTCCCACCAAAAGTGAAAGAGAGTTCCCCTTTCACCACAACCCCACAAACACTTATCATTATTTGTATTTTTAATCTTTGCTCTTCTGACAGAGATTAAGTAGTATCTTATTGTGGTTTTGCTCTGCATCTCCCTTATCATGAGGGATGTTGAGCATTTTTTCATATGCTTTTTGGCTGTTCATATGTCTTCCTTAGAGAGTTTTTCATTCAGCTCATTTTCTCATCTTTTAATTGGGTTAATCACTTTTTTTTAGGGTAAGCCACTTGAGTTCCTTGTGTATTCTGGTTATCAGTTCTTTATCTGAGTTATAGTTTACAAAAATATCCTCCCATTCTGACATTAGAGTAGGCAAAGACTTCTTAAATAAGACTCCCAAAGCATAGGCAATAACCCCTAAAATAGACAAGTGGGACTATATCAGACTAAGAAGCTTCTGCACAGCAAAGGACACAGTAACAAGTGTGAACCTCAGAATGGAAAAATACTTTTGTTAAATATGCCTCAGACAAGGGACTGATAACCAGAATACACAGGGAACTCAAGTGCCTTATGTGAAAAAAAAAAAAAATGATTAACCCAATTAAAAGATGGGAAAATGAGCTGAACAAAAATCTCTCTAAGGAAGACATACGAACAGCCAAAAAGTAAATGAGGAAATGCTCAACATCCCTCATCATAAGGGAGATGCAGATAAAAAGCACAATGAGATACCACCTAACCCCTGTCAGAATGGCAAAGATTAAGAATATAAAAAGTGATAAGTATTGGTGGGGATGTGGTGAAAAGAGAACTCTCCTACACTGTTTGTGGGAATGTAAACTGGTTCAACCACTGTGGAGAACAATATGGAGGTTCCTCAAAGATCTACAAATAGAACTGCCATTTATCCAGCAATCCCACTTCTGCATATCTACCCAAAGAACAGGAGAACGCTCAGTTGGAAAAGTGCTTGCACATCAATGTTTATTGCAGCATTATTCACGACTGCCAAGACATGGAACCAACCTAAATGTCCACAAACTGATGAATGGATTGGAAAAGTGTGGCATATATACTCTATGGAATACTACTCAGCCATAAAAAATAACAAGACCCTGGCATTTGATAGAAAGTGGTCAGATATGGAGGATCTATTGCTGAGTGAAGTAAGCCAGGCTGTGAAAGAAAGATATTGTATGTATACACTTAATATATACCAACTATCCACACTCTATGGTAGAGAGCGAAATATTGGAGGACATAAAAGCAGTGAAAATACTTATAGAGAATAAGATAGTGTGGAATGGGGGGGTGAAGGGAAGAGGATAGAGAAAGATAGCAAGAGAACAAATAGAGAGGCATGACATTAGTGGGATACAGATATGGCTTTTTACCTGTTGATGATGATGTGTATAGTATTCTCAAATATATTGGTCTGAGAAGTATTTCATGATGGGTAAAGTCTTTTTACAAGCAAAATGAGAAATAGTGATTGACTGGTTTAAAAAAATCATTGGAATAATAATAATAATGATCAGGAAAAACAATGAAAAGATATTGAATGATGAAGTGGGGATTTTAATGTCTCTGTATTGATTGACATGCATGGCATTCCCTTTTGAAAAAGCAATGTAATACACTTTAAAGTTATATGCAATTCAATGTAATATAAACAAGATTATGATGATAATAAATTTAATTTAATTTAAAAAATAAATATCCTCCAATTCTGAGGGTTGTTGACTCACACTAATTACTGTGTCTTTTGCTGAGCTGAAACTTCTTAATCTGATGTAATCCCACTTGTCTATTTTTGGGATTATTGCCTGTGATTTGGGGATCTTACTTAAGAAGTCTTTGCCTACCCTTAATATCTCCCAAAGTTTCCCCAGTGTTTTCCACCAATACTTTTTATAGTTTGAGGACTTGGGTTTAGATCTTTAATCCATTTTGAGTTAATTTTTGTTAATGGTGAAAGATGGGGGTCCAGTTTCATCTTTCTGCAGGTGGATACCCAGTTTTTCCAGCACCATTTGCTAAAGATGTTTTCCTTTTCCCACTGGATTGACTATCCTTTGTCGAAAATCAATTGGCTATATGTTTGGGGGCTTACTTCTGGGGGTCTCTATTCTTTTCTCATCAGTCCACCTGTCTGTTTTTGTACCAATGCCATGTTGTTTTTATTATCACAGTTTTATAATTTACTTTGGGGTCAGGGAGTGAGATGCTGCCCACTCTACTCTTCTTGCAAAGGATTGCTTTGTATGTCTCTATATTCTAGACAATATTTCTATCTCTATCTCTCACTCTCAATCTTGCTCTTTCTCTGTCTCACCAGGAACTTCTCAGGTTCATTAGCTTTTTCTAAAACCAACTTTTGGTTAGGTTGAACATCTCTATGGTATATTTACCTTTTTTTGTTCTTCTCTTAATCATTTTCTACTCTTGTCTTTATTATGTCATTCCTTCTACTTTCTTTGGTTTAATTTACTATTCCCCAACCTCTGAAGACAAAAACCTAGCTCATTGATTTCAGCCTCACATCTTTTTCAACAATATAAATATGCACTTGCAGAAAGATGAATCTGAACCCCTACCTCTCACCTTTGACAAAAATCAAGTCAAGATGGATCAAGGACCTAAATCTAAGACCTCAAACTATAAAGTTGCTTGCTCCTGGAAAACACTGGGGAATGTGTGGGAGACATTGGTGTAGGGAAATACTTCTTAAATAAGACCCTCAAAGCACAGCCGATAATCCCCAAAATAGACAGGTGGGACTACATCAGAATAAGAAGTTTCTGCATGGCAAAAGACACAGTAATTAGTGTGAATTGACAGCCCTCAGAATGGGAAAATATTTTTGTAATTTATGCATCAGATAATGGACTGATAACTAGAATACACAAGGAACTAAAGAAGCTGTTTGGAAAAAAAAAAGATGATCAACCCTATTAAAAGATGGGAGAAAGAGTTGAAAAAAACACTCTCTAAAGATGACATACAAATAGCCAAAAGGCATATGAAAAAATGTTCAACATCCCTTATAGTAAGGGAAATGCAAATCAAAACAACAATGAGGTACCACCTAACCCCAGTCAGAATGTCTAAGATTAAAAAAAAAAAAAAAAAAAATGATAAGTGTTGGCAGGGGTGTGGTGAAACGGGAACTCTTTTATACTGCTGGTGGGAATGTAAATTGGCCCAGCCACTGGGGAGAACAATTTGGAGATTCCTCAAAAATCTACAAATAGATCTACCATATGATCCAGCAATCCCACTCCTCAGTATCTACCCAAAGGACAGAAGAATCCTTCATTGGAAAAGTGCTTGCACATCGATGCTTATTGCAGCACTATTCACGATTGCTAAGACATGGAACCAACCCAAATGCCCCCGTATGGATGAATGGATCGAAAAACTGTGGCACATATACTCTATGGAATACTATTCAGCCATAAAAACCAACAAAACCCTGACTTTTGACAGAAAGTGGAAGAATATGGAAGATTTACTGCTGAGTGAAGCAAGCCAGGCTATGAAGGAGAGACACTGTAAGTCCCCACTTAATATTTACCGAGTGTCTGTACTCTATGACCAAAACTGACTGACTAAAAGATATACAAACACAAGAGATGAGTGTGAATGCCAGATGTGGTGTGTGTGGAGGAGTGGGATCTAGGGAAGGACATTTGGAGGAGGGATACAGAGGCAGAGCATTTACGGGATAGAGAGGTGTAATCTGTTGAAGATATTTTGATCAACGGGACTGGGTAGAATTGTTCACATATTGAAATGTTCACTTCATAAGCTAAACGATGTCTTTGAATGTATGTAAAAATAAATAAATTCATAAAAAAAGAAGTAACTAAAAAAATAAAAAAAAAAAAAAAAATGCACTTAAGGCAATAAATTTGCCCACAAGCAAAGTTGTGACTGCATCCCACAAGTTTTAATAGATAAACTTTTAAAATCATTTCATACAAAATATTTTTAAATTTCATCTTTGACTCACGGGTTATTACCTAGAAGTACCCAACTTAATTCTACAAGTATGTAGGTAATTTGTAGCTTTATTGTAATTACTGATTTCTAGCTACAATTTTTTTTTCTTATTTTACTCAGTGAGTCAATTCTAATGAAGAATACATTTTTGTACTTCCAGGCTCACTGTCTAAATGCTTCATGGGTGGAGCCAAGTCACAGGTGTGATTCAATTTTTTGTGGTACATTTCGAAGCTAGCTTAGAAGCCAGAAATCTACCTCAGTTCCCTTAGTAAATGGCAACCACCATTATATGCAGGATTATATTGTTCAGAACAGAAATCATTTCTCCCATTCTAACTCCGCTTGCAAGTGATTTCCTGAAGTGAAGCCCAAAACCCCAACAGGTAGATGCATGCAAAGGCTCCCTGCTAGCATACTAGAAAAGGTCCTAGCACAAGGCTTCCATGGTGCAACCTTGAAGACAATCATCATATCACAGTCTATGTAAAAGGTGCTTGTTGGAGTCGTGCAGGTACCTTCAGTGTAACCAGAAACAGCAGCCCTGCTCTGTTACCACACTGAGCTGCAACTAGATTCATACACCTCAGCTAAAATATCAGGTGAAGCAAGTCAGAAAACAGGTCTCTAACACTTAATTCAATACCTAGCCCCTGAGTTCAATTTAAATTTGGGTAAATTACCTCATTTCTCTGAGTTTTTAGCTTAACCTTTAAAACTGAGGTAGTCAGTATTTTTTTCAAGCATTTTCTGTAGAACCTCAGTCCAGTAAAAAATATTAACGTGACCATCAGCATTCTCCAGTTCAAAAGTTAAAGAAATGTTGTAACAAAGTCCATTTATAGACATACTGCTCAGATTTTAAAATATATTGTAAATCTCCAAAAACAGGATATACTCTGCAATATTTCTTAAAATTATTAGACCACGGAACACTAGTTGTACTAAAGCATCCTATAAGATTAGAATGTAGAGGCCAGCAGGTGGCATGACGGTTAAGGAGTTGGACTTCCACATGGTTAACTGTGGTTCAAGTCCCAGACCTGGCAGTTTGTCAATCACACCTGGGTGTGTGTGCCCAAAATCTTTGGAAGAGAATGGAAGAGAAGGATTTGCTGTGTGACCATTCCTCCTGGGGGCATAATTGCTCACTTTCCCTCTCCCTCTCTCTCCTCTCTGGTGAGCACATGCGCCCTAGGGCAAAAACCTTAAAAAATAAATAAATAAAGATTAGAGTGTATTGTCAAACCAGGTTTACTTCAGTTTAGTTTCATTTAAGTCCATTACTAAGTTTCCATAATTAGAGTTTCAAGAAAAGAAAGGAAAATACCAGTCACCAGTTCCTAAACTGAAGAAAAACATGACTAATTTCTCGTTTATTAACACTAAAAAACCTTTTTTGCAGTATTCTCAGCTCTATTAACTGGATGGCTACAGATGTTCACATGTCAAAAACCGGGTTTTGTCTAACATTTATTCAATGCCTAGACCCTGAGTTGAATTAGGAAATTTTGGACATGTCTACAAGTAAAATAGAAGTGCCCAAAGCAAGGAAATGAGAAGACTTCCTGGCCATCTGAACTTCAGAAATTACTTTCAGAAAAGAATGCTGGTCCTTTCTGAAAACATCTAAATTCTTTGAGGACATAAATATTCTTCCAAAGTTTCTTGAAATACGTACACAAACGTGTGTATTTATATTAGAGGAGATACTGATAGGTCTAAAAAGTAATTTCCAAATGAGTTTGGGAAACACTGGGATTCAATGCAGTTTTCAAAGCTTCTTGATTGTTCTAAAGTGCCTTGAAACTCTGTAAGAGGCAGACATCACATGGGGTGTTCAAGGCCACAGGGCTAAATAACATCCTACAGGACTAGGGTTCCATAGAACACGCTTTGGGGGGGTGATGACTCAACCCACAGAACTTCACGTTTCTGTTAAATAGGTGTCCTAAGAATTAATAAAAAGAAAATGTCTCTAAATCTTAGGATTAGCAAATTGAAGGTCCTAGAATAATGGCTAGCAAAAATCAAGGCTGGAGCATTTAAATGCAGATGTAAATTCTCATACGTTATTGATGAGAATATTTGAAGAGGACAATTTGGCAAGTTTTACTACAGATATAAGTATACTTGTATTACACAGTGTTTCTATATAAGGGTATTCATTTCAACACTGTTGGCAATAGAGATTAGAAATGATCCAATTGTTTATAGTATGCTTGTTAAATGATGGTACATACATATAATAGATTCCATATGGCTAGTTAGATCAGTTAA
Source organism: Tupaia tana (assembly GCA_026018925.1). Taxonomy (NCBI): domain Eukaryota; kingdom Metazoa; phylum Chordata; class Mammalia; order Scandentia; family Tupaiidae; genus Tupaia; species Tupaia tana. Next base: position 19,489,238 of record JAKSZU010000023.1, read on the forward strand.
GATACAGGTAAATTCTAAATGTGAACCCCTCAAGGATTAGGTGTCTCTTGTTAAATTTATTTATGTATGTATGTATGTATTTATTTATTTATTTTTTTATTTTTTGGAGAGGTTTTTTTTTTGCTATAGGGCACATGCGCTCACCAGACAGACAGAGACAGAGAGACAGAAAGCGAGAAATCACCCCCCAGGGGGGATGGTCATGCCGCAATCCCTTCTCCTCCATTCTCCTCTCGGGATCTTGGGCACGCACGCACACGTGCCCAGCGTGAGTTTTAAGCTACCGGGTCCGGGATGTGAACCTCAGTCGACTACATGGGAGTCCACCGACATAGGCATTACGCTAACTGCTGATCCCCTTGTTGAATTTATTTTTATTTTTATTATTATTATTATTTTAAACATTCAATCGCTATACATCATTTGGCTCGTAAAGAGAATTTACACAACAGGTAAAACATCTCAGATTAGTCCAATTGAGAATACTATGCACTTTCTCGCTGAATTTTTTATCTCAAGGCTTCCGCACAGGTCCTGAAACATTATAAATAGATGCTCCATAAATAGTCAATGAATAAAAAAGTAAATAGAATAATTGCGTGGATGACATAACTAAATATATAGCCTCTCACACTCCAATAAGTTCATTTCTTTTTTTGTTTGTTTTAGAGGCTCGTTTTGTTTTGTTTTGCCTTAGGGTGTGTGTGCTTGCCAGAGAGAGACAGAGACAGTGAGAGGGAAAGAAAAAAATCATCCCCCCAGGGAATAACCATGCCTCAACCCCTTCTCCATTCTCCTCCTGGGGTTGAGGGTATGCATGCACCCACCCCCAGCGTGAGTTTCAAGTCACTGAGTCCAAGTCTCAAACCTCGGTCAGTCATGTGGGAGCCCAACAACATAGCCACTATACAATTTGCTGGCCCCCCACTAACTTAATTTCTGAATTTTCTTTTTTAAGGATTCTATTAATTGATCATTCCAAAATTTACTAAGTACCCATTAAGTAACAAACATGCTAAATATATAGAAACAAATCAGAAACAGATCCTGCCTTTCAAGAACACGAGTCTCTTATGAGAAAAGTTAAAATAAGGGAAAATAAAGCATTATGATGAGAATTTGGGGAGTGATTACTTGATCTGGTCAGTCATTACCAAACTACAAATACATAATAAGAGAATTAGGAAAGGCTCTCAAAAGGCACTATCTTCTGGAAATATTTTTATCTGCTTCTAAGTGTCTGACCATGGCCCCAACCATCAAGGATGGGAACTACATTTGAACAATGAGAATGTCCATGTCGCTCAGGGACCTGGAAGGGGGAACAGAAGACTTACTCTCAGTAGTATTCTACTGTGGTGTGATCGCTTTTATATTAGCAAATCACTTTTCCATCTCTCGGTATTTTTCCAGTTTTTCCTCCTCCATCCAATCACCTGCTCCACAAAAATCAAGCAATTAAACTGCTCTGTGCTTAATGTCTCAGTGATTTTGTAAAAGACAGTCTTCCAAGTCCATGTTTTTTTTTTTTTTTTTTTTTTTTGGAGAGGTTTTTCGCTATAGGGCGCGTGCGCTTGCCAGACAGACAGAGAGAGACATAGAGACAGAAAGCGAGAAATCACCCCCCAGGGGGGATGGTCACGCCGCAATCCCTTCTCCTCCATTCTCCTCTCGGGATCTTGGGCACGCACGCACACGCGCCCAGCGTGAGTTGTAAGCCACCGGGTCCGCGACGCGAACCACGGTCAACTACGTGGGAGTCCAGCGACATAGCCATTACGCTAACTGCTGGTTCCCATGTTTTAAAAGCTTAAACTTTGAGGAAGCCAAAGAGGACTGTAGACATGAAACAAATTAACAAAAGGAAAACGTTAGTGAGAAGTGGGATCTGAGAAGTGTGGGGACTTCCAAGAGAGACCATGAAGGATTTCCCAAGTAACAAAGAAAGTTATGAAATTTAATGCTGGTCCTTCCTTGAAACTTGGCCTAAGCACAACACAGGGAGCACAGTCAGCAAACAGTACCTGAAGGAACCTCAGAGATCTCCATGCCCAAGACAGCAAGAAAAAGTACAACGGCATGCAAAACAGCAGCAGAGAGAGCCACTTGTCCTGCAGGACCATGAAAGGAAAGAGGAAAACCTCCTCGGCTCTATGTGATGACCAACATCAGAGCACCAATGTCAGAGTACCTACATCAGAAAATAAGCAGGTTGGGGCCAGCAGGTAGTATAGCAATTAAGAAACTGGATTCCCACATGGCCAACCATTCCCCATGGTTCAAGTTCTAGATCCAGTGGCTTGAAAATCACACCAGATACATGTGTGCATACCCAAAATCTCAAAAGAAGAATGGAAGAGAAGAGACTGCAGTGTGGCCATACCCCTAGGAGTGATTTCTCACTCTCCCTCTCTCCATCTCTCTCTTTCTAGTGAGCGCACATGCCCTATGGCAAAAACCTAAAATGTGTGTGTGTGTGTGTGTGTGTGTGTGTGTGTGTTTGTGTATAAAATAATAATAGAAAAAAAAGAAGCATGTTGAACAATGTCAAAGTCCACAGGAAATTCTGCCTTGCCTGGGTACCACATAACTATGCCTCCTCCCCAATACTTAGACCCCATCGTAAGAAAACAAGGAGGTGATTATGCCAACTCAGCAAAATAAAGGTTCAAAATTAAAATTAAGTGGAGTTATAGGAAAAAAAGGAAAGAAAGCTGTATTTTCTGCCCACCTGGGTTGTGGCTGTTAAAGAAGCTGGCTGCAGCTAGCTCCACCTGCTTCAGAATTTCTGCAATGACCACGCTGTGCTTTCAAACAGACACTCTAACACCTCTGGTTCAAACCAGTTTCCAAAGCCCCTCTGGGAAGGTACTTGAATCTTGCCTGGACCCTGATATGGTGGCCTTGCAGAGCTAATATTCCACCAGTCAAGTCTCCTTCCTCAGAGCAGCTAAGACACAATGAGTTGAGATCTAAAGCCACTCGCTCGCCAAGATGTGGTCATTAGAGATACACCATCCGTCACCTTTGGGTGGTAATTAGAAAAGGAAAGTCAATAACAATAGTACATAACACTACTCTACCAAGATTTAAACAAGTTGTAATATTGTTGAACACCTATTGATGAGTCCAAATGTGCCACAGGCTATTGAGCACAAGGAGGGCTTTGATGGGAGGCTTTTCATTATTAATTTGATGGGGTGAGGTTTATAGACATCACAGCATACATTTTCATTTGTTACATGAGCCCCAGCCTCCCATAGCCATCGAATCTAATCAGCATCTTGAGGGGGGTTATACCCAAGGAGGCAGGGATGGAGATGCCTCAGAGGCCTGTACCTGGGACCTAAAACTTCATGAAAAAAAAAAAGTGCCAAGATTTGTTGACTTTGTGAGACTGTCCAAGTGTAGGACATACTCCAAGGAAGCAAAAGAGAAGGAACCTGCCAGCCTTTTCATTTCTGAGCTGAGAATCAAGAAGCCTGGGATCTAATTATGCCCTGCTAGTAACCATTTGCATGCCCTTAGACTCATGCCTAATGGTGCTTTTCCTCTCTGAGCTGAAATTTCTTTTTTTTTTTCTTTATTTTTTTTTGGGGGGGGGGGTGAGGTTTTTGCTATAGGGTATGTGCACTCGCCAGAAAGAGAGACAGAAAGTGAGAAATCATCCCCCGGGGGGGGGGGGGGGATGGCCACGCCGCAATCCCTTCTCCTCAATTCTTCTCTCGGGATCTTGGGCACACACGCACACACGCCCGGCATGAGTTTAAGCCACCGGGTCTGGGACTCGAACCCCAGTCAACTACATGGGAGTCCAGCAACATAGCCATTATGCTAACTGCTGGTCCCCTGAAATTTCTTCATATAAGGATGCTTCAAGAAGTTTGTGGCAAACAGACTTTAAGTATGAGTTTATTTTGGCACAATATTCTAAATTTTTTTTTTATTTCTTCCAGTCTCATGGTTTAATTTAAATATACCTTTGCCCAGACATAATGGCACAGGTGGTAGCATATGGATTTTCAGTGCTGGAAGTCACATACTGATCACAGGTTCAGATCCCAAATCAACCTGAAACATGCAGGTATGTACCTTGATGAGCTGGAGGATGTGAGAAAGGGACTGTGGCATAATGAGACCCTGTTGAGGATGGCCTCCCTTTCTTGTGTAAAAGTATGCTTTCTCTTGCTCTCTCATGAAAGAAATAAACTTTATTCTTTTTAAGAGAGATTTTTGCTATAGGACACATGCGCTTGCTGGAGAGACAGAAAGCAAGAAATCACCCCCCAGGGGGGACGGCCACACTGCAATCTTTTCCCCTCCATTCTCTTCCTGGGATCTTGTGCAGAGCACACGCGCCCTATAGCAAAAATCTCTCCAAAAAAAATAAATAAATAAAAAATAAAAAGGGAACCAGCAGTTAGCATAATGGGATCTTGTGCACACTCACATACATGCCCGGTGTGAGTTTTAAGCCACGGGGCCTAGGACTTGAACTGCGGTCAACTACATGGGACTCCAGCAACATAACCATTATGCCATCTACTGGTCCCAAGAAATAAATAAATTTTTAATAAAAAAATAAATAGCATTTATCGATATGTGCTGGTTTCTTTCCTTTTTTTTAATCTCCATACCCAGCCTCTCTCCTGAACTCCAGAATTAATATACAACTGCCCTTGACAATTCATTGGATGGCATCTAAAACTTTACATATCCAAAACCAAATTATTTTTTAAATGTGTTTATGTATAGTCATTCACTGTATAATACAGTATACAAAATGAGACTTTCCATCCAGAATACATTGTATGTTGACTCAATCATGATAACCATACAAGTTATCATCAATAAATAATCTTCTATTTCTTGTTTCTTACATATTTTCCTTTTATTTCTTCCCCCTTAATTCCCTACCTCTCACCCTCTATCAATCCCCCCTTTCTTCCACATTGTCTCTGGTATGTACAGTTGTTTTCCATGCCTTTTTTTTTTTTTCACATTTTATTGATTCACTAAATGTCTTAATTAATTTAAAGACTTTCAATAGCAAGCACAGCTGATATATACTTATTTTTTAACCTTTATTATTTTTTATTTTATTTAATTTTAATTTATTTTATACATTCAATCACATGTGTTACTTAGCTTGTAAAGTGATAATCTTTATGTTTATATTTTTAAAATAATGATATAAAGCTCAAAGAAGTGATTCATAGAGTCACTATTTCTAAAATGCCAACTCATACAACTCACTATTTCATCTCATCTATTTTTTTTCCTTCAAGACTAAGGAAATAAAATTTTTTTTCACATTATTTATTATTATTATTATTATTTTGTATATACTTTCAATCATGTTGTTTGGCTTACAATGAGACCATTTTGATATGTGAACATTTCTCCCCAGACCCATTGATCAAAATATCTTCAACAGATAACACCACACCTCCCCATCCCGTCAATGCTCTACCTCTGTATCCCTCCTCCAAATGTCCTTTGTTAGGCCCCACTCCTCCACATACACCTCATCTGACATTCACACCCATCTCTTGTGTTTGTTCAACTATTTTTGAACACATGTCTGATTTTAGGCATAAACCTCAGTGAGTAAAGTGAACATACTATAAAGTAGCACCCAGCTGGGGCTGTATAGCGTACTTTAGTCATTAAATAGGTATTAATTGGTATTTCTAATGCATTTTCTAATATGAAAAAACAGTTTTAGTTTTTTATTCTTTTTTTTTTTTGAGAGGTTTTTGCTGTAGGGCGCGTGCACTCGCCAGACAGACAGAGAGAGACAGAGAGATAGAAAGCGAGAAATCACCCCCCAGGGAGGATGGCCACGCCGCAATCCCTTCTCCTCCATTCTCCTCTCAGGATCTTGGGCATGCACGCATGCGCGCCCGGCGTGAGTTTAAGCCACCAGGTCCAGGACTTGAACCATAGTCAACTACATGGGAGTCCAGCGACATAGCCATTACACTAACTGCAGGTCCCTACAGTTTTAGTTTTAATAGATCAAAATCAAAAAGTGTTAAGAGAAATTTGCTTAAATCTTAAAGTCAGGAAAAAGGTTAGGATTCAGTTCAAATAGGTAGATGAACCTATCAACAGTTCAAGAGAAGACAAAAATCCTTAAATACAGAAATCAAAGCATCAAAGAAAATCAGTAATGTTTTAGTCCAAAGTAAAAAAATTTTATTTCGCTAGTTAGACACATAATTAATCTCTCTTCTATTGAATTTGCAGTGTTACTGTGGTCTGATCTTTCCATTTAAACTCTGGAAGCTAACATTCAACTCCAGACTTGTCCCTACCATTAGGCTAGCCAGTCTCTTGGTTGTTTCTTGTACTCTTATTTCTGTGTGTCTGACTTTAGTTTTCCTGGTATAGCACACCCTTCAGCACTTCTTGGAGAGCTGGTCTGGTGTTGGTAAATTCTTTCAGGTTTTGTTTGAAAATGTTTTTTGTCTCTTTTTTTCCCATATGAAAGATAATCTTGCTGGGTATAGTATTCTTGGTTGAAATTGTTTTTCACTTAAACTCTGAATATATTTCCCCTTTCCTTGCTTGCATTGTTTCTGATGAGAGGTCCAAGAGAGATTAGCCTTATGGGATAGCCTTTGAAAGTAACTTGACATTTCTCTCTTGCCAATTTTAGTATCTTGTCTCTGTCTATGGTTTTGGTCAATGTGGCTATGGTGTGCCTTGGGTAAGATCATCTTGGGTTGATTCTATGTGGGGTCCTTTGTATTTCTTGGGTCTGGATATTTGAGTGCCTCTTTAGTGTTGGACAGTTTTCTTCCAGGATTTCATGGAATAGATTATCAAAGCCCTTATTAGCTTCTTCACCTTCTGGGATATCTATGATCTGGATGTTTGGGGTTTAATGGTATTTAGTATTACTTGTGTGTTATTCTTATTTTTTGGGTTATTTTCTCAGTCTTTTTGGTGAGTTTCTCTAGGTCAGAGGTTCTATCTTTTACACCTGAGATTCTATCTTCTGTATCTTCTAATCTGCTTTTGATTCTGTTTGATTCTTTTTTATTATGTGTATCTCCTCTTTCAGACCGTGCAAGAACTTCCTCACATCCTGGAACTCAGTGTCTCTTTTCTCCTGCATCTTCTGGAGTTTGCTGTCTCTATTCTCTTACAGCTCTGTTAGCTTTGTCAATATGAGTATTTTAAATTCCTTATCTGACATTTCCGTGAGTTCCCTTGTATTCTCTGTGGAGGAAGAGTAGTTATTCTTTTCCATTAGAGGAGAGATATTTTCTTGGTTTCTCATATTTCTTGTGCCTCTGTGGGGGTTTCTGGTCATCTGATTGATTACACACGTTTTCCTTTTTTTTTTTTTTTTTTTTTTTTTTTTAAGTTAAATCTGAGCATTCAGAGGAATGCAGAAAGAGGTGACCTGCAGTCTGGTTCCTGGATAGACCTGGGGAACAGGAAGGTGAAGGCTGGGCAGAGAGTCTTTGGTGGTCGAAATGCCTGAATGGGGCCACTCAGAACTCAAATATAGATAGCTGCTAATTGCCTTATCCTGGCTCCTGGCTGGACCTGGGGAGCAAGAGGGTGAAGTCTGGGCAGAGGGTCTTCAGTGGTCAAAATTCCCAAAACCAAATTCTTGATTTCTCCCTACCATCTGCTTCTCCCCATTCCATTTCACTCCTTCCCCATTCTTCCCATCACAATAATGGATGCTGCATATGAGAGCTTTCATTTGAGTCCTCTTTTATCACATTCTAAAGCCAATCCTTACATAATCTATTGGTTGTACATTTTAACTATGTTCATGATCTGATGTCTTCATCTTCCACATCCTCATCCAAGTGCCCATTTTCTTTCAATGTAACTGATGCTTCCTCCTCTACTCTGGCTCAGCCCTGGGCTATTCTCCAAGCCCAGCAAGACTGGCCAGATCTCTTCTTCCCCTAGGTGCCCTTACGGCTTGCTCCTCACTTCCTTTAAGTCTCCACTCAAACTTCTTATCATAGAGGTATTTCCTGACCATCCTGTTTAGCACAGCATTTGTATTTATTTTCTACACAGTTTAACAAATTTCTACAAACATAGTTGCTTAAAGCAATATGTATTTATTTCCTCACAGTTTCTGTGGGCCAGTAGTCTGGGCAAACTTTAGCTGGGTTCTCTGGTCAGGCTCTCTCAAGGATTCAATCAAGATGTCAGCTGGGCTGGATTTTTATCAGAAGGCCTGACTGGGGAAGAATTTTATTCCAAACTCACTCATGGTTTTGGAGGTATTCCTTTCCTTGTATCTATATGACTGAGACCACTGTTGTGTTGCTAACAGAAAGCTAGAGACTGCTCTCAGCTCTTAGAAGTTGTCTCCATGTCCTTGCCATATGGTAGCTTCCGTAGGCAGTTCACAATATGGCTGTCTGCTTCTTCAAGACCAACAGAATATTTCTCCACCCTCAGGGAGGGCCTAATTCTATTTTTAAGGGGTTTTACCTATTAAGTCAGATAAGGATAATCTCCCTTTGGATTAACTCAAAGCCAACTGATTTGGGGTCTCAATTATGTTCTCAAAATCCCTTCACCTTTGCCATATAACATACCTAATAGTAGTGATCTTCCATTACATTCACAAGTCCTGTTCACACCCAAGTTGGGAAGAGAGAGTATTATGCAGATGGGTATGACCAGAGATAGGAATCTTGGGGCCTATCTTAGAATTCTGCCTACCATAACCTTTATCTTATCTCTTTTTATATTCTTTGCCCCAGTATATGATTATTGTTCTATTTCCCAAGTAGAGTGAAAGATTCCTGAAAACAAGGACTTCATATTGTTTATTGTTATTTGTTTAGCATTACTGCATATCCAGACACTAGAGTCTGGCATATAACTCAAGCTTAATAAATATTTGTTGAATGAACAAATAAATTAATGAATTTAAACATAAATCTCTTTGATAACTTCTCATCATGGAATGTCTAATGTTTTACCTTCCACAGTTTACTATTCCTCTAACAGATCCTGATCACATTCAAGTCAGCTTTGGTGAATATTTATTGAGCACTTATTCTTTACCATCCACTTGAACACAGTATAGTTAATCCTTTCTAAATCACTCAATCTTTTCCACACCTATCTGGTAGGAAATTGAATTTCAGGCATATTTTTGGGAGTCTTATAGTCCTATAATGTAACGAAGTATTTCTCTATTCTTTTTCTCCTCTCTTCTGTAATAAAACCCCTCTGTGTCAGCTGGGCATGTGGCCACTTAATTTCTCTTGAAGCTAGGTGTGGCCAGAAGACTAGGTGCAAGTCAATAGAATTTTGAGAAGTGACAGACCTGACTTCAACTCCATAGAGACAAGATTATTTGCCCTGGAATTCTCTTTCTCTCCTTTGTAAAGGCAAGAAGGTGAGCTAGCTTCAACATTCTAGGACAGGGTCCTTGTCCTGGGGTTGATACATCATTAAAGGGTCTACAGATAGAATTCAGAAACTTGGAGGAGAAAAACTACATTTTATTTTCAGTAACTACTAATTATAATTCAGCATTTTATTTAATTATTAATGCAGACAACACATCACAGTAGTATACACAGTATCTGTGACCTCCTTGCATCAGAAATCACAGTTATTTTCCTATCACATTATATTGGGTCGTCAGAGAAGTCATGATGTATTTTTCAGTTTGTGCAAAAATGCATCATGACGTTTTTTAAAAAGAATTATTTCATTTAACTTTATTTATTTATGTATGTATTTTAATTTGACCAAAGAGGACAGAGAGAGAGAGAGAGAAAGAGAAAGAGAGAGAAAGTAAGAACACAAGCCACCAGGTCCAGGACTCGAACCATGGTTGGCCATGTGGGAGTCCAGCTCCCTTACCATCACGCCACCTGCCAGCCCTGCATCATAACTTTTCTAATGACTCAATAGTTACAAAGATACCATAAAATAAATTATGCTATTTTGATGATCATATTACCAGAATACTTACTGTACATGCCACTGTCTTGTTAATAATAGAGAAGCATATGCATTAGTATATCACAAACTCCTTTTTACTATTGTGATTATTTATTTTATTATAATTTACTTCCTTTGACTCTCTGTATGTATGTTCCTATGTATTAAAGCTATTTTTCTGAGACAGAGCCCACATACTTCACCATATTGCCAAGAGGGTCATGGCATAAAATTTAAAAATCCAGTTCTGTCTGAAGGCAAGGTACCAAGAGGGAAGGATCATAGATTCCTAAATGACCTTGTGGTGTAGAGCTGCTTATCAAGCCTGGACAGATCATTTGCCTACAGACTGTTATAAGAAAAGGAGGGGAAAGAAGAGGAGGAGAAGAAGAAAACTTCTAATTTATTTGAGCCTCTAGGGTCTCTTTGTTATAGCAGCTGAGCCTATACCCTAGATAAAACTCTCACCCTAATGTCAAGTAAGAGTCTGGGGGGTCCTATGCTGTACACAGTATTTAAGGAAAGATTCTCCAGTCTTCAGACTACCTTGTTTGTACCAAGGGAGCTCCTAGTCTCAGTCTGTGTGGTTCCTTGAAGACAGGCAACCATGAGAAGTAGAATCTTTAAGTCTGCTGGTCCTGAGGCAACAGCTCTTAAGGTTTGTTTCAACCATTGCCCTAGCCTTACGCATCAGATGTCCCAGTAACTCCACTGAAAGGGATCACAGTGATATTCCTGATTGTGCAGAATCTACCAAACCCTTCATTCTTCCTTTTCTCAAGAGACTTCTCTAAAGAGCCTCCCTTCTCTTTAGCTTGGCCCACGTCTACCTCCCAAATACAATCATGCACTTCTGTCTCCCTACACCTCTGGAATGATCCAAAATAATTTTCTTTTATGAATTTAGGCTTTTTCAAACACTATTCTGGTTGGAGATCATCTGAAAATTTCTTTTTTTTATATCCATTCTTCTACACAAAAGTTCCAGAGATAGTGCTAAACAGCAAGTAGGCACATGGGGAAAACACTAGGTTCATATCCCAGTACCTTCCCGAGCACAGCAGGCATGCACGCACACGTCAGTGATCCAAGATGACTGAGGCTCAGGTGGATTATGCTGTGAGGGCCTTGTTGAGAATGCTCTTTTCTCTCCTTCTCTCCCTCTTTCTCTCTCTCATGGAAGAAACAAATGAATAGCCATTAAAAAAAAAAAGAAAAAAAAAAAAGTTCCAGAGGCAGGGACCAAGTGGTGGCACAGAAACAATCCAATTAGACCCATGTGGAAAAGGTGTTTGGTTCACAACCAGGGATCTCCCTGAGCATATCAGGTATGTGCATGCATGCCCATGATCTGGGCCTGCCGAGACCAGAGGTGGATTCCAATGTTGGGGTGGGCGGGATATCTCTCCCAGTCTCTCTCTCTCTTATACAAATAAATACATAAATAAATAAACAAACAAGCTTTATTTTTTAAAAATGTTCAAGAGGCAGCCAAAACAGAAACTATGGGAGAAAGAAAAACTTGTTATGGGAGAAAGAAAAACTTCTATAGCAGTGAGCAAAAAGTCATCTCAATAAATTATGTTATTGTTACAAATTATTACTATGCAAATTTTGTCATTCATATTTTGACAAGATATACATTTTGTTGTTGTTACTGCTGTATGTTGTTACTGCAACAATCTAAATGTGAGATCTTAAGAGCCCATTTGGAGAGGTGCAGAACAGAGAAGTGAAAGAGACTTTTTGGAGATGGAATAAAAACAAGTAGTGTCTGGTTAGATATGGAAGAACCATGGAAAATGAGAAACCAAAATTGGCTGCAAGACTGAAGTTGAAGGGAGCAAAAGAAGGGTAAATAAATTAAAAAAAAAAAAAAAAGGCAGGAACATCAATTTGGAGAAAGCTGTTTTTAGAAAAGTGAAGTTTGTAGTTGGGTTGAAAATCCAAGTGGAAATTCCCAAGAGGTATAAAATAGAAGAGCTCTGAAATCAGTATTGTAGACAACAATATCGATAGAGGTCAAGAGAATGAAAAAGGTTCACTAAGTCAGAGAATTAACAAGGGAAAAGGCAGAAGACCACCTCTGGTCCTCAAGGAGCATTCATATTTAGGGAACAGAAGAAACTTTCAAGGGAAACAAAGAAGAAACTATGAGAAAAGGAGGAGTTTAGGGTAACACATCATCACAGATCACATGGGAGGAAATGGCTTCAAGCCAAACACATAAGTGTAAGAACTAAACAAACACCAGTGGATTTGGCAAAGAAAAAAAAAAGATAGCTATATAGCTTACTAATCATAGGTATCCACGTATGTAAGATGCAGATATTACAAGAGACAGAAGCTGTCAAGATTCTTTTAAGGGCTGTAATGGAATCTCGATCTTTCCATAATGCCTTTTTCACAATTTCTGGCAAATTCTCTACAAATATGTGTGTAATATATGTGTGTGTATGTGTATATGTGTGTGTGTGTGTGCACACATACATATTTTAGAGAATTTGCCAGAAATTGTACATATACATACACACACATCATATATACACATGTGTATTGCATATTAAATATTGTATATTAAATATTGATGTGTGTGTGTTTGTGTGTGTGTATGGTTGCCATTTATAATTATAAAATTCTCCTGGTTTGAAATATATATAAATCCCAGAAGCCATCATTTAAAGGTAAATGGGCTTGGAATTATTAAATGTATTCCATTGGATCAATATCATAGAGAATACTTATTTTCATTTCACTTATCAGAAAACTACATGTATTACATATAGCTACTCTTAATATATATTTTCCCCCAAGCTTTTCAAATGAAGATATTTCCCTCCATTTTCATCCTATATTGAAGAAATAATGTAAGTCCTATTTAGGGCACTGGCTAGTGCTTGCCTAAACCCTGTAAATGTTCACCCACAATGGAATCAATAAATGGAATATAGAATTCATCTCACAGATGAATGACGCCTAATGGACCCTAGATTTTAATTCTGAGACATGAGCCCAAACTGAAAAGCTTAAAAAAAAATTAACAAATTCTTCTCTAAGTCAAAAACAAAGGTATCATACTTGGACAAAAGAAAAATTATGCAATTAACGGTGCACTCATAACCCGTCTGGTTAGCATGAATAAAACATTGACAGGAATTGTACAGATTAAATATTGAGGTGTTGGATACTGGCACTCACTGCAAACAATGAGAACCTTTTACACTTATCAGTGATTTCCTTAGTAAAAGATTTGTGAAACTCAGAAAGGAACACAGTCAGGGAGACAATAAAGAAGCATCTTTTCCCTAATATTAGCCCCTGAGAAAAAGGAAAATGACAAATTTAGGCTATGTTCAACTGGCCTAATACCCATTCATTTGACACATTCTTATAGTCGCATGAATTTTTCAATTTCCTCTCCAAATACCTGGTAACATTTGAATACAGGTTTGTGTTCCGTGTTCTATGTTGTTTTCATTTCAATCAATCATAAAGAGTTATCTGTTGATAACGTAAATGGTAATGTCTCTGACTTGACTAATATGCACTGTATTCATGTTGAGGAAATCATGCTGTACACTCTAAAGATATACAGTGATTAAATGTAAATGATAAATAAATACATCAACCAACCATGTGTAGCTGGCTTGGGGGTCAGACCGTTAGGCATAGCTGGAACTAGGCAAGTTCTGAGCTGACAGAAGGTTCAGGAAGCTGAAGTGAGGTGATCTTGGTGATGTCCCTTTCACAGGGCCCATGGTGGTTAGTCTCTATTCTTCCCTCACTCCCAATTCCAGAGTCTCCTCCATCCTTTAGCCACTGTTCTACTTTGCTGACACTGGAGTTACACACACACTTCCTCACCCACTTTTGCCCTCCCTCCCTCTTTGCTCAAGTTCTTCTCTCCAGGCTCAGAATAAAACAAGCCTCCCTTTTTACCCATTGCTAAAACGTCCCACCATTCAGCTGCTACTTGGTAGTCATGAACTCATCCATCCTTTTGAAGCAACTCCACTGACTCCTGCTGTCAAACACCCACGGACTTCTCTCATTTTGGTGCTAGGGAAGGAAAGACTCACCTTAATTTTCATGGAGGACTCATTTATCAACACATATTTCCATAGCCCTTCTTTACTTCTCTATCATTTTTTTCTGTAAGTAATCTACATTGAAAAATAAAATAAATGCACAGTAGTTGACAGAAAAGGAAAAAAGGAAAAAGCTAACAAAAAGTACTGACTATGTAAGGAGGAAAATAACAAGAAAATATGCCTATAGGAAGAACATTACAAACTTTACAGTCAGAAGTTAATTTTTTTTAAATATATGGACACATGTTCAGGATAGGAAAACTGAGTATCAAAAAAAAAAGTCCTAAAACTGATTAAATATAAATTAGAGGACATTTTATTTTTTCACACCAAGAATCTTTAAAAAGTTGTTCATATCAGGACCAGCAAGTGGTGTGGTGGTTAAGGTACTAGATTCCACAAGACAGACAGTGGTTCAATGTGGGGACACGTTTAAGAGAGAGAGTCTGAGGTGTGGGGACATGCTCTGAGCAAACACCACATGCTCTTTTGGGGTTTGGCAGAACCTTGTAACTTGTCTTTCCTTGACCTTGGCTGCAGACAGAGCAAGGGTGGAAATTGCTAGGGGCATTCCAACAGACACATGTGATAGACTTCAAGAAACATCTTGGTAAAATCCAATCCCCGCTCTGTATCTGAAAGGTTCCTTAGCCTACTCTGGGTGTGGTGGTGCCAGAAGATCTTTAGCTCCTTCCCCACACCTAACAGCTAGTTCTCTGCATTAGAAAGGAAGATGAGATTTTCTCTTGATGGGATTATCACCAGGGGATACACCTGGCCTGGTGTGACTAAGCCCTCATAGATTTGTTAACTGCTTCTTATTGTCTGTAACCTGGCAACCAATGTATGAAGTGTCGTAAAACATACATGTGTAATGTCTCCTTGTTCTATAAATAAAGACGTCCAGTTCATCTGGGTGGCACAAGTTGCTTGGCCTACCTAGGCTCAGGCTGCCTGTGTCCGTTTCTACTCTACCTTTTGTCTCATTTTTATGCTTCTTCCATAGTAGTGCCGAGCCCAGGGGCGGACGCCGACAGTTCAAGTCTCAGACCTGGCAGCTTGAAAATCATATTAGGCATGTGTGTGTGCATGCCCCAAATCCCAGGATGAGAATAGAAGAGGAGGAACTGTAGCATGGCCATCTCCTGGGGGAGGGAGGGTGATTTCTCACCTTCCCTCTCTTTGGCAAGCGCACATACCCTATGGCAAAATCCTAAAAAAAAAAATTAAAAAAATAAAAAAGAAAGGAAGGAAGGAAGGAAGAAAAGGAAAAAAGAAATTGTTCATATCTTTTTGACTAGAAAAATCATTTCTTAGAATCTGCCTAACAGAAATACTAATCAGAAAAAAACACATGCACATTGTGTACGTTCATGTGTATGTTCATTTTGGTTTTATTTATGGTAATGAAGAAAACTGAATACATCCTAAAGTTCCAATAAAAGATAAATGGTTGAGAAAATTTATAGCATACCTAAGCAATAAAACATTTGCAGCTATTAAAATTCAGGTTGATTCATTATAGAAAGACAAGCTTATTTGATACCATTAAGAAAAACAATGACATGAACTAGTATAAATTCAACTGTGTAAAACACTGTCCAAGATATTAGGGGAATGTATGCCAACATTTTAACAGGAATGACCTTTGGGTAATGGCTTGAAGATAATGACTTTTTTCTGTTCTTTTATATTTTTCTATACTTTTCAGCAAGTCTAATATGAGCATATTCAGGTTAAAATTAATTAAATCTGCTTAGTGGAAAACTTCCCTTTTCTTTAATGTTCCAGTTATAAGAAAACGTAGAAATAGGCTGCCTTCTCTTCCATTTTTCATTCCAACAAAGAATCAGGAACTGGTGCAGGTAGAATGCCTCTTTTTTGTGTGACCTACAGCCCTGCAGTGGCTGCTTTGAATCGTAGCTGACTGTATAGATTTTTAGTTTTGAATCTTCCGTATGTACAGTCTCATCCTTCAGAAACCAGATATCGATCCCTATCTCACTGAGTCTACGCAAACTGGATTGCCTGAATTCAGGATTTTTTTTTAAGGAACAAATTCAGCAAATTAAATGGAGTATTTTTTTTCTACACTATAGCACATGGTAAGTATGACTGTGTCCTTTGTTTTTTATCTAACCTTTCTGGTGACACAGAAATCTACAATACAAATGGTACATAGGGAAGCATGGCTTCAGCATACATGGCTGATCAATTCAACATCGTCAAAAGTGTAATTACACTCCCAAGCAAGTCCTGATACCAGGGTGGATATGTACCAAGAGAAGGATTAAATAGAAGGAAGACCAGGCCTGTGACTAATTCAAAATCAGCAACAAGACATCAGAGAAGCTGTTTTTATGTCAGCCAGTTATAGAGTGCAAATATTTGTTGAGTACCTCCTGATGTGACAGTTGCAGGAAACGAGGCAGACATGGGACTGGTTTCAGAGGCTTTCAGACTACTTGGAAAGAAGTAACTTAAAATAGTCACTTTGCTCTGATCAGAGAAATATAGGAGAAATTAAAAAGTGCTATGGACACTCAGCCAGAGCTGGACAGAAGTCCAGAAGTCCATCTTAAGGATGAATCATCCAAACTGATTCTCAAAAAATGAATAGAAGTTATGTCACCACTTAACATTTACCGTTTGTCTGCATTCTATGACTGAAACTGATTGACTAACAGTTGAACAAACACAAGAGATGGGTGTGAATGTCAGATGAGGTGTATGTGGAGGAGTGGGGCCTAACGAGGGACATTTGGAGAAGGGATGCAGAGGTGGAGCATTGACAGGATGGGGAGGTGTGGTGTTATATGTTGAAGATGTTTTGATCAACGGGTCTGGGGAGAAATGTTCACATATCGAAATGGTCTCATTGTAAGCCAAACAATGTGATTGAAAGTATAAACAAATAATAATAATAATAATAATAATAATAATGTGAAAAAAAAAATAAGTAGAAGTCTACCAGGTTAATTGGGACCAAAAAGAAGGTAGAGCTTAAAAGGGAAGAAAGATCATTTCAGAGGGGGCAGCATGCTCTGGAATTGCTGAGATGAAAGAGAGTATAGCCTGTCTGAGAAACTGAGAAAAGTCTTCCATGGTCAAATGATACAAAAACTGGAAGGAAGTGGTGAGAGTCAGGGCCAAAGAGTTAAGTACTGCAGTGCCTAGAGGGTCAGGTAAAGACTCTGTACTTTTGTCTAAATGCAACGAGGAAGCATTTATGAATTTTAGTCTGGTTGCGTTGGCTGCAATAAAAATACAAATTGTTTATTTAGAAAGAGAAGGTGGAATCAAAGAGATGACTTAGAAGGTTCTTGTTGTAGCCTAGCGAAACACGACAGTGGCCTGAGCAGTGTAGCGCCAGCAGGCACGAAAATGAGGACAGATTTCAGAAAGCATTCCAAAATAGAGTCAGCCCTCAAGATCACACTGCTGCCTCCTTAAGTTGAGTCAACCGTTCAGCTTGCTTCTCTCACCCTTGTATATCCCACCACACTCCTATTCTGAGAATATGAAAATAGGGAGAAAATAGGGGAAATGGGTTGGTTTTTTTTTTTTTTTTTAAAGGAAAGAGTACAAACCCTGCCCAGCTGCTAAGAACCAGAAGGAAACCTGCAAATTGAGTCCTTCATTTTCTCCCAATCCAAAATTCTGTGCACTTGATTATCCAAAGGAAAAAAAAATGGTGGTCAGTGTCAGGGTGGGAGTTGGGAGACTAACTGCTCTCCTCTCTCTGCTCATAAGACTCTAACCACTTCAGAACTAAAATGGATCTTGATCATGGATTCTTAAGAGGATTTTTTTTATGTCAGTTTCCTCTTCTATTATGTATTTTCCCTAGAAACCTTCTATGAAAGGTTTTTATTATCCACAGTTGCTTTTTAGATGTTGCTCCAGCCCTAAATGTATTTGCATTAAGATGGGGCTTTTTTCTTGCATCTCCAAGAACCTTGCCCTCTCACTATTAGTCCATTCATAACCCCTCACACTTAGAACAAGGGAAGTCCACACAGATGAAAGGAACCAGATCCATTTGCTCCTAACCAGGCCCTTGAAGAGCCTCTTAGAGGATCCCAGGTTACAAATATACTTATTCTTTTCATTCACAAATATCTTTTTTAAAGGCAAACATAGTCTATAAAATGGGGACGGAGGGGGTGTAAAGTCTATGTTTTCCACTGCCCTTTCTACAATAGAATCCTTCCTTCAAAATGTTTTTATCTGCTATCCACAAGACTGGCTTCAGATGTATATACCGTTTATCCCCAAATGTGTGAAAGCACATTCATATTTCCCTGGATTATGGGTTTCTGTGCCATCTCTTTGTACTAAAAGTTGTGAACAAGAGAAAGAACTTGATATTCCTGTTTTGGGGATGAAGAGAGAAACCAGGGCTCTATGATCATTCTTTCTACTTATACAATTGCATGTACTTTAACAGAAACTTTGTATTGACTTGGAACCTTTGCAGGAATAACTGCTTGTTCCCATGACAACCGTGTCTATGGTATCTAGCTTTCCCCATGCACATTGGTGATGCAAGATAGGGCAAGGCTGCACGTGTTGGACTCAGTTATGAATCAATTGCAGCAATGGAAATTTTAAAAAGACCACAACTTACCCCATACCTTGAGAGTTTAAGATGTTATATATCTGGTTTATTTTAAAACAGACATGATGCTGTGGCCAAAGAATGAGCACATGTTAAAAAACACAGATTTTCTATGAGCTTGTCTGTGAGACTTGAAAGTGACTGAGTTTTTTTCCCTACATCTGAAAGTCTTTTTCTAAGAGCCCTGGCACCTGAATGCAAAATACATGTGAAGTACATAATTTCCCTTGATTTTCGTCTTCCTTTTACTCAAAAGTCTTTTTTTTTTTCATTTTCAGAATGAAGTAATAATGAAAAATACATTAAGTATAAGATTGAAAATCTTTTTTTTCTTTTGTAATTGAGATTTATTGGTTGTGTCAAGGATCAGTACAGACAATTCAATTTGTACCCTATTCTTAACATACGTACCAAAAATTTAAAAAGCCAAATATAGTGATTCTTTTTAAGTTATTCCAGTGACATTCCAGCTTCAAATTTGTAGGCAAATTTTCCTTAAGAGGCTATCAAGAACCACTGTCTTCAGATGTTGAAAGCTGTCTTGTAAGTCCCACCAAATCACAATTTAGTATCATACACACTACATACTTCAAATTTCCAATCTTTCACAGCACATTAACAAAATTATTAGGAAAACTGGACTACCACGACCAAAGATGTTATAACGTGCACACAATTCTGACAGGGAGAGCAACAATCAAAGAGTGGTTTTCTTTAGGAAACAATACTACTAAAAAACATAATAGAAGTAATTTAAAATATTCAAGACACATTAAATGCATGACTGTGACTCCAAACTGCCATTTAGTATGCTTTGCATTTAGGATATAAAAACTACCCACCCGCTGACATGCAAGAGAGTAAAAATATGGAACGCTTCATGAATTTGCGTGTCATCCTTGCGCAGGGGCCATGCTAATCTTCTCTGTATTGTTCCAATTTTAGTGTATGTGCTGCCGAAGTGAGCACAAGATTGAAAATCTTTATCTGTACTATTCTTCCAGTCCTAATTGAAACACCTGCTCTATGAAGCCAACCATTATTCATGGAAAAACATCTTTATGAGAAATATATAATAGATTCTAGGAAAAGTATTTTCTCCCAGGGATTTGACTGTGGATTTTTGTCCTCTTCACACAAATAGTCCTGCTCTGTGGTTGAGCATCGACATTCTTGGCAAACTCGAGCTCAGTCCTGGCTCTGTCACTTACAACTGTGAGGATTTTGGCAAGTTAACATTTAAGTTCCAGTTTCTTTTTCTGTAAAATGGAACTAATAGCTACATCATTGCAGAGCTGATATCTAGTGATTTCAGAGATAAGTGCAATGAAGATATTCCGTGGAGAATTTACTCTGGCAAACAGAAAGGGCAGGCCAGAAGAAGACCAAGTCCACCATGAGAGCTGAGATCTAGTGATTTCAGAGATAAGAGCAATGAAGATGTTCTGCTGAGAATTTACCCTGCCTCCACCCACTGTGTGTCTAGACAAGTCTAAGTGAAAAGTTGCCAAAATCCAGATACTATTTGGGTCCTCATGTTTCTTAACTCCCATTGAATCTGCAACACAAAGGGAAAAATTGCAATGCCAAAGAGTTTGCAGACCACCTCCTCCTGTGTGCCTCTGATCTCTCAGATTGATCTTCTAGAAATTAGGAAGAAACAAATAACTCATCAGATGACTAGATATCACCACAGGGGCACAAGAAATATGCAAAACCAAGAAAATACCTCACCCCCAAGGGAAAAGAATAACTCCTCTTCATCCACAGACAGTACAATGGAACTCATGGAAATGTCTGATAAAGAATTTAGAGTATTCATACTGACAAAACTAACAGAGATGGAAGAGAAGAGAGACAACGAACACCAGAAGAACAAAGCCAATGAGTTCCAGGAGGTGAGGAAGTTCTTGCAAGAGCTGAAAGAGAAAATACACACCATAAAAAAGAATCATATGAAACTGTTGGAGATGAAGGCTATAGTACAGGAAGTCAAAACCTCCTTTGAAAGTATTAAAAGCAGACTGGATCATACAGAAAATCAAATCTCAGAGGTAGAAGAGAGAATCACTGGACTAGTAAAATCCAGTAAAATCCACCATGAAGACTGAGAAAATAGGCCCCAAAATGAGAATAATATAAAGAAATACTAGATAACATTAAACATTCAAACATCCAGAAAATCGGCATCCCAAAAGGTAAAGAGACTAAAAAGGAATTGACAATCTATTCCATGAAGTCCTGCAAGAAAACTTTCCAAACCTAGAGAGGCATTCAAAGATCCAGACCCAAGAAATACATAGGACCCCAAATAGGATCAACCCAATAAGATCTTCTCCAAGACACATTATAGCCACATTGACCAAAACCATAGACAAAGACAAGATACTCAGACTGGCAAGAGTGAAACGTCAAGTTACCTACAGAGAATATCTCATTCAATCTAACAGTGGACCTCTCATCAGAAACAATGAGACCAAGGAAAGAATGGGAAAATATGTTCCAAGTATTGAGTGAAAAACAATTTCAACCAAGAATACTATATCTGGCAAGATTATCCTTCATATGGGAAGAGAAGACAAGAACATTCTCAGATAAACAAAACCTGAAAGAATTTACCGACACCAGACCAACTCTCTAAAAATTTCTGAAGGGAGTGCTATCCCAGAAAAACTAAAGTCAGACACACAGAAATAAGAGTTCTAAAACAACTAAGAAAATGGTCGGCTTAATAGTAGGGACAAGTCCACAGTTGAACGTTATCTTCCATAATTTAAACGGAAAGATCAGACCACAACAGAAGATATAGCACATGAGTTTGAACTGATGAAATAGAATTTTATGACTTTTGACCAAAACATTACTGTCCTTCTATGCTTTGTTTTCCAGTGTTAAGGAGTTTTGTCTTCTTTCGAGTTGTGGACAGGTCCATGTACCTGCTATTCGAACAGAATCCTAACCTGTTTCCTGGCTTTAAGTATTAAGCAAAGTTTTCTTAACATTTTTTGATTTTCATTTACTAAAGTTAAAACTGCATTTCTTAAAATTAAAAAATGTATTTAAAAAATACCTGTTTAGTAATCACAGAAAGCATATAACCTTAGCTATGTGCTATTTTGTAGTATATTCATTCTACCCACAGAGTTTCATGCCTAAAGTCAACTTTTGTTCACAGATATGTATATATCAGCTGAACTTAGTATTGAAAGTATTTAGACTAATTAAGATATTTTGTGACTCAATACAATGTGGGAAAGAATAAAGGAATGGAAAGCAACTGCAGATACCAGAGACAGGGTGGGAGGAGGATGAGAAAAGGTAGAAAGTGAGAAATGGGGGGAAAAATATATATACAAGAAACAAGAAATGGAAAATTATTTGTTGACGATAGCATGTATGATTAAGCCGCTTTACAGTGTATTCTGGCTGGAAAATTGCATTTTGTATGCTGTGGTGATGTTCAGTGAAAGTATATAAAAATAAAATAGCTAATAAAAGCATGTATTATAAAAAAAGATGCTGTACATAGAAAATTCATCATTGTGCCTGATGGACACAGTATTCATGTTCATATAATTTTTTTCTTTTTTGCTAGAGGGCACATATGCTCACCAGAGACAGAGAGACAAAAAGAGAGGAAGAGGAGAAAGCACCCTCCATGAGGAATGATCTTACCACAATTTTTTATCTCTCACTCCTTTGAGGATTGGAGGCATACAAGCACATGCACATGGAGTGTTTCTCAAGCCACTGCCAGGTCTGAACTCGAACCATACAGTCAGCCATGTGGGATCTGGCTACCTTAACCACCTGGCCACAGAGCAAGGCCCATGTTAATATTAATAGCTATTATTGCATATATTACACTTCAGTTCAGTACAAGGAGCCATATTTATGGGGTATTTTTAGGCTAGCATGATGAAATGTTAAGTTACAAATATCATACCCATAATCCAGCTTCAAAAAATCTAATTATCACTATTTGCTGGTAATGGAATGAAACGTTTTTAAATTTTAAATCAAAAACATTATTTTAATTAAATTTCATAGATAATTTCTTAAAATCATATTATACTTAAATTGCCCAAATAATGACTTCAATTTTTACATTCTATTGCAAGAGACTTTAGATGTGTTGATGCCATCCCAAACTTTTTCTCTAAAATAGAATTTTAAAAATTGGCCCATTTGACTTACTCGGACTTTTGGCTGAGTAATACCTAGACTTCATCTCCTCCCAGGGAAATTTTGACTATCCAGACCCTGAAAATCCTTTAAACTTTTTTTATAAATTGAAACATATTTTTAATGTCATAAAAGAAAAATAGGGATCTGATTCAATTTAAATATTTATTTTCTTAAAATATAAACCTGCTATTCAAAGAGAATTCACTATCCTTCCCAAACACTATACACCATCATTTACAAAATTCAGTCAGGGGGAGATTTTATTAGAACCATCTTTTTTACCATATTCTGATCCTACCCAAGACTGCTTCTTGGAGTATTATGGCTTAATCTAAGGTCTTATAAAGCATGAGACTAAATTAAATTTGCAACCCACATTTAGGTCCTCTCATTTTAAAAACTGTTCATTTGTTCCTGAAAAGGCAGTCACATAAGAGAGGGCCAAAGGAAGACTTTGGTTGAAAAGGAGGAGTGAATGTGTCGACATGAGAGGCTAAATCATCATGACACCACTTTATGTAAAACTAGAAGACTGCTTAATCATGTGAGTGTTTTGGTTAGGTTAATGTATATGGAAGAAAGTAGATACACTGCTAGGTGCACTTTGAGTGAATGAATTACTCCTTAATCATCAACTTACAATACGCACACCAGGCTAGTTCCAAAGAACATAACTGTGAACTTCCAACCATTAAAACTGTAGAACAAGACCAGCTAGGAGACATTGGGCTTATGTCTCTTTTAGCATGTGCCACCTTCACTGGATGATAAGACCTCTTGCCATAAATTTAGCTATTCAAGGTTGCATCCTCTGATATCTAAAATGTGTCTTTCTTCTTAGCCTCTTACATAATTACTTTCACTGAATTGTGCTACAGACTTTGCCTTGGCTTGAATAAAGACTTGATGTAAAAAAATCTATATGAAAAAAAGACATTAAAACAAATATGACAGAAATATGAAAGACTGTAAGAAAATAATATGAGTGACTATACACCAACAAACTGGAAAACCTAGAGGAGACAGACTAATTTCTAGATAGATACACTATATTGAGATTAAACTAGGAAGAAGTAAAAAGACTGAATAGACCAATAGCAAGGTAACAAGATTGAAGTAATACTAGTTACTCAAAAAAGAAAAACCCAGGTCTAGATGGCTTCACTGCTGAACTCTACCGGGTCTTTAAAGAATTAACACCAGTTCTCAAACTATTTCAAAAGATCCAAATGCAGAGAACTCTTCCATACTTATCTAATACCAAAGCAGACAAGGACACAAGAAAACTACAGACCAATATCCCTAATGAATATGGATGCAAAAATCCTCAATAAAATACTAGCAAATCAAATCTAACAAAACATTAAAAAATTATACACCATGACCAAGTAAGATTTATCCCAGGGATGCAAGGATAGTGTAGCATAGGCAAAACAGTAAATGCGATATATCATATTAACAGAAGAAAAGATAAAAACCATATGATCATATCAATTGACATAGAAAAAAATGCTTGATAAATATAATACTTAATTCATAATTAAGACTCTTAACAAAATGGGCATAGAAAGTACATTTCTTAGTGCACTAAAGGCCACATATAACAAACCCAAAGATAACATAATACTGAATAGGGAAAAGATCAAAACTTTTCTACTTATTGGTTCCATGTCTTAGCAATTGTGAATAATGCTGCAATAAACATTGATGTGCAAGCACTTTTCCAATTAAGAATTCTTTTGTCCTGTGGGTAGATACCCAGGAGTGGAATTACTGGATCATATGGTAGTTCTATTTGTAGATCTTTGAAGACTCTCCAAATTGTTCTCCACAATGGCTGGACCAATTTACATTCCCACCAACAGTGTAGGAGAGTTCCTCTTTCACCACATCCCCACCAGCACTTACCATTTTTTTTAAATCTTAGTCATTCTGACTGGGGTTAGGTGGTATCTCATTGTGGTTTTGACAAAGAAATGGGTTATTATCTATTGAAGATAACTTTATAGTATTGTTAACTGGACTGGTGAGAAATGTACACATGTTGGAATAGTCACTTTGCAAGCTAACATATGATTGAATGTATAAAAGAAATTGAAATTAAAAATTGAAAGGAAAAAAATTTTCTACTTAAAACTGGAACAAGACAGGGATTTCCCACTTTCTCTGCTTCTATTCAAAATATTACTGAAAGTCCTAGCCAATGTAAACAGATAATTCAATAAAAAGCATTTATATTGAAAAGGAAAGAGCTAAAATGTCCTTCTTTGCAAATGACATGATTATATATGTAGAGAAAACTAAAGAATACACCAAAAAACTCTTAGATGTACTAAACAGATTCATAAAAGTAGCAGGATCAAAGTCAACATACAAAAAAATCTATAGAATTTTTATACACTAGCAATGAATGAATAAACTAAGACAGAAATGAAGAAAGCAGTCTCACTTAAAATAGTCACAAAATATAAAATTCTAGAAATAAACCTAACCAAGGAAGTGGAAGAGATCTACTATCAAAATTATATAAAGTAGAATGTAAATGGAAAGACATCTTTTTTTTTTTTTTTTGGAGAGGTTTCTGCGATAGGGCACATGCGCTTGCCAGACAGAGAGAGACAGAGAGACAGAAAGTGAGAAATCACCCCCCAGGGGGGATGGCCACACCGCAATCCCTTCTCCTCCATTCTCCTCTCGGGATCTTGGGCACGCACGCACATGCGCCCGGCATGAGTGTTAAGCCACCGGGTCCGGGACACGAACCACAGTTGACTACATGGGAGTCCAGCGACATAGCCATTATGCTAACTGCTGGTCCCAGAAAGACATCTCTTATTCATGGATTGAAAGAATCAATATATTTAAAATGTCGCTATTACCCAAAGTAATCTACAAATTCAATGCAATGCCTATCAAAATACCAGCGATACCTTTGTCAAGAAAATAGAAAAAAATCATGAAATTTGCCTGGAATCACAAAAGACCCCATATTACCAAATAAATACTGTGCAAAAAAAGAGTAAACGCAGAGACATCTCACTACATGACTTCAAAATATATTACAAAATCATAATAAACAAAATAGCATGGCACTGGCACAAAAACAGACACATAGACAATGAAACAGAATAATCTAGAAATAATTCCAAGAACAATACAGTTAACTGATTTTTACATAGATCACCAGATAATCTAGTGGAGAAAAGGCGATCTTTTAA
This sequence comes from Tupaia tana, assembly GCA_026018925.1. NCBI lineage: Eukaryota > Metazoa > Chordata > Mammalia > Scandentia > Tupaiidae > Tupaia > Tupaia tana. Next base: position 19,515,307 of record JAKSZU010000023.1, read on the forward strand.
ACTGGTACTGGGAAAATTGACTATCCACTAGCAGAAGAATGAAACTAGACTCTCATCTCTCACCATTTACAAATATAGCTCAAAATAAATTAAAGATTTAAACATAAAGCCAAAAACTATAAACTTACTTGATGAAAATATACGGTAAATAATTCAAGATACTGGAATAGGCAACAACTTCTTACATAAGACCCCTAAAGCATGGGCAATAACACTAAAAGTAGACAACTGGGATTACATCAAGCTAAAGAGCTTCTGCACAGCCAAAGAAACAATAAACAGAATTTCAAAATGACCCATTGAATGGTAGAAAATTCTTGCAAACTATACTTCAGGTAAGGAATTGATAACTATAATATATAAAGAAACACACACACACACAAAAAAAAAAAACCCTAATAGGCTTTTAAAAAAATGAAAAATGTTCGACATCTCTGGTCATAAGGGAAATGCAAATCAAAACCATAATGAGATATCACTTCTATCACTTCACCCCTGTCAGATGGTTATGATTTAAAAAAAAAAAAAAATCCTAGAAAGGTTGTGGAGAAAAGGAAATCCTCACATACTGTTGGTGGGAATGTAATTTAGTACAGCCTCTGTGGAAAACAGTATGGAGATTCCTCAAAATCAAAAAATAGTGACCAGGGGACCAGCAGTTAGCATAATGGCTATGTCGCTGGACTCCCATGTAGTCGATCACAGTTCAAGTCCCAGACCCGGTGGCTTAAAATTCACGCCAGGCATTTGTGCGTGCGTGTCCAAGATCCCGAGAGGAGAATGGAGGAGAAGGGATTGTGGTGTGGACATCCCCCCAGGGGGTGATTTCTCACTTTCTGTCTCTCTGTCTCTGTCTGTCTGGCAAGCGCACGCACTCTATAGCAAAAACCTCTGCAAAAAAAAAAAAGAGAGACCAGGAGGTGACATAGTGGCTAAGGTGCTAGACTCCCACATGGTCAACCATGGTTCAAATCTCAGACCTGGAATTTTGAAAATCACACCAGGCATGTGTGCATGTATGCCCAAAATCCCAAGAAGAGAATGGAGGAAAAGAAATTGTGGTGTGGCCATTCCCTGGGGTGTGTTTTCTCACTTATCCACTGTCTCTCTCTGCACATGCCCTATAGCACAAAAAAAAAAGTGTAATTAATTTAAAAATAGAACTTCCATATGACCCAACAATTCCACTATTAGGTACACACCAAAAAAAAAAAAAAAAGCAGAAAATTGGAGAGACATTTGCACATCCACATTTATTGCAGTATGATTCACAACAGCTAAGGTGTAGAATCAACCTAATGACCCAGTGCCCCAAAACTAATGAATAGACTAAGAACATGTGGCTCATATATACAATGAAATACTATGCAGTCATGAAGAAAAACATCATGTAATTGACACAAAGTAGATGAACCTAGAAGATATACTGCTAAGTAAACAAGCCAGACTCTGAAAGACAAATATTGTATATACCCATCTAAAATACACTGAATGTCTACACTCTATAGTGGAAACCAGAAGACTTGGATGATATAGAAGTAGAGAGAGTAATGGTACATATCAGAAGCCATATGGGCAAGGGGGTGCAAGATGGTTCAGGAAAAAATTACTACAGGTATGTCAATGCATGTAAACAAGGGGAATGGGTTTGAAATGGTGTACCATTCCAAAAATGTCCTTGGCAATTCACTATATAATCCCCCCTCCAAAAAAATAGTAGAACTACTGGGACCAGCAGTTAGCGTAATGGCTATGTCGCTGGACTCCCATGTAGTCGACCGCGGTTCGCGTCCCGGACCCGGCGGCTTGAACTCACGCCGGGCGCGTGTGCGTGCGTGCCCAAGATCCCGAGAGGAGAATGGAGGAGAAGGGATTGCGGCGTGACCATCCCCCCTGGGGGGTGATTTCCTGCTTTCTATCTCTCTGTCTCTCTCTGTCTGTCTGGCGAGCGCACGCGCCCTATAGCAAAAACCTCTCCAAAAAAAAAAAAAAAAAAAAATAGTAGAACTATTATCAAATATACACAATATAATGTAATGTTCAATGATGAAGATGAATGTGTCTATATTTATAATTCTATAATTCATACAGTATGCATGCTCTGAAAAATCTTACTATACCCCACAAAACATATAACGAATTCTAAAAAATGATAATAAACAAGTTTATAAAATCTATTACTTTTTTTTCAGAAAATCATTGAGCACATTATCTGTTTAATCACTCCATAACCCCTATATGTAAACATGAATGAGAACTCTCTTTGAAACACAAAGTAAGAAAAAGCTTTGTTTTCCCTAAGGAACAAGTATAAGTATATTTTACCTTTCCTATCCTCAGTATTTTCTTTCCAAGGTAATGTGAAGATATAACTGGTAAGATATCTTTTTGCTTTGGCTGCCAGGAAGCTCAGTACGAACTTTAGGTAACAAGTATAATATTGATATAAACTCTAAAATCTGCATGCTTTTGCTCTTTCACTTAATCTTTATTTTCTGTGGTATTTATATTTGGAGCTATCCTATTTTTAATTGTGTTGTCTATATTTTTATGAGTCATATCAAATCTTTGAAAAGTGAAATAAAAATTAAGAAGCCAAGAAGAGGGACCAGTCAGTGGCCCAATAGTTAAGGCAGCTGGATCCTACATGACCAGTTTCACAGTTCAAGCCCCAGACATAGCAGATTGAAGAACATATGCAGTGCATGTGAGTACATACTCAATCCTGAAAAGAAGGAAAAATAGAGGGGAAGGAATTATGATATAGCCATCTTCCATGGGAAATGCTTTCTCACTTTCTTTCTATCTCTGTCTGTTCTCTCTCTCTCTCTCTCTCTCTCTCTCTCTCTCTCTCTCTCTCTCTCTCTCTGTTTCTCTCTCTCAGGTGAGCACATACACCCTCTGGAAAATTTTAAAAGAAAGAAAGAAAGAAAGGAGGGAAAGAGGAAGAAAAAAAAAGGGAGAATACCAGTTTTTTTTTTTTTTAACACATCTTTAGTGTAAAGGCAAGTGATACGAAACACCAGAATTATCATTCTGGCTCTTCACAGCCTGTTCACATAACCCTAAAAGTGAGAGCACCCTGGAACTGAAAATCAGACTGCTTAACTCTCCTTATATCATAATTTTTATAGTTGTAAACTTAGAAGCTAAGCTTGACTGGTAGACCCCTTCATTTAGCAACATTTACTGAGCGTCTCTATTTGCAATGTCAGCACTGCCAGTAAGAAGAGGAGAGGAGGGTGTTTCAGAACAGACTCTGGAGCCAGACTGCCTGAATCCAAATTCTGGACGCACCACTAACAAACTCTGTGATCTCAAGCAAGTTAGTCAACCTCTTTGTGCCTCATTTTCCTCACTGTGTAATGGGCTTATTATTATTATTATTATTAATGCCAATTGTACAGGGCTGCTTTGAGAATCAAGGTAGTTGATGTCTATAGGAGAGTGCCTGGCAAGAGCAGGTACTCTGTTAGCTATTATGATCTTTAGAACAAAAATGGGGACCAGCCGATGGCATAATGGTTGTGTCGCTGGACTCCCACACAGTCATGTGTGGTTTGAATCCCAGACCCAGCAGCTTAAAACTCATACCGCATGCATGTGCCCAAAATCCCGAGAGGAGAGAGGAGGAGAAGGGACTACAGCATGGCCATCCCCGTTGGGGGAAGACTTCTCATTTTCTCTCTATCTCTGTCTCTCCAGTGAGCACATTTGCCCTGTAGCAAAAAAATCTCTCTAGAAAAAAAGAACAAAAAAGAAGACAGTTTCTAAACCCAAAAATCTGATTGTCAGGTTAGATGAACTACACGTATAGTTTTAGGGTTTGGGGTTTTTTTTTTTGGTCTTGGGATTTATTTAGTGGGGAAAATAAAAAGTGCTACACAAGGTCAAGAACAAGGGAATCATCATTTTTACTGTGTTTGACACCCAATCCATCCAAAAATCATACACTGCCATTTTGCTTACATTCCCGTCATTTTCTGTATGTAATGTGTATCCAAGAAAATTCTATTCCCCAAATTCCCATCTAACGACATGTGGGAGCTAATAGTTCATTGACATTTAATCTAATTGCTCATGTGTAATAGCAATGATTCTAGTTCTTTGTCCCTGACATTTTTGTTGCCTGAACACCGTATGGCTAAAATTGACCCACGAGCTATACCTATCTTCAATCGCTGTCGGTCTAATTTTTCTGGGTTGAGAACAACATTTCAGCACCAGGATATACACGTTCTTTTTGATGCAAGCAAACCCATACACATGAGCACAGGTATACACAGAAAGGAGATGTCTGGATACCATGCAGACTTCACCCCTTTCCTTATTTCAATGGATTGTGCAGCAATCAGCTGGACTAGCCATGTGGCAACCCCACCTGATTATTAAAGCAGCTGTGATAATCAGATCAGCTGGGAGACATTCCGGATCCTTTCCATCTAGAGATGGCAGAAGTCTCCTATAGTAGGAAAAAAATTTGAACCTCCCAGACGAACCTCATCTTGTAAAGCCAGCATTCCTTTTTCAAGCCATCCCCATGTACTTTGGATCTAATGATCAAGTTTCCTTTAAGCATCACTTCTTGAAATGAGCACACAGGATGTGCAATCAAAACTCGGCATATAGCTGCTGCATCTACAGAAGACTCTCCTGTTAAATAATGCAGATCGAAAAAGACACCACTGAGACAACAAGGTTTTTTTGGCTACTCCATAATAAAGGGCTGATTTCTTCTGGTGCTTCATTCCCCAGTTCGCAATTCCAAAGTCTGTGCTGCAGTGATGTCTAGTTAGCTATGTCTTCATGTCCTGCAGGGAGGTGCATGCAGTTGGGCGGCACCAGGCTGCTGGTTCAGGTTGATTGTGTGGCCTGGCCTGAAGAGCCTCCTGGGACCAGCAGCATTCTGCAAATTAAAGTCGGCCTGGCCTGGAGGTCAGTAGCCATCCCCCAGCAGCCACTGGCCGTCCCAGCCCACTGCCCTTGAGAAATTGGTGCACTGCAAAACATATTTGCTCAGATACAGAGAGAAAGCGATTCTTCACCTAATTACATCCGTTTGGCTCTGAACAGATAGATCAAATCTCTTTGTGGGGGGGAACAAAGCAGGAAGGGAAAGCAGTTTATGTTCATTTGTTTCTTAACTTTCTCCAAAATGCTTATAGGAAAGCTGCGTAGGTAAAGTAAGGTTATGAATGTGTATGCTTTTGTGAAGTGTGCACACTACATGGGCAAGGGAAAGGAAAGCGAGAGGAAATGGGAAGACAGACTAAGAGTATGCTCCCCACTGCAGGGCAGTCTTACACAAATGGTCTCAGCGAGTCCCCATCTACAAATAACTTTCCACCACAAATGCCCCCTCTCTAGTCTCTGCTAAAGGGTAGTCATTCTTTAGCATGAAGGGCCTCTCTGAGACTATTCAGTCTTGCTTGGCTCTTTGTAATGTCTTTACTCATTTCTGCAGAGTGGAGGTTCAGCCAAGCAGTTCAATGTGAGCTACTTCGTTAACCAGGAGTTAAATTAGTAAATAGAAAAGACCAGGAAAATGTTCTGAAGTAGTCTGGTAGTAGCTTTAGAACCACATAACACTGGTGTGCCAGTTCATGGAGTCAGGGCCAAGTGACTTCAAGTATATTTGGGCAAAATTGCAAAGGAGGTAACTTTTCTGTTTGACCTCAGCCTTTTGGAGCTGTTACCCTCTCTCTTCTCTTTCAGCTGGTGCCCAGGTAAGTTCCTTCATTCTTCCCTTATTCCTTTCCACCTCGATCCTCACTGTCCTCTCACTCCCAGCTTTGTCCTCTGCATCATTCACTCGCACTAAAATATATGACAGTTCCCTTGAGTTCGGTTGTAAGTTAACACAGATCAACTTAAGGAGATGAAATTATAACTTGGTCTTTCAGGCCTCGATCATGAAAAGAGGTAGAGTCGTATGAGCCTTTCAGACAGCTGAACGTTCTACCCAGCTAGAGGTCACCACTTCCCTGCTCTCTGCTGTGCACCCAGAATCATCCCCTTTTCTCTCCACAGCCATGCAGAGGGCTGACTTAGAAATTATCATGAGCGTGATAAATCCAGGAGCCCCAGGAAAACATGGCCCTGGAGAAATACGGAGGATGAAAGAGCTAAGAATGAAAGCTAGCTTTTACTCTTCCACTTCACCAAATTAATCTGAAAAATGAGGGCGTTCATTATCATCTATTTACCACATAGCACCTTGCAGAAGGCAGAGGAGGCCTGGCTCAGAAAGGCTTTAAAATCCTCAGATTAAAGGGATTGTACCACTTTAAGAACAAAGAGATACAAAACCTTAATGTATAGTTTAAAACACTCCTACCAACTTAGTTTCTGGTCTTTAAGAGAGAACCACAGCACTCCTAGTTATTTTATCTTAATTTGCAACCAGTCCTAGCTGAATAGTTCATTTATTTCTAAGATCATGTCATTAGTTTCAGGGTTAAGATTCAAATGGGCAAGGGAGAAGAAAAAAAGCAAGCTGGTGGTAAGAAAAATGGACCTCTTGACCTTTAGTAAGCATTTTGTTTGCAGGCACACATTACATTAAAGAAAATAATTAAAAATTAAAATTAAAATTTATTAAAAAAAAAAAAAAAAAGAGATAGGGATTGTTCTGTTCACTTTCAACTGCATATCTCAAGGTTTAAGGTCTGTCCAATTGTCCCACCCTGGCTTGGGCAAAACACCTTTGGAGCCCTATTCTGAAAGTACTAACCCTTCTGTGAGCCTGACCATGTGGAATACCGTATACTTGGTAAGTTCATAATAAGCCTATGAAAACAGGTTTTCATTGAAAAGTCATGAATTATGTCTTTTTTTTTTTTCTTTTTAGAGAGGTTTTTTGCTATAGGGCGCGTGCGCTCGCCAGACAGACAGAGAGAGACATAGAGACAGAAAGCGAGAAATCACCCCCCAGGGGGGATGGTCACGCCGCAATCCCTTCTCCTCCATTCTCCTCTCGGGATCTTGGACACGCACGCACACGCGCCCGGCGTGAGTTTTAAGCCACCGGGTCCGGGACGCGAACTGCGGTCGACTATGTGGGAGTCCAGCGACATAGCCATTACGCTAACTGCTGGTTCCCATGAATTATATCTTAAGAAAAAAAATTAGCCAAACAAACCATACTTATATATGGCTAAAAAAACTTAATACTTAGGAATAAAAAGGTTGGAAGGAAAGAAGGGAGGGTTAAAGGAAGGAAGGAAGGCCAAAAGCAAGGAAAGAAATGTGCATGTACGTTAGGTGCATCAACACTTAATGTACTTGGCTGACACATAATAACCAATCTTCCCCACTACCTTTCACTGGGGAATTCATTCCTGCTTAATCCAAAGTTATATTCAATTTTTAAAAAGAAAAAAAGAAAGAAAAGAATCAACACCTACTTTTTCAGTTCTATCATTAACTGTGGGAAAGGGATGGTTTTTCAGCCCCTAGATAGCTAAGGGCACTTCATAATAGAATCCAGAGCCTTTCACCCCTAAATCACTGATTTGAATCCAACCCAGGTCACTATTGACAGAATGTTATTACCTCTAGGTGCTGTCTGGTGGCCCATGTGGAATGAGTTGATGGTCTCTGTCCTGTTCCATGTGGACAGTTGCCCACATCACCTTGTTGTCATTTTCAAACGAGAAGCCGAGGAGTTAATGGATGTAGAGCCTGGGCCCTCCTCGTACTGTGAGGTGGTGCCCTCCAGGTCAGAGTGGAGGGCGCCGGCTGCGATGTGTGAAGCCAGGCCCTGATCTCCCTCAGCACTTTCCGGGACATCAATCCATCTCGTTGTTCCACAATCACCTTTGCTAGGGACAAAGAATAAAAAACATGGCTACGGTTTTAGCTGAGATTTGTTTCCATTTTTCCTGGCCTGGGAGGCTACGAGTGATAAATTTCACTTATACAAATATTCGATTCATCACCAAAATTAGAAAAATAGGAATTTGTAATACCAGAGCAAAGCCATATGAATATTCAGTTTACAAATCAAGTATTACTGGGTTACATTTTCTCCTTGCTTTGAAGTAATAGATTTTGTTCCAGAATAAATTATCTGAATTCAGTCAGAGCCAAAGGCGTAATACTGGAATTTATATTCAAGATACAAATGACCACCCATGATTGTATATATTCCTACCTGGATAAAACTGTAGACAACATATTATTCAACCCTTCTCCCTCCTTCCTTTCCAGTGAGAAAACTGACATTCACATAGGCAAAGTGTCTTGTTCAAGGTCACAGAGTAAGAAAATAACATGACAGAGCTAATTCTGAAGTCCCCAAGCTTTGACTGTAGTGCTCTTCCACGGAGGTGTTTTGTTTCCTTCCACTGAGCAGGTGATGACTGAGTACTTCCTGTGAGCCATGCACCCTGCCATGTCCTCTAGATGGTAGTTGTGGTAATGGAGGTGACAGGTGAGTAAAAGAAGAAAGTGACTTTCCCAACTCAGCATCAGCACAGAGCCTGGCATGATGAGATGTCAATAAAGTAAGAGTGAATGAACGGATAAAGTCTGCAGGAAAGGGTTATTTTTCAGTCGATTTTGCCAGAAACATCCTGAGACAAAGATTGGGGTGTAAATAGATTATTTGGAAGGTGACCAGTGCTAAAGAAGAGCAGCAGTGAAGGAAAGAGAAAGAATGACAGACTCTACAGTATAGTAAGCACATGACTGAGGGCAACGGGGCTCTCTCCCACTGGGGTCTTCCGGGAAATGGTGAGAAAACTCTTCATGGTAAGAACACTCTACAAGGTGAGAAAACTGGGATATTTTTGCATCGACTCCCACCCATTATAGGTTGAGGGCTACAAAAGCAGGGTGCTAACTCCCCAGCACTTCCGGCCTGCCTGTGCAGCAGCCAAATGTGCTCCTACAGCACCGACGGCCTCAGACAGAAGGTCGCAGGTGCTTTGCCATGGGAAGCCATCAGTTTTTCCATAAACTGTGTGTGCAGGGGGTGTGAGGAGGACACCAACTGCTTTTTCTATAAGGCTTTATGATCTTGTTAAGAATATATCTAACACTTAGGAGACAACGATTAATAAAGAACAAAAATAGAGAGTTCAGAGAAGACATGCAACATGGAAAATGATTTCTCTGTGTGTTAGTACAGGGGCAAGTGCAGAAGGTGCCACCACGTGACCTGGCTCTCTGCATTGCTCCCTCTGTTTCCCGTTCATATCCAGCTCATCAACATGCTCTACCCCACCCTCCTCTTTGCCTCTCTGTTCTGCTCTCTCCCCCATAATGGCTCCTCTGCAGAATTTCTTCCAGCTCTCACTAAAGCATCTCCCTGCAATGTATAGTCTCACTCTCCAAGCGCCAAGAATCAGAGTTTTTCCCTTGCACCCCTCTCCTCCCCAAAATTCATGCTAATAAATTGGAATTTGTTTCTGAATAATAGCAGACAATAGTGGCTCAAGAGATTTAGCGAATAAATGAATTACTACATTACTAAGTCAAGCTGCTAGAAGTGCACACAGGAAAACAGGCCAGACACTGAACTGAGAATTTTATAGCAACTTTCAGTTCAATTCCTGAAGAAAATTAGACAAATACAAAAAAGCCCTCAGGAATTAGCCAAGTTCCAATGATATTTGCTGGTAAAACTAGAGGAAAAGCCCCTTGGAATTCTCATGCCCAAGCACTGTGCAATTCCCAGAACCTTCCCTTGTCTCCAATTTCTTTCAAAGAAACTATCTCAGTAATGTACACAGTGCAGCAAGATTGCTAAGCGCATAGTTGCACAGACATTAAAATAAGATCCGCAGAGAGAAATCTGTCTCAGAAGATGTCAGTGGAAATGAGGAATCGTCTTCTGTTTCCCTCTTGGACAAATTGGAAGGATTTTGGAAGGGAAGGATCAGGCAAAAGTTACTGTAACAAATTTTGAAATTATCTTTCCTCTGGGGAGAAGAGCACCTAATGGTTAAGAAGTACATATTATGTACAAAGGACTACTCCATGTGGTTTAGGTAATAACTCATTTAATCCTAGAAAAGCCTTATGAATAATAATAATAAGAGGCAATATTCATTGATGCAGTGTTCCAGGCACTACACTAACTGCTTGCTACCTTGCTCAACCCTCATTATACCCTATGGATAGGTACAATTATTATTTGTATTTTATTTATTTTATTTTACTCATGTATAAACTGAGACTGAAATATTCTATAACATGGCCATCATTACACAGCTCACTTGGCACCGATGGATCTGGGATCCACCCACCTGTTTCCGACTGACTCTCGAGGCCATTCTGTTTCTCCTGCACCATACTCTCATGGGGACAGTCCAATTTTTTAGTTTTCTACTCAAATGGTTGCACTGATGTCATGACATAAGTGGACATATGGTGACCAACAGGGATGTCAACTTCAAAAAGTTTGGGACATCTTCTGAATGAAAAAGTGTGGCACATATACACTATAAAATATTACTCAGCCATAAAAAAAAAGAGAGACCCTAGCATTTGATCAAAAGTGGATGAATGTGAAAGATTTAATGCTGAGTGAAGCAAGCCCAAACTATGAAAAAAAAAATTGTTTGTCCCCACTTAAAATACACCAAATGTCTGCATTCTATGATAGAAACTGAAAGATAGGAAGTCTTTCAAAAAGTCATGAAGAGCAACTGTGGATACCACAGACAATGTGGGAGGGGGATGGATAATGGAGGAGAGGTAAGAGGGAGAGAATCAAGGCGGGGAAGAAGAGAAACATTTAACAAATACAGACATGGAATATTATCTATTGAGGATAATGTATATGGTAATATCCTTGATTGGACTAATATACAGAGGATAATGTATATGGTAATATCCTTGATTGGACTAATATACAGTGTATTCATGCTGGGAAAATCTATTTTGTATGCTATAAAAACATACAGTGATTGATTGTAAAAAAAATTAGAAAATAATAGAAAAAAAAAAGGTTTAAAGGTTGGAACACATACTCCCAAAGATCTTACTCCCTTATTAATCCATGGATTTGGCATCCATGAATACCCACGACATTGAGATCGTATACACTGAAGGGAGGAGGAATCACTTCTTGTCTTCACTGTTGCCAATGTTACTAAGCCAAGAATCAATTAGAAGTAATGTCCTCTATTTCTGAAAACCACAGGCTCTGGTTGGAGGTAGGATGAGGGCTACAAAGTCAGCAGTATCTTTGGGCTAGCTCTGCATACTGGGACTGAGTCTACAGGGTCTGGGAAATGAGAGCAGCACAAGAAGGCTCAATCGAAGGCTAGGATACACGCCCATCTCAGGAGAGACACGTGGTACTTATTCACTCATCTGAGGTCACAGGCTACGGCTGTCTCATGTTGACCCCTGAGAAAGCCCTGATTCTAATTAGTAGAGTCCACAGATACCATTAAGTTAAGAGTGTAGCAATCAACTTTAAAAATGAACCAACAGGGCATTGTTGGGTCAAAAATACAAAAACAAAGCTTCCTGGATCTGTACTAATCTCATGGCCTCAACTGTGGTGGTCATCACCAGCCCACAGCCCTTGCCATTCAAACCATTCTCTAGTTTATAATTCAAAGCACATGCACACCCTAAACTTCAATTTGTCTGAATTCTGAAGAGCCTCTGAAAGTGACTGAAACTTGTATTTCCCAGGGACACAGTACTATTAAAGTGAAGGTTACCAAGGCAGCCCATGGAAGCCCATCATGTATTGACTCAATTTCTTTGATAGCAAAGCAGGTTTCAAAGCTTCCATTCAGGAAGGTGAGAACATGCCTTCTGATGACCCCTCCTCTAGAGCAGAGTTGTGCTGAACAGGTGCAGGAGTAGGTTTGGGGAGTGGCTCTGAGGAAAGAAGGATGGGGCTTGGGCACTGTGGCAAGGAACCCCACGGGATACCTTCCCAAAGAGGTTCCATCCTGGACTGGTGATTTACCAGTGGGCCCAACAGACTCTGGACTCCAGATAAAAGCAGGGATGAAGTGGTAGGAAGCAGCCACCACCAACACTAGAGGTGGGGATGAGGCACCTGAGGGGCCACAGAAAATTTTAGATTGGAAGATGAAGAGTGGGAGCTAGATAGTCTGTCTTTCATGTACAAAATATGGGCAACGACTAATACCTTGCCAACAAGGCTGCCACAATGATTAAATAAGAAAGAAATCAGGAAATCTCGAGCACAGCGTATGGCACTTGCTGTACAACAAGCACATGTTTGTTAAGAGCATATTTGTATTGTCAAAGAAAAACTTTATATTATAATCACAATATTTTATAGCTGTGCAGTATTTCTCATGTCACAATACAGTCCTGAATATCTGAACTCTGATCTTCACAACAGTCTTAAGGGTAGGTATTAATATTATTCTCATCTAGCCAAGGAGAAATCAGAGGCTCAGGACTGTTCGGTGATGGGCTAGCCAGGTTGCATAGTGGTTAAGGCAGCTGGATCCCACATGGCTGACCAAGCAGTTTGAATCCTGGACTCAGCCACTTGAGAAACATCCCAGGCACATGTACATCAGTGCCCAAAATCCCAAAAGGAGGAAGAGATGGAGAGAGAACTATGACATGGCTATACCCCATGGAGGGTGCTTTCTCTCTCTCTCTCTCTGGTGAGTGGTTGTAATCTTGGGGAAGAAGAAAAGGTTCAGTGACTTGTCCAAGGTCATACATGAAGAAAGTAGTAGAAAGTAGTAGAATGAGGCCTTGGGCCCAAGGACTTCTGTCTACCGTTCAAGGAGGGCAATCTCAGACTCCTTGGCTTGCAACTCTAAGGGCTGGAAACAGTACCGTGTGACCTCTCAGCATCAAAGCAGGGATGGGGCAGGCAGTCACTCCCAAGTTCCACGTATTTGCCTTGCAGAGAAAGGAGACTTAAGTAAGAATAATGATGAAGTGGAACAAAGGCCTCCACTACAGCCTGGTCCTCTGACTTTCGTTCTTTTACTCTTAGTCCCTTCATAGGTAAGATGCCTGCCCCTGGCATTCTCCTCTCTGGCCTCCTACTTGGGCCCAGGACAACAGCACTCATTGTCTCAACACTCATGCCCCTTCTTTCAATATCGTGGCAAGTTAAGGCTTCCAGAAAAGGTGTCATCTGCTAATCCAGCCACTCCTTGATTTCTGGAAGTCAGCATGGCCTGCCAAATTTCTCCAGGAGCACGCATCTGTCTCTGCTTTTCCCAGCATTTTTTGCTGGCCAGTGTGGTAGGAGATGGGGCCAGGATGAGCAAAGCCTGTGGTCATCATTCTAGTCCACGTGACACAGCTCAGTCACTGCCTCTAGTCGTGCACATATTTTAAAGCTGAGGCTCTTTTATCTATTTGACCTTTCCTTTCCCATCAGCTTCTGACCATTACCATGCCTGGCCACACGTTTACAGAGAAGAGAAACGGGAACCTCTTTTGTCTGTTTGCTTTATCAAGCCACAGTCACAGAAAAAGTCTACTCGGAACAAAGATGTTCTCTGTACCCTTCACCTGGCACATGACCCTGGCAAGAAAAAGTGCATTTAATGGTGAGATGGGAAGAAACAGAACTGAAAGGTGTAGCCCTCAAATGCCAGGCCACTTCCTTTTCTAGAGTTTTACTGTGAGCTGCCCTGTAACAGATGACAACAGAGGCAGAGGGAGAAAAATTATTTCTGGACCCAAACATTAAAACAAAGGCAGCCAGAGCTGGTTAATTCTGCCAAGGAGACAAACATAAATGTGCGTGGATGTGCAATAAGGTGTAAAAGAGGAAGTGAGATGCATTAGAACCAAGAGGGCATAATGTATTATCAACAGCTCTGCGGCTTTGATGGGCGAAGGCTTTTATACAGACGCCGTATTGATAGGTATTTCAACCAGCAGTAAAAAACCGTTCTTGACATTCATCTATAGGGAAAAATATCCATGTACTCTTGGCTGTAGGACCAATTAGTCTGGGAAAGCAGCGGGGTGGGGGGACAGAATATAAATGCAGGATGCATCCGCACTTGATTACTCTAATGAAATGTCCATTGATTCCTATAGATTAATGTGAGAAGAACAGCAGCTGCAGAGTGGCTAACACCTCCAGGTCAGCAGCTGTGTGTTAGGATGTGTGCGTGCGTGCGCGTGTGTGTGCACACCCCCGCAAATCTGGTGCCTCAGAGAAGAGAGAAATTAGAAGAGAAGAGTGTGTGTGTCCGGGTGAGACTGATTATGCTGGACAGAATCAAAGAAAGGAAGGGTCTGGCTCCTTTCGAGGAGAGCGCGGAGTGGCGGTGTGTGTCCGGGGACAATAGGAATCTGGCACAGTCACTTGCAGGGACTAGGAATGAGAGCTCATTTCCCTCCCCTCTCCCCTCACCCCTCTCTCCACCCACATTTGACTTTGCTGTGAGGGGGACAGAGAGCTCACAGGTCACCTAGTTTGGTTCCATTAATTTCACGCAGCCTTTAATCACCCAGAGCAAATGCGGAGTTCACAGATGGCTCTCTGCCAACTCACTGGTGGCCATCCTCCACCCAGAGCAGCCATTCGGTTGCTCGCTCAAGCCTATATCGAACGATGGGGAAATGTGCCAAACGAAGCAGTATGTTAGCCACGCTGGAAGGACCCAGCCCTTCTCCCAGTAATTACTGGAGCACTATTCTACTCCTCGTGGACTTGGCATCAACTTAAGTTCCAGATCTCAACAGCAAGAATGTTTCAGAGGCACTATCTTACCAAGTAAACAGCTCTCCCATGGCTACAAGGACTCCTTTAGGAAATGCTCTCTATGCAGCCTTGCAGCAGAGGCCTGAGATCTTCTTGGGGTTTTAGCTAAACATCCCACCTAGTAGTGTAAGTACACAGAAATGATGTACATAAAAATCTCAACTAGCTACTCTGCCTTTCCTCTACCTGGTTCATAACAATTTTTACTTACTGGGAGAAGTAAAAAAGAAAAAAGAAAGAGGCAGAGAAGTCTGAAAATCAGCACCCTGTGCCTGCAGGCATCCAGCAGCTGCAGAGGCGCTCTGAGAAAACCCAGGTCTGCTCACCAGCCCCAGAATGGACCATTGTGAGCTTCCTGAAGACATTCACAGGGAGAGCTGCCGAACAGCAAAGATGGCAAAACTTGTGAGATACAGAGACCTTAGAAATCCTTTTGTACCCAAAGAAGAATTCTGTTCCAGCAGAATTTGGCGTCCGATAAAGATGAGCCCCACCTCAGCTCAGTGAGGGAAGAACTGGCAGTCCAGGGTACAAAGCCATCTCATCTCCTCCTCACTTTCTCAGAGGACCCTAATGGCTACTCAGAGCATGCTGCCCATTCTTAGTTCTGGCTCTCTGAATCACCATTTGTTAAAGATCAGAAAGAAAGGGCCCTTCACCGGAGAGTTAATAAAATGGAAGAAGGGAACCGAATGCATTAGCAAGACTGCTATTTAGGTATTTGGCGTAAGAGTCCTCTGCATGTTTTACCACAAAATAAGGGTAATCGCCATCTGTGTATTTACTCCACTCATTATCACTATCTTAGTTTTAGATATGGCTAGAGACAGATCCCTAAACTGGAATTTTAGATAAGAAGGTAGGTAGGGAAGTAAGTAGATAGATCATCAGTAAATGCCAAAAAACTATCTGAGTTCACCAAATCCAGCTGAAATAGACAAATAGGTGACTAATGTAAATAGGCCGTATTCTCCTGATTGCTCTCCAGATAAACCAAGACTTCCCCGTTTTCCAAGTCTCCTTCACCTGTCGGCACCACATAAGTCTGTGTTTTAAGGAGTACAGGCCCAACGCTCTTTTTTTATTGAGAAGCTGCAGAACTCTAACCGGTGGTTCAATAAATTGTATTACATCCCCCTCACACTGAATGCCCTACACGCTTTGGCTTTCCATGTGTAATTGCAAGCTGTTATTAGCCCTGAGCTGTGTCCGTTACTGGCCACACTCTTGCTGAGCGGTCAATTTTTTCCCCTGCCATTTCCTTTGCTCACACCATGCTGACCACGTTGGCCAGAGGCGGCCCGAGGTTTATAGTGCAGCATTGATTTTTCTTTTCTCTCAATACTGACAGAATCATAGATCCAAGGCAAATAAAGAAATGCATTCTGGGGTGATGAAATGTCTTTCATTCAGGCTGGATTGAATCAAAGCCCATCACAGAAATGTAGGGCTCTGAAATGCAAGGGAAGCTCATGCCTCAAATTGTGGAAAAATAAATTTTATGTTTTCTCCACTTTCCTTGGGATTCATAAATCACTGGGGACATGGACAGTCCAGCCAGTGATCAAACTTGGGCAACGGTGACATGGTAAACAAAGAATAGCTCTTACCGTCTTTACTAATTAGGGTGTTGCTTATAATTCTGTTCAGATGGACACTCATTTCATAGCTTATGTAATGCCAGGATCTTCCCCAGAACGGTCCTACTGTCAAAATATTGACTGAGGTTCAGTCATCGCTAAGAAATACAAGATTGCGATTCACACAGGCTTGCAAAATCCAAACTCATTGCCTATTACCGAGAGGTAACAATGACTGACTGCGAGAAATGGAAGAAATCTTCCTTCAAACAAATAACTTGAGCTGCCACTGGGTGAAGAGTAAATATGACCTTTACTAATTAATTTGGTGATATTCATACCTTGTTTATAGACATTAATCCAAGTTTGATCTTTAGCACACACAAGAGTTCACAGAGAACATAGGCTATTCAGCAGAAAGCTTCCTAGAGCAGGAAGTTAGGGGACCTGAATTTTCAACCTTGCTCTTCCATTAACAACAAAGCACTAGCATGAGCATGTTATTATACCCCTCTTGGCCTTTGTTTGTCATCTGCACAGTGGAGATGGCAATGTTGACCGTGGTGGTTTGGATGAGTCAGCGGGATGATGTAGGTGAAGCATCTGGAACATTTCATTCATTTGTGCATCCTGAAGGACTGAGTAAGTATGTGTAGGCACCATGGCAGGCACTCAGAAGATGGCAAGAAACAGAGCTGGGTCCTGCCTTGGTGAATACTATCACCTGGTGAACATTATATACCTCACACGTGCTCAGAACAACAGCTATATCATTATTATCATCATGAGTCGTATTCATGTGCTTTAGAAATGAAGGCATTGGCTGCATGAACTGGAGCCCTTTTCAGCTTTCAGACCCTTAATCCATGATCAATAAGAACTATCTGTGGGTATATGTTTGTGTGTATATCTGATTATGTGTACAATTAGCATGCAGGAATGGTTTGTGCTAAAGCAGCTCTGTCTGCCAAATGGCTCGTTTTCTACATGCGGGTTTGAGGCCATTCAAGACACTTCTATATTTCTATTTGTCATCCACTTTGCCTTAATCCAAAAAATAACCTGAAACTTGGTACCATTTTAAAGATTGATTGAAGCCCTCCAGAATACACAAAATTAGCCCATGTTGTTCTTCATCTGACATATCAAATCTAGATTCCCCAAACCTGAGAATATTACAAGCATAGTCAATAAATTTGACTTATTATATATGTGAGATACAACCAATGCAAAAACATCTTTTGTTCATAGTGATTAAAGACTAGAGTGGTCTGGAGCCAGCAGGCAACATGGTGGTTGAGGGTGTTGGACTCCCACATGGTTGACTACGGTTCAAATCCCAGATCTGGCAGCCTCTTTCTCTCGTCAAATTAAAAAATAAATAAATAAGTAAAGTTAAATAGAATAAACAGTTCTTAAAAAAAAAAAATACTAGAACGGTCAACATTTTCCCCTGCCATTTCCTTTGTTCACACCATGCTTACCACATAACATTTAAATCTACATAATGTTTACATTTTAGACAGAAGAAATTTTCTCTTCATTTTAGTTCCTCACAGGTGCTTGGCACATAATAGGAGCTTCATGAATGTCGGTCACCGATACATTAGTGCCCTAATCTGTCAGGTTCTGAAGCTCTGTTTCAGGTCCTTCTATAAACCAACTTCAAAGGAGTCTGCTTTTCTTTGTGAATGAACAAAGCTAAGTGCTGGCTGCTCATGACACATTTTTGTTTACAGTGCTCAAGGGTATCTATAATTTGAAATTCAAAGGCCTTACCTGGAAACCAGGAAAATTTCCCTGAGCTTTGGAAAACATGAATACAGGAACCCATGGGAGAAGAGAAACTCCATAAATCAGAAATGCCCAGTATCCTCTCCTTCTAACAAGTGGAAATGGAAAAGAGAACCAGGCTTTCCTTCTTTGCTTTTTATTAATTCTCTATCTCAAATTATCCTTTAAGAAAAAGGACCTATTTTATTTGTTCATTTGTTAAAATCTCCTAAGTGTATCTCTTTCAATGTTTCTTGACACTTAAGTTGATTTGGGTTGTTTTGCTTATTGTTTTGTTTTGTTTTGTTTTCTGCCAGAGGTCATGTGTGCTCACCAGAGAGAGAGAAACAGAGAGACAGAGAGAGGGGGGGAGGGATAAAGCACCCCACAATGGGGCATGGTCATGCCACAATCCTTTCTCTTCCATTTCTCCATCCTAACGAGATTTAGGACATGTATGCACACACACCCAGCATGTTTCTCAAGTCTTTGGGACTGGGATTTGAACTGGAGTCAGCCATGTAGAACCTGGGTTCCTTAACTACCAGACCATGGGGCTAGTCCCACACTTAGGTTGGTTTGGAACAGTGCTCACCATTTTTCTGCATTTGGGCAACTGCAGGTCACTCTTTTGAACATGGGTTTGACCTTCTATATATGATGTAATTGCAACGATGGAACCATAATTATAAGTCTAAATGGCAATAGTTATGAAATGCACTCCCACCATTTTTCAGAAAAGAATTGAATCAATTTATAAAAGCCATTACTCACACAAGGTACATAGGTCAATTTAGCATGGTTCTTAGCTCCAGACCCTACTATTCTTAAGTAGTTTATATAAAGTGGGTATTATAATCACCTGGTCCAGGAAATACTCTGCCCAGTGCTACATTTGGACCTGAGAAACGTACATTCAAAAACATTTTCTAGCTTCCACGGCATGTCTGGGTCTGGGCTTCTGCCTTTCTGAAGATCCTTAGGAAAATATGCAACTGAAAGTTCAAGGTGGCACCAACATGAGCCATGATAGAAGGTATGGGGCCATGAACCCAAGGTGTGGGGACTTCGGGAACTGTTTGTATCTGGCCTGAGACGGACAGGTCAGAAAATGCTTCCCAAACATCCCTGAACTGAGATGTGAAGAACACAGGACCAAGAGGTAAAGGAAGTTGACACTAAGGAAGTAGCTTATAAAAAAGAAGAACCTGGAACCTGCAGATGGTGTAATGGTTATGTTGCTGGACTCTCACATAGGTGACCATGGTTCAAGTCCCAGACCTGATGGTTTAAAACTCATACTGTGCATGTGTGCATGCGTGCCCAAGATCCTGAGAGGAGAATGGAGGAGAAGGGATTGTGGTGTGGCCATTCCCCCCTAGGGGGATAATTTCTCACTTTCTGTTTCTCTGGTGAGTGCATGTGCCCTATCATAAAAATCTCTCTAAAGAAAAAAAAAAATGAGCAGCCGGAGCAGCCAAGGAAATTAGTTCCTCGGTTTCAAGAAGGGCACTAGCTTATATTCATTCGCTAGATTGCTGCTGAACTAGTCAGAGAAACATCCAAAACTGTTACAGTGCTGGGAGGTGGGTAACATTCCAAGCCCAGGGTTATGGGGTGTGGAGATGGTTGGTTATGAGAAAAAGGCCACATGCCTTGCAATTTCTCCTCAGTTCAATGCAGTAGGAATCTAAGTAGCTCCCTCCAGGACTTCCACATGGAGAGGCAATCCCTCATAGGTCAGAATCTCAGAGTTCCAGATCCTTACAAGATTTTTTTCCACAGACTCAACCTCACTCAGCCTCCTAGGATTTCTAAAGACCCTAATGGGACATCTAGAGAGACAAGGACATCTGTGGCTGCTCAGGTGAACCAGGATCAGAATCAGGGTTGTCACAGCAGGGCTCAGCCTACTTCCACCTCAACGGCTGAAGGTGGGAATGGGGTTGGGGGATGAGGCAGAGGGACATAAAGTCTGCTTCAGTGAGGAGAGAAAGGCAGAGTGAAAGTCAGCCCGAGGCCAGGAGGACAAAGAGAATTCCCCCGAAAACTCACCCAGTCGGCTCCCAGGAGGCGGTCTGCCAGTGCACGTTTATCATTCACCTTAATTCAAATCAATTCTGATTTGCAGGAACATCAGCTGTTTGAAGAGATAGGTGACTCCGCCAATACATTCTTGCTTATCTTTCTCACTGACTAAATTAGTAAATTTAACAAAAAAAAAAAAAAAAAAAAAAAAAAAAACCTTGAGGAACTTGGTGAAAAAATGTTTGGTGGAATCACGTCGATGAAAAAGTGCTAATGATAATGTTCGTTTTGTGTGTGTGTGGCCACACGGATATAGCATTCCTGATTTTACAAGAAACTTCTATCATTTAAGAATAAATCACACCAGGCACGGTAGATACCAAACGGATATGTGAAAAGTGAATAAGAACTCTTAGTAATATCATTACTACAACTTAAATACTTTGGAGCAAGATGGATATACATTTTTTAATTGTGCAGTATTATTCTTGTACTCATTCTTTTTAAAAACCTCCAGAGGTAAAATTCTCCAGATTTTACCCACTATCTGAAAAGGGCAGTCTTGGCCAGACTTCATATACATCTCAACTATTCTAATTCTCTTCCTAGAATCAAAAGATAACATTTAAGAAAAGAGGCCGGGGCTCTGTCCCGCGTGCTGTGGCCGGGGTCTGCCCCGCGTGCCGTGGCCGGGGCTCTGACTCCGCGTGCCGTGGCCGGGGTGTGCCCCACGAGCCTTGGCCGGGGTGTGCCCCGCGAGCCTTGGCCGGGGTGTGCCCCGCGAGCCTTGACCGGGGTGTGCCCCGCGTGCCGTGGCCGGGGTGTGCCCCGCGAGCCTTGGCCGGGGTCTGCCCCGCGAGCCTTGGCCGGGGTGTGCCCCGCGAGCCTTGGCCGGGGTCTGCCCCGCGTGCCGTGGCCGGGGCTCTGTCCCGTGTGCTGTGGCCGGGGTCTGCCCCGCGTGCCGCATCAGTTGATGGCCATCTCTGATTTCCTGAGCCGCATTCCTGAAACTGTGTTCCATGGAAATTCACCTACATTTGCGGGGCTGCACGAGACCCACCCTTGGTCCAGCCCTGAGTGGAGCCTATGTTCCCTATTGTTGGGAACTTTATGATCTGATAATTGGAAAAAAAAAAATCATGTTTATCATAAAAAATAATTAGAATAATAATAATAATGATTGGGGGAAACATAGGAAAGATATTGAATGTTGAAGCGGGGAGATTAATGTCTCTGTACTGACTGACATGCATGGCATTCCCTTTTGAAAAAGCAATGTAATACACTGTAAAGTTATATGTAATTCAATGTAATAAAAAAAAAATAAAATAAAATAAAAAATTAAAAAAAAAAAAAAAAAAAAAAAAAAAAAAAGAAAAGAGTATCTGATGCCTTTCTCTGGAATCAAGAATTCCTCATACAGGTAATACCAAGCCCAAGCGATAGACCAGTGTGGAAATGGTCTGGTCACTGCAGTATCCCCAGCACCTGGAATAGTGCACATCAGAGCTACCCAATAAATACCTGTGGAGTAGTAAATGATGAATGAATGAGTGAATTAGTGAGTGAAGGAACAAGCAAATTGCCTTCTTTGTGATAAACTCATCCAAGCGATTTTGGCAATATTACCAGTATAACACACTGGACAGTTCCCTCCATACGAGTGTGGTATTTTCCCTGCCTAGAACCTTTTCTCACATTTCCACCTACCTAGTTCCTCATTATTCAGGTTTCTGCCAATTATCACCTCCTCAAAGTAGCCCTCCCTGGCCACAATATTAGATCAGGAGAAAATGCTGTCCTACCAACAGTTACCAGCTATCTCTTCCCCCTGTATTACCTTCTTCGAAGTAATTATTACTCTCATAAAATGCATTAGTATGATGTATTAATAGTCTATGGCTGCTGTAAAAATTACCACAGTCTTACTGGCTTAAAACAACACAAATTTATTATCTTACACTTGTGTGGTTCAGACATTCAAACTGGGTTCACCAGGATAAAATCAAGGTGCTCTCAGGACTATGTTCCTTAATGGACATTCTAGGGGGAAATCTGTTTCCAAGACTGCTTCAACTTCTAGAACAACGCACATTCTTTGGGGCATGACTCCCTTCCTCTGACTTCAAGGAAACAACATCACCTTTCTCTGGTCTTTCTTCCACTGTCATATCTCCCCCCAGGCACAGCCAGGAACCATTCTTACTGGTAAGGAACTCTGTGATTGGACTGGGACCACCCAATAATCAGAATCATTTCTCTACCTCAAGGTCCTTAACTTAATCACATTTGCAAAGTCTCTTTTACTATGAAGTGTCATATTTGCAAACTCCAGGAATTAGGATGTAGATATTTTGGAGACCATAATTCTGCCTACTACTTACAATAATAATTTATTTTTTCTTATTTATTGTCTAATTCCCATAAGTTGTAAATTCTATAGCAGCTAGTACTTCCACTCATCTGCTACTTATAATACCTACAGTACCTAGAATAGCGCCTGGCTTATGTTGGGCACTCAGTAAACATTTTGTGGAACAAACAAATAAATGATTTCTTGTGAATGGAATCGGTTGTTTGGTTTCATCTTTTGCTGCCCCCCAGTTTTCATCCAGCTGTATTTATGACCCACCTATATCATCCTCTATACACTTACAACAAGGCCATTATTACTCAAAATTCTTCAAGAGTTTTGATAGAAGAGCATTTTTGTTCATGTTTAAGTCTCACATTTACTTATTCACTCTCCATGAAAGAGCAGTTATAGAACTGATCAAAATCTATCTTTACTAGTATCCCCCTCCCTTTAGCAATTTCTTGATATGTAGAGTAAGACTGGTGTATGGAAGATCATATGTGCAACGTGAGAGATGGGAAGTTACATCTGTAACTCTCTCCAATTAAGGAGCTCATGTCATTGGAAGAAAGACAGATTAATAGATTGCAGTGCTTCCAGCTCACTGAGGGCAGAGTGGTATCATGTAAAGGACATGAGAGTCAAAGAGCTCTCAGCTTGAGTCCTGGCTCCCCCACTTTCTAATTGTATACTTCTGGGCAATCTCCTTAATTAACTAGCCTCAGCGTTGTCATCCACAAACTTGGGAAAACAGCTGCTCTCAGACTGGGTGAGAAGAAAGATGTCAAGCACATGTGTGGCATACCTAGAGCACTCAGTAATTATCTCTTCCTTTCCCCTCTTCACCACTGGTCTCATATCTTGAAAGGCTGGAGGATAAGAGAAGGAAAGTGAAGAACAGGCAGAAAAAAATTAAAAACAGGAGAGCTGGCCAGAACTGAGGAATGACATCCTGCAGGCAGCAGAGGTTCCTGTTTCAATTATGGAAAAGTAACAATATATTATCTAGACATGAATATACAAATAAAATGGGGGGTCCTTAGTGTAGTGGGGGAGTATAACCAACCTATGCACAGGTCTTCCATCAACTAACCTTCCCAACTCCATCAAAAATGATGCACTTGCATCCCCTCTGAGAGAAGCTGCAAATTTTCCATTAGAACAAATGAAGTACTGAAATGATTCAACATTTGTCCAATGATTCATTGCATGACACTGCATATGGATTGTGAGTTATTTGTCCAACTAGAAAATAAATACTAGACCAGAGAGAATTGAAACCCCTTGTCTTAGCACATTAAAAATGAAAAACCTTAATTCATTTTAAGAAAAATGAAATTATGTATCATGTTATTTTGATATGTTTTCTTAATCTAATTTATAAGGTACCTCCACCATCCAGAATGTCCTATTTATTTTTATTTCAATCTTAATCTCCCAAGGCCCAACTCAAATTCGTCTATTAAGTCCTTCCTGATTACATCAGTTTTTATTATCTTTTCACACCCCAATTCATCATTTATTATCTCTATCACAGATTCTCAAAACTGTCTGACTGCCAGAATCCACCATTAAAGATAGGCTAGATTATGCTACAATAACAAACACCCCAACATCTCTATGGTTTAACACAAAAATAAGACTACTTGTTCCTGATGCAAAACCCACTTCAAGTCTATGCAATTCTCCATTTACTCTATGCAGTGATTTAGAGATCCAGGCTAATGACGACACCACCATTCTATACTTAAACCGTCCAGACTATATAACTTCTTTGATTGACACAACAATGGGGAAAAAAAAAGAGAGAGAAAAAAAAAACAATAAACAAAACACTGGAGGATATGACACTGTCCCTTAAATGCTTCAACTCAGAAGCAACTGCATCAGAACTGATCACATGGTACACCCTACTGGAAGAAACTAGAGAAGGGTAATCTTCCCAAATGGCAAGAACAGGACAGGACATGGATGGCTCTCCTCCACACCTAAAGCCCTTTTTAAAAGCAGAGTTCAAGGGCTGGCAGGTGGCATGGCAATTAAAGGGCTGGACTCCCACATGGGCAACTGCAGTTTGAGTCCAAGACTTGGTGGCTTGCTTTCTCACTTTCCCTCTTTCTCTGTCTCTCTCTGGCCTAATTAATTAATTATTTTTTTTAAGTTGAGAGTTCCAAAATGCATCACAGACCTACTAAACCCAAACCTCTGGGAGCAGGTCCTAAAAATCTTACTTTGAGAGCTTACTTTGAGGCCTGTTCATTCATACCACTCATCTTGACTACTCTTTACTGACCAGTATTTTATATTTTTAGGTTTATATATACAAAGTCCCAGAGAACAATAACTATTTCTTTTTTCTATCTTTATTTTTTTTCAGTCTTGCTTTGTTGGGCAGGCCAGCCGCGAGCTCATGATCTTGCCTCTACTTCCCAAGTATCTGGATTACACATGTGCACTATTGCACTTGGCCTCCAGGTTGGGCCAGGAGAGACACTGGTCCTCCCCTGCAGTCACAGCCTGAGGAGCACAGCATCTCAGCAGTGCACACTCCCATGACTGGGTCTATACATTCATTTTAATTTCAAAAATAATTGTTTGTCATATGTCATGCATTTGACCCTGACATTGAAATTAGAACCTTGAGGTACCCATTCTAAAATCATAACTACTTGCCTTATTTATGCCACTGAGTAAGTCACAAGTAAAATATATTTTTTAATTGAGATATAATTTACATACTATAAAACTTTTTTAAAATGTTTCCCATGAGTGAGAAAGAAAGAGAAAGACAGAGATAGGCACCATAACAGGGCCTCCTCACAGCAACCCACCTCCAGCCTTAGCCAGCGCCTGACCATGGGCATGTGCACACAGCAGGTGCAGGGAAGTCTCCAGATGCAAAGCCAGCCCCCTCCATGTGGGTCAGCCTTGCAGAGTGCCATATCACCACTATGCCACTGTCCAGTCACTGATACACTTTTTTTTTTTGGGGGGGGGGGGCGGCCAGAGGGTACCTGTGTTTGCCTGAGGAGGGGAGAGGAGAGCAATGGAAGATGATCCTGCCGCAATTTCTTCTCTTCTATTTCTCCCTCCTTTTGGAATTTTGGGCATGCACGTGCATAAGCCCAGCTCATATGTTTTTCAAGCCGCCAGGACTGGGACTCCAACTGCACCGTCATCCATGTGGCAGCCAGCCACCTTAACCACCACACCACCAGCTGGCCTCTAAATTCACTTTTAAAGTGTACAATTCAAACCCACCCATGTTGGTGCAGGTAGTAAAGCACCCCTGTGCAACACCGGAGCCACATGAGGGTCCAGAGTTCAGATGCAGGTCGACCTAAACTTGCCAGGTGTGCCAGTGCGCACCTGTGATCCTGGGAGGCTGAGGAAATGGTCGAGACACAGCAAAACCCTATCAAAGGTACTTCTCTTCTTCTGCTCAGAAAATAAATAAAATAAACTTTTTTAAAGAGTTTATCATTTGACGGGGTTTAGCATACCACAAGATTGTACAACCATCACCACTATCTAATTCCAGAATATTTCATCATTCCAAAAAGAAAACCCATACCTGCTAGCAGTCAGTCCTCACCCACAGGCCCGGGCAATCACTAATATATCTACTTTCTGTCTCTACAGATCTGCCTATTCTGGACATTTCATACAAATGGAATCATACACTGTGTGGCCTTTT
Source organism: Tupaia tana (assembly GCA_026018925.1). Lineage (NCBI taxonomy): Eukaryota > Metazoa > Chordata > Mammalia > Scandentia > Tupaiidae > Tupaia > Tupaia tana. The sequence goes on from JAKSZU010000023.1 coordinate 19,541,433, forward strand.
GTCTGGCTTCTTTCACTTCGAATAATGTTTTTTTTTTTGTTTTGTTTTGTTTTGTTTTGGAGAGGTTTTTCGCTATAGGGCGCGTGCGCTCGCCGGACAGACAGAGAGAGACAGAGAGACAGAAAGCGAGAAATCACCCCCCAGGGGGAATGGTCACGCCGCAATCCCTTCTCCTCCATTCTCCTCTCGGGATCTTGGGCACGCACGCACACGCGCCCGGCGTGAGTTTTAAGCCACCGGGTCCGAGACGCGAACCGCGGTCGACTACGTGGGAGTCCAGCGACATAGCCATTACGCTAACTGCCGGTTCCCAACTTCGAATAATGTTTTGAAGGTAAATTTATGTTAAGCATATGTCAGGACTTCATTCCTTTGAATTGCTAAATATTATTCCAGTGTATGGATATTTCCTGTTATGATCATCCAGTTACCCACTGATGGTCATTTCCACTGTCTGGCTATTATGCATTCTGCTGCTATAAACATACGGGTCCCAGTTTTCGTGTGAGCATGTTTTCAATTCCCTTGGGTAAATATCTAGAAGTGGACCTGCTAGGTCTTATAACATGTTTCACAGAACTTTGTTAAGTTTATTTATTGGTAAAATGTTATGAGTATTCCCCTGCCCTGAAACCCCAGGAGGATGTTATGAAATCAAACAAAAAAGTACTTTATGAATGCTGAAACCCTAATAAATTATAGGTATTATCGTCATACTTCAAAAGCACGGAGCTCAATATCTTCCACACAGTAGGTGTTCAATCAGGAGCTGTGTGCTGATTGACTGATGTAATTGTCACACAAGGAAAAATGAAACATATGTTTAAATAATCTGTTAATTTAATCCTGATCATTGCTCCCAAACAAGCAGAAGCAAGTTGCTCAGTAAATACCACGAGTCTGCTTTTGATTTGTTTTCCTGAAGCAGAACAAAGAATGTGTTCTTGAATAAAGTAAAATTGGCCTTGTGTCTTTAAAGGGCTTCCATACTGGCAATCCTTGTCTTCAGACAGGCTCTGGGGGTGAATGGTTTGTGCCTATAACAATGGTGTCCACCAGGGAGGCGGATGTGCTATTTGGAGAAGTTACTCCACCTCAGCTCCTTTCAGAGAGCTCTGCCAACTCTCAGATTTTTCCAGGGATGGAAATTATGCTCCATTCCCTTACAACCAGTGAACTGAAATTTTACAACTTAATGTGAAATCACCCCTCCCCAACAACTCTAAGGAAGAAGCAGCGTGTTTTTAATAAACTACAAATGGGCATCCATTCATAGAAAACGTGTCACTACCATTTCGGCAGCGTGTCCATTCAGGTGTTCTGTCTAAATTGAGACTTTTAGGCACTAATAATAATTAACTACTTTCTTAGCAATGAAAAAAGTCTTAAATGCCTATTTACTTAATGGTCCCCTAGGGTGTCTTTGTTTTGAATGGGATAAAAAAAAAAAAATCTTAGCTGCAAAATAAGCAGGTGATTCTAATCAATAAAGCCAGAGGACTATATTGATTACAAGAACTCCATTCTTTAGTCATTAACCCTGTGAATTCTCTACCAAAGCTGGGTAAGATTATTTCTGCCTGTTTTTAAAAAAAGCATTAATGGCACAAAGAGGTGTGGTATTATCTGTTGAAGATATTTTGTACTTTTATCAACTGTACTAGGGAGAAATCTTCAACTGTTGAAATATCTACTTTGTAAGACAAATAACAATGTGATTGAATGTAAAAAATTTTTTTAAAAATAAAAGAACAACAGAGAAAAATAAAAAACTAGAAAGGCTCACTGAGAAACTGGAATCTCATTTCACTTTCATGCCTTCCATTTAGCCTACAGTGTTCATTCTAGGGTGTCCTTTGCACAGGCTGTGCTTGGGAGATCATTCTCCTGATCCTCTCTTAATAGGGTGTGGGCTTGGAGATCTTTGGCTATTGTTGCCCTTGTGGGTGGTGATAGATCTGATGATGAAACATTAAGCCAAGCCTGGAACTTTCTTTTGCAAGAGCAAGAAATGTCCTCTCCTCTTTGGAGATTGCCAACAACATTTCTGCATTTCTTTTGTTTTTTTAATTTTATTTTTATTCATTCATTTATTTTTAATTTGATAGACACAGAGAGAGAGAGAGACAGAGACAGAGAGAGATAGAAAGAGCGGAAGTGAGAAAGCAAGCCACCAGGTCTGGGACTCGAACCGTGGTCAGTCATATGGGAGTGTACAGCGCCTTAACTACCATGCTACCTGCTGGTCCCCCACATTTCCACATTTCAAAGAGAGTGTAGGAATGAGACAGACACAGCGTTGATTATATTAGTGAGAAATAATAATTAAAACAATATGGCCCAGGCTGGATCCCTTAGTCTGGGTTAAGTTGCAAAATTTCAGTTCACTGGTTGTAAGCAAACTGAGCATAATTTCCAAACATTGCTTTTCTTTGAACTCTCATAACATAAAGGCTAACAAAGGATAGACATAGCCCATCAAGAAGCAGGGCTCTGGGTTCAATTCCTGACTCTTCCACTAAGCCAGCAAGGTTATTTCACCCTTTAGTGTCTGTTTCCCTGTCTATAAAATGATAGATTGGGAGCAGATCTGTGCTTCTCATGTTTTAATGAGAAAACAGAACGCCTGGGGATTTGATTCCAAGGCAGATTCTCATTCAATGGGTCTAAAGTAGGGCTCAATATTCTGTGAGCTAAGCATGGACACACTTGGAGAGGTGCAGATCAGATGATATCTGAGGTTCTTTGTTTTGATACTATGTCTCTATGATCTGTGTCTCTCCTTGCTTCAGCTTCTACATAGTGCTATGGATGTTTACGTGATTCCCTAATTAAACTTCAAGCTTTGATGGCAAAATAAGTGTCTTAAACTCTGTGCCTTCTTTATAGCCCACAGGCTGCACAATATTTGGTATAAAATAGGTGCTCAATAAATATTTGCTAATGAATTAATGAATAAATATGGAGGCCTTGTATCTTTCCTTATTCTAAGAGCCTTCTATTTAAGATTAGAAAGTTACCAGGGCAGTCTGACACAATCCAATGTAACAATCTCATTTCCTCCAGAAGTCTAAGACCCACCTTACTCAGGATCACATAGTTTATGACATGGTCAGAACCAATAGCCAATCCATTTCCCCTGAAGTCTACACTCATACAGCACAGCATCTGTCATATACACATTTATCATCAGTCAGTCATATTTTGTTACACATTTACCCAGAGAACATGAAAAAAATTACCTCCAATTAAACCCTAATATGTAAGACATAGTACCCTCCTCATGCTTGTTCAGCACTTTAACCTTTTCATAGCACCTTTGCAGACATTCTTTCATTAAATATCACAAAGTAGTATCCTACTAGCCAAATCCAGTCCACAGACATCACAGACATACTTTGTGTTGGCCCACGGATTGATACATTGATCACTCATTTGGGATTTTCATTTTTAAAAACTGCAAAGTAAAAGCAACTACGTAAAAAAAAAAAAAAAAAAAGAAGAAGAAAGAAAGAAATTCCATTTATCTGAATGGGAAAAATTATAATGTACTGCATCCCAAACCAAGATACATAAACTATTTTCTTGGATTATAAAAAGATTTACCAAGAAGAAGACTCCTCCATGGCTACTGAGAACTAGTGCTTGCAGAGAAAAAAGAGAAATGAAGATTTTCTACCAATAATTCAGCCTCCAGCCCCCAAACTTGAGTGGTAGGGAGCCCCTCTAGCCTTCTGTCTCTGTCTCTCTCTGCCTTTCTGTCTTCTCAATTTTTTGTAATTTTTTCTTTTAAAAATTTTTTAAGGTAAAGTATTCTTCTGGCTTTCAGACCTTTTTTTATCTTGCTGATAATCCCCTTTCCCCCTCCCCTCCAGGAGAGGCAAGGAGCAAGCTTTCAGAAGAAGACTCTTCCATGGCTACTGAGAACTAGTGCTTTTGTGTGGGGGGCACTTGTGTGCCATGTGTTTTTTTTATTTTTTCCTTCTTTTAAATATTTTTATTGTATTTTTCCCTTCTCTCTCTCTCTCTCTCTCTCTCTCTCTCTCTCTCTCTCTCTCTTTTCTTTTCTTTTCTTTTCTTTTCTTTTCTTTTCTTTTCTTTTTCTTTTATCTCATCAACCGGCTCCTCAATCTCCATTCAATGTATTTCTAGATGGATCTAAAGGAACCATAGCCAAACATTCAAATACTATTAGGAGTAACATATTCCTCAATACCAACTGAATCTGCTGCACAAAAGGATAAAAATGGAATGGCAAGGAGATTCCAGATCACCTCCTTCTCCATGCTCCTGAACACTCAGATTGAACTTCAAGAAGTAGGAAGAAACACACCATCCATCAAATAACTAGAAATCAATGCAGGGTCACAAAAAATATGGGAAAGCAAGAAAATACCTTTCCTTCAAGGGAAAAGAATAACTCCTCTTTATCCAGACAGTTCAATGGAAATCATGAAAATGTCTGATAAAGAATTTAGAATATTCATAATGGTGAAGCTAACAGAGATAAAAGAAAAGAGAGACAATGAATTGCAGAAGAGGCAGGAGAAAGGAGCTGATGAGTTCCAGGAGGTGAGGAAATTCTTGCAAGATCTAAAAGAGGAAATTCACACATAAAAAAGAATCAAATGGACATGTTAGACATGAAGGCTATAATATAGGAAGTCAAAATCTCCCTTGAAAGTATTTGTGAGCTAAATAATGTGATTGAGTGTATAAAAGAAAATGAAATTAAAAAAATTTTTAAAGTAGACTAGATCATACAGAAAATTGAATCTCAGACTAGAAGATAAAATTGCTGGCCTAGAAAAATCTATTATAAAGACTGAAAATATTGCCCCAAAAATGAGAATAATATATAAGAAATACTAGATATCATCGAATGTCCAAACATCCATATAATTGGTATCCAGAAGGCAAACAGACCCATAAGGGCATCGATAATCTATTCTATGAAATCCTGCAAGAAAACTTTCCAAACCTAGAAAGGTACTCAAAGATTCAGTCCCAATAAATACAAAGGACCCCAAATAGAATTAACCCAAGAAGATCTTCTCCAAGACACATTATAGCCACATTGACCAAAACCACAGACAAAGACAAGATATTAAGATTGGCAAGAGAGAAACAACAAGTTACCTACAAAGGATATCCTATCAGGCTAACAGCAGACCTCTCATCAGAAACAGTGTGAGCAAGGAAAGAATGGAATAATATATTCAAAGTGTTAAGAGAAAAGCAATTTCAACCAAGAATATTGTACCCAGCAAGGTTATCCTTTATATGGGAAGAAAAGACAAGAACATTCTCAGATAAACAAAGCCTGAAAGAATTTACCAACAGCAGATCAGATCTCCAAGAATTTCTTGAGAGTGCTGTACCAGAAAAATTAAATACAGACACACAAAAATAAGAATTCAAGAACTAAGAAAATGGCCAACTTAATCATAGAGACAAGTCTGGAGTTGAATATTGTACCCCAGAATTTAATCGGGAAGATCGAACCACAACAGAAGATAAAGTACATGAGACTGAACTGGTGAAAGAGAATTTTATGACTTTTCACTAAAACATTGCTGATTTTCTTCTAGGCTTCATTTTCCAGTTTTAAGGATTTTTGTCCTGTCTTGAGCTGCCAATAGGTTCATGTACCTACTATTTGAACAGAACCCTAACATGTTTTCTGGCTTTAAGTTTTAAGCAAAGTTTCTTAGCATTTCTATGATTTATTAAAGCTAAAACTGCTTTTCTTGAAATTAAAAATATATTTAAAATACCTATTTAATGACCATAGTAAGCTATATAGCATCAGCTGGGTGCTACTTTATAGTATATTCAGTCTACTCAGAGTTTCATGCCTAAAGTCAGACATGTATTCACAGATATATACATACCAGCTGAACTTGCTATTGAAAGTAGTTAAAATATATAAGAAATTTTGTGAATCAATAAAATGTAGGGGGTAAAGGATTGGAAAACAACTGTAGATCAGAGATAGTGTGGGAAGTGGGTGGGAAATGGCAGAGAGTCAGAAATAGTGGTAAAATAATTACACACACATACACACTCACTCTATCATGGTTTTATCATACATTCAAAGTGAGAGTAAGATAATCACATCATTAGGGTCAGCAGGTGGCATGGTGGTTAAAGTGCTGGACTCCCACATGGCCAACTGTGGTTTGAGCCCTGGACCTGGTGGCTTGAAATCATACTGGGCACATGTGTATGCATGCCCAAAATACCAAGAGGAAAATGCAGAAGGAATTAAAGCATGGCCATCACACCAGGAGGATGATTTCTCACTTTCCTTCTCTCTGTCTCTCTCTGTCTTTCTAGTGAGTGCACACACTCTATAGCTAAAACCTCTCCAAAAAGAAAAAAAAAAAGAAAGAAAAAAAGAGTGAATACCAGAAGCATGGAAATATCCCCTTGTTCATATAAAGAAACTCAAGAAACTTGACTAATATTTATTTAGGCAGCCCAAGCATTCTTATTCCTGTTGTACAGGGAGAGTGGAAATGAGGTTCCAAGATGTGATTTGATACATGCAAGCTTGAGAATGTAGAATTGGACTAAAATCAAGGTATTTTAATTGAAATCCCCATCCAGAGCAGAACATTACTAAGTTGTGCCACTGCTACAAATTTTAAGAATCTGTCTCACAAAGTGCCTGAAGATTATATTTGGAGTCTGTGAAACAAATATAATTGTACTTACTTTCAGCCCTCTTCACCTTCCTCTGACTCCTACATTTCCCATGTCTTTAGTCATGCACATAAAGACAGTATGGCCATCATCTTTCAATCACCAGAAATGGGTCTCAACTTTGACCACCCATTGGATTCACCCAGGGAGGTTTAACCTGTTTTGGTGCCAGCACTACCCCAGGAGTTTCTGCACTGATCATTTGGGATGCAGCCATGCATGAGGAGTTTTCAAATCTCCCCAGGAGAGTCTAATGTGGATCCAACATTGAGCACCACAGCTGAAAACTTCCTTAGGCTGGGCTTCAGCCTTCTGCTAAGCAAGTCCTGGCTTTCTGGGAGTGGAATAGGAGAGTTAATGCCTTGTCCCTTCCACCTGAGCCATTCAGGGAGCTTAGGGCTGCAACTTATTCCTGAATGCTAAGGTTTTATTGCCATATAGAAAGACACTATATAATAATTACTATTTAGTGAGCACTTACTTTGTACCAGGTACTGCGCTAAAAGTTTCATTTAATTGGGACCAGCAAAGGCATAGCAGTTACATCACTGAACTCCCACATAGTCGATTGAGTTTAAGTCCCAGACCCAGCGGCTTAAAACTCACACCAGGTGCGTGCGTGTGTGTGTGTGTGTGTGTGTGTGTGTGTGCCCAAAATACTGAGAGGAGAATGGAGGAAAAGGGATTGCAGCATGACCATCCTTCTTGGAAGGGGGTAGGGGTAGAGGGGGAGGAGTGATTTCTTGCTTTCTGTCTCTCTGTCTTTGTCACTCCAGCGAGTGCATGCACCCTATAGCAAAAATCTCTCTTAAAAAAAAATAATAATAATAATAGTAGTAAGTTTCATTTAGTTAATCCTATTTAATCCTCAATGCACGCTGTGAGGCAGGCACTATATTTTCTTCCCCATATCTCAGATGAAGACTCAGCAAGTGTACCCATCTTTGCCAAGGCCATGCAGCTCCTAAGAGGCAGAGCTGGACTCAACAGTGGCCTAAACCCAAACCCATAGCTCTTATCTCATCATAGCATACTGCCCAACCTAGAACCTTCCAGCAGCTTGGGCATGGTTTGATTGCTAAAAACAAGATAATTTCCATGCTACTTACAGAACTAGAGTTAGGTTGACGAGTAGTTAAATGCAAGGGTTCTGGAACCAGTTAAAATCAGACCCAGCTCCACCGCTCATGACCTGGCTGACTTTGAGCAAGGCATTGACCTTCATCACTCTCAATTTACTTTTTCCTGAAGGAAGCTAATAATAGGACCTAGACCATAGAGTTGTGGTGAGGAGTAAATTATATTAGCAAATTGAAAGCACACAGGACAATGCTTGACTCATAATGTTTAACAAATAGCATATTACATTTTACTTTTTGTCATAATAATGATTATTTTTAATTATTTTATTTACCTTTGTTATTGTTATCATTATTACTATTATTATTTTAACTTGACCAGAGAGAAGAGAGAGAGAAAAAGTGAGAAAGTAAGCTGTCAGGTCCAGGACTTGAACCACAGTCAGCCATATGGGAGTCCAGCACCCTTAACCACCACACCACTTGCCAGCTCCCAATAATGATTATTATTATGCACTATCTAGAATTACAGGGGCTTGGTCCTAAGGGCTTATTCATACAGATAATTATATGCCTGATTTTTACTTTAGCTTATGACTCTTAACCACTCCCTGGGGGATGCATAGTGGCACAACCTTTTTTGAGACTGATCCACATGGGGACATTCCAGAGAGCATTTAGAGACGTCCCTAAGTATGCTAGACATGCATAGGCCCATGATCCAGAGCTGAATCAGGCAGGTACTGTCAAGACCCTGTTGGAGGTGTTATCTCTCTCTCTCTCCCTCTCATAGAAGAAAATAAACTTACAAAAAGAAAAAGAAAGGAAGGAAGGAAAGAAGGAAGGAAGAAGGGAGAGAGGAAGAGAGGAAGGGAGGAAGAGAGGTAGGGAGGGAAGGTGGAAGGGAGGGAGGGAAGGAAGGAAGAGAAAAGAAGAGAGGAGAGGAGAGGAGAGGAGAGGAGAGGAGAGGAGAGGAGAGGAGAGGAGAGGAGAGGAGAGGAGAGAGAGGAGAGGGAAGAGAAAGGAGAAAGGAGAAAGGAGAAAGGAGAAAGGAGAAAGGAGAAAGGAGAGGAGAAAGGAAGGAAGGAAGAACCCATTAGGTTCCATAACATATCTGAAGCATGCTATTAAATACAAGTCTTCAATTCAATATGTATATAGAAGATTAGAACAAGGATCAAGGGGAAATAGCTATGATCAATGGGTCCAAAGAACTCTTTCCTGATGGCTCAGTAATCTGCTATCACATTTGCATACACTCTATCATCAGAAAGCATCAACCCAGGGAAGCTAACTCCCTTCTCTTGCTAAAGCCAAGAGCTGAGATCCTGGTCTAACATTCCTTTGTAGAAATTTACATTCCAATTCAGACAGCTATTCAAGATACATAAACTACCAAAAAAGCCCCAACAAAGAGTTTCAATACCCATGAGAATACATGAAGATATTATTACAACTTTGACAGTGAAAGGTAAACATATTTTCTGGAAGGAGAAAGAAAGGTAATGGCTATGTAAAATTCCAAAGATCAGAGCAGTCTTTCTAGAAGATACACATTTAGCATCTTGGCATGAGCAGCTAGGCATTTCATAAATGTTTTATAATCAAAGTAATTGGAATTTAAAACTATCTACTTGTATTTTGACCTTCTGAATTATTGTTTTAAAGACCTTTTCTTTTCAAGACATTTTTATTATCATCTTACTTCTGAAAAGAGTAGGAAAAGAAAATTTAAAAATTTACTCTGAATATTTAGAGCATTTAGGGCCCACATGGACCACCTGGGGTGCTCTGACCTGGTGGTTCTATTCTGATATTGAAGCAAGCTTTGTTCTTAGGAATCTGTCCGTTGTACTTCCAGCTTGTCACTTAATCAATCCACATATATAGGTATGTCTCTGAGTGTTAGGACACTTTGCATTTTAGAAAAAAAAAAAAAAAAAAAAGACAAGAAGTCTTAGCGATGTGTCTGATCCAATTATAGGAGCCCACAGGAGAGCACAGAAAGGTTTGAAGGAGCCCACAGTGAGAAAGGAGCCCAGAATAACTTTATTGGTGGTCTTGAAAAGCCTGGGCTAATACACCTCAATGAGCCATTAAAGGAGGAAGGGGAAAGCAAGAAGATGATAAAGATGCATCTTGGTCCCAAATGTACTCATTGCAAAAAGCCTGCTTTTCCATATGGATAATATCCCACTACCGCTCCTTTTTTAAGAAGTGAAAAGAGCTATTGAAGTAGACGAGACCTTTACCTGGGACACCATTAACAAAAACTCCTAACCAGAGGTGAGCAAGGGCTTCTGACAACACACTTATCTTTTCAGCTAAATGTATATACTCAGGAAGTAATTCTGTCCCAGGATTATCTTCAAAAAAACGAATATATACCTTCTGCTCTTGAGCCACACATGTGGTACAAGGTGTTCATCAACATGGCAAGGGCCACAAACAAAATACAACCCTTTTCAGGAAAGCTAGCCTTTCTAAAAGTCTGTGAGAAAAACCTATTTAAGCACGAAGAAATACTTTATTCAGGAGGCAAGTAAAAACAAAGGTAATATAACATTTTCACTGTGTTGAAAAAGCAGCAAGTTCTTTTAATAAAGAGAATTCTTACTGTAAAGTATTTAATAACTGACTTTTCCACTTCTTAATTTCTTTCTTTCTTTTTTTTTCCCCTTAATTTGTTATAGGACACAAGCATTCATGGTGTGGGGAGAGGATTGGTGGAGAGAAAGTGAGAAATTATCCTCTGAGAGGGTAAACACGCTGCAAACCACTCTCCTCTCTTCTCCTCTCAGGATTGTGGGCACCCACGCACACACGCCCAGCATGTTTTTCAAGCCACTGGGTTCAAGACTTGAACCACACAATCAGTCATGTGGAATCCAGCTGCCTTAATCACCATATCACCTAGATGGCCCTCTTTCTATCCTTTTCCCTTTATTTTCCCTTCCCTTTTCTTCTTTCCCTTCTTCCTTCCCTCCTTTTCTTTTTCTTCCTTCTTTCCTTCTTTTCTTCCTTCCTCTCTCTCCTCCTCCCTCCCTCCTCCTTTCTTCCTTCCTTCCTTTCTTTCTTGAGAGAGCAGAAAAGAGGGACCTCAGACAAGATCTTATCACACTGTAATCCTTCTCTCACCACCCCAGTCTTCTAGCCACCCAGAATTACAAGTGTGCCCACAGATGTGTTTGATGGGTTCAAGTTGACCCAGGATCCATACCCCAGACCATCACATTTGAAAAACACATGGACACCTTTAAAATTCTAGGATCCTTGAGAATGGCACCCACAGTCAAGGAGAAAATCAAAGAAGTCCTACTAGAAGAAAAGGAAAAGAAACCTAGACTCAGGACATCTGAAATCCTAGATGCTTTCTGGTCTTTGCTGAGTCCTTTCTTCGCCTTAAGTCAGTGAGTTGGACTGAGGTCTACTGCAGGATCTGGTATACATAGGACAATTAGACAAGCTCATGCAATTTCAGGTGGGGGAAAGGACAGCAGGCCTGTAGGCGGAGCATCAGCAGCAGGCCTGTGAACAGATCTGTGAAGGTCACAGTGAACAAAAAAATAGCAGAAAGCAAAGTGACTAATTCTGACTTGACAACAGCAAGGGCCACAGAAGACCTGAGCATCAATGCCTTGTTGTCCAGGCTCATCAAAGAAATGGGACATCATTTTCTAGCTATTATGGAAGGTCTCTTTAATTGTGTCCAAGAGATTAGGATGACCTCATTAAAAGTGCCTGGGGTTACATTTGAACCAGTCTTCATTTCATGGTCCTGAGTCTATTCGAAGGCTTGATTAAATCATTGATTTTTTTTTCCACTCTTGACAGAGCCCCAGTTCCTGTTCATAACCCAGTCTCAAACTCAAAGATACAACCTCAGAAGCTGTGCTTCTGAAAAATGATGGCAACACCATTTCTTCTAAGTTTGCCTTATTGCTATATCCAGTATCAACTCTGGGGGCTTCCAGGAGGTATTAACCCCACAGCCCATGAAATGTGCTTGGCCATCCAAGAGAGGTACCAAATGACCTCGGCAGACCCTTTGCTCCTGAAGATCTTTGTTAACATTCATTCAGACAAACATTGAGTGCAAAATACTGTAAAGAAGCACATTAAGAAGCTGTCCTTGGGACCAGCAGATGGTATAATGTTTACATCACTGGACTCCCACGTTGTCAACTGCCATTTGAGTCCCAGACCCAGTGACTTAAAACACATACCAGGTGTGTGTGCGTGCATGCCCAAAATCCTGAGAGGAGACTGAAGGAGAAAGGATTGCAGCATAGCCATCTCCCATGGAGGATGATTTCTTGTTTTCTGTCTACATTTCTGTGTCTCTTTGGCAAGCACATGTGCCCTATAGCAAAAGAATCTATTTAAAAAGAAAAAAGAAGAAAGAAAGAAAGAAAGAAAGAAAGAAAGAAAGAAAGAAAGAAAGAAAGAAGAAAGGAGAAGAAAGAAAGAAAGAGAAAAAGAAAGAAAGAAAGAAAGAAAGAAAGAAAGAAAGAAAGAAAGAAAAAGAAAGAAAGAAAGAAAATAAAGAAGTTACCCTTTTTCTCAAGGAAAACAAAATTCACTGGGAAAGAGATAACACTGAAGGTGAAACTCTGTAAAATTGAGGCACAAAATGCTGTAAGAGCACAAAGATTGTGGTCCCATGTTGAAGTATTGGGACAGTCCCCAAGAGACTGTGTTCTGAGTGGTCTAACTGAGCCTCCTGATGTCCATTCCCTTAGTGTAACTTGAGTTCTCTTGGCCTGACCCAGGGGACAAGCTACTGCTTGACCTTAGAAGACCTTAGCAAAAAATTCTAGCCTTGGTCATCACCCAGGAGGTGATTGGAGGTTTGGACTAACTAGGTAAACTTGCCACATTGTCAAATTACCACATCGTCAAATTGTCTATGGCCCTTGGCGGGGAGACTATGGGAGGTGGGGGAGGTCCTGGCACCTGCAGTCAGGTACAACTTGAAACACTGGGAAAACCTTCCAGAGAAGATGACTTTTGTGCTGTAGCTCTCAAAACATAAATACAATTTTAATGACTGTATATCTTTACAGAAAGCCAGAGACAACAGGCATTCCAGGTAAAAAGAACTGGTAAGAACAAAGGCACAAAGAAGGTGCATGTGTACAAGAGAGACATAGCGGCTCAATTTCTGACCATGTGGGCAGGTTGCCCCCAGTGCAACAGAAGAGTTTTAAAAGCTTGAGTTCTGGGACCAGCAGATGGCATAATGGTTACATCATTGGACTCCCACGTAGTCTTCCAGGGTTTGAGTCCTGAACCTGTGACTCAAAACTCATACCAGGTGCGTGTGCCTGCATGCCCAGAATCCCAAGAGGCAAAGGGAGAAAGGGTTGCACTGTGGTCATTTCCCCCCCAACAGGGAGAGGTGGTGATTTATGTCTCTTTCTGTCTCCCCGGCAAGCGCACACGCCCTATAGCAAAAGTCTCTCTTAAAAAAAAAAAAAAAAAGAAGAACAAGTCCTAGTTCCAATACCAGAATGAGTCTCTTTGACCTCTTCTGGGGCTTTTTTGACTTTTCTGGAGCTTAGAGTCGCAGAGATCCCTTTTTTGGAGGGATGACTCAAGATGACGATGAGGATGATGAGAAAGAAGAAGGAGCTACACGGGGTCATAGAGGCCCAAAGTTTGATGGTCCTCAGCCTCCTGAGGAATTTGGCTTCAGCTTCAGCCCAAGAGGAGAGATACATTTCCATGCTTCTAGGAAGTCTCACTGTGTCTGAGCCCCAAATCCCTCCAGCTTTGATGACCTACTATGGAATTTCAATAGCATCTGTAGCAAGATGAGGACCTGGATCTTGCCTTCCCATTTTCTTGAACTTTCAGGTCTTGAGTCAGAGACACCTAGTGAGAGACCTTGGGAGGGCAAACATGCCAGGACTCCATGTCCAAGTATCCAGATAGCTGGGACCAGCAGATAGGATAATAATTACATCTCTGGACTCCCACATGGGCGACCGTATTCAAGTCCTGGACCCAGAGGCTTGAAACTCATGCCAGGTACATGTGCATGCATGCCCAAAATCCCAAGAGAAGAATGGAAGAGAAGGGATTGCAGTGTGGCCATTCCCCCTGGAGGGTAATTTCTCGTGTTCTGTGTCTGTCTCTCTCGTGAACACATGCACCCTATAACAAAAATCTCTCTAAAAAAAAAAAAGTATCCAGATAGCCACCCACCTAGGATCGTTTTTTGGGGTGGTCCTCGGAAAGTGATGAAAGAACTGAATCCCCCAAACCAGCACCAGACCCAGACCCTTTCAGAGGTTTGATGATATTTGGCCTATGACACGCCCCACCCTAGAGCCAGAGAGGACAATGATCTTGATTTTCAAGTTTCCCAAGAGGGTATTGGCCCAGTCCTACAGCCCCAGAGTATTCTATTTCAAGAGTATCTCTGTGACCAAGATCACTAAGCCAGATGGGATAGTGGAGGAGCACCAGACTGTGGTAGATAGTGAGGGCCAAAATAACCCATCAAGAAGCAGATGGTAGTACTCAAGGTGACCCAGAATCACCAAGACCTCCAGCCATGAATGATGTCTTTTCCATCCTGGATTTATTCCTAGGATGTTGGTTCTGGTCCTCGTGGCCTTGTTAACCCTCAGTGGCCTTCAGGTCCTTTCTGCCTCCTACCATTGCCCACCATCAACAAACTCAGCTTTTTCACCTGCCATCTCAAGAACTTGGATGTACGGAATATGAATTGGGGGTATGCCAGTATGTCATTCACCCAGACTGACCAATAAAACCTTCATTTATGAAAAAAAAAAAAGATATAAGTTAATGGTAAGCCAGTGGAGAGTTACAGAGGTAGAGACAGCAAGTTTCACGAGTTTTGAGCCTTTTGCTAACCTGAAATAGTATAGATACTAATGTTCCTGCCACAGTACTAAATACATACAATAGGTAAATAAAGCAAGAGCTCATGGATTAATTTAATTACCTTGGCAATTGAGATACAGCATCCCAATGCTGTGGCCTTAAAATACTCAAGACTTATGGTCTGCTAAAGTAAATTTGGATGACAGAACTTTTCATTATTTACATATACAGTGGAAAGATGCTGATTAAACTGTCCTTGCATAATATCACCCTGTTATTATATGAAGACCAAATTTAACTGATGGGTGATAGTGTAATGAACTCAACAAAGTACTATAAACAGACTTGTATAAATATCAAGAACAGATACTTGTCAGGTCTTGGGGAATGGGACAAAAGGGAGAATAAAAATGCCTCCCCCTACTCACCATTAATCCCTGTGTGATGCTTCTAGGAAGTCTCACTGTGTCTGAGCCCCAAATCCAAGCTTAGTCTTTCCATGAATGAGGTATGGGTAGCTGCAGTTTCCTGAATCTTCCCACTCTCATCTCTAATACTTCCTCCATGACTTATAGAGCCACTTAATCTGTCTTATGACTTGACCACTATGGAAGCCACCAGCTAAGAGCTAAACAGTTGTCTACCAGAACCAGGCTGAGAATGGGAAAGGAGAACAGAATCGGGCAGTTCCCCACAAACAAATGAATGGATTGAAAATGTGTGGTACATGTACTCTATGGAATACTATTCAGTCATATAAACAACAAGACCCTGGAATTTGATAGAAACTTTTTGAATATGGAAGATTTATTGCTGAGTGAAGCAAGTCAGACTATGAAAGAGAAATATGTATGTCTCCACTTAATATATACTGAATATCTGCACTTTATGATAGAGACTGAAAGCTTAGAGAACATAAAAGCATTGAAAATAGTTAAGTACACTGGAGACAGTGTGGAAGAGGGTGGGAGAGGGAAAGAGAATAGAGAAGGAAATTGTGTGGGGGGTGGAAATTAGATACACAAGACATTTGTGAGACACGGTAATGGTTTATTACCTGTTGATGATTTTTGTGTGTAGTGTTCTCAACTGGACTGTTCTGAGGTGTATTTCATGTTGGGTAAATTCTCTTTGCAAGCCAAATGATGTATAGTGATCAAATATATAAAATAATAATAATAAAATTAAAGTTTATATAAAAAAGAATTTGGGCAATTTCTTTCCATCTATCAGGTATCAATAGCTACTTCCATCCAGCTTTTTATTGGTTTTCTCTCCCTCTAAGCTATCCCTGGGGCCTCGATTCCTCTCCATCAACCACCCAGCTTGGTGTGCAGTGTGCAAAGAAAATTATCAGAAGTGGTATTTGCTACTTGACATTTTCTACCAGAATGACTTTTTTTTGAAAGTTTTTTTGCTATAGGGCACATGTGCTCACCAGAAAGAGAGACAGAGAGATAGAAAGTGAGAAATCACCCCTCAGAGGGGATGGCCACGCTGCGTTCCCTTCTCTTCCATTCTCCTCTCAGGATCTTGGGCACGCATGCACACGCGTTCAGGGTGAGTTTAAACCATCAGGTCTAGAACTCGAACCACGGTCAGCTACATCGGAGTCCTGCAACGTAGCCATTATGTCAACTGCTGCTCCCCAGAATGACATTTTTTAAGAACAACAACAAAAATTTTACAATAAAAAAGGAGGTAAATCGTCTATCTTCTATAGATGCTGCTGGTACATAAGACTAAGGATAATCTGACATTCAACTTTGCTTTTAAAGTGACCTCCACCCTTAAAATGAACTACACAAATATGAGCAAGACAAGAGGCTCCCTGACCCATGTCTGTCCCACTAGGAGGCTCTAGAGTTGCTGTTAAGACTGGTTATCTGAGCTCCCCTCTAGGTGGGCACCTTGTCCTCTTACCCAGCAGGGCTACCAACAATAATTCTGCCAACAATAAGTCTGCTCAGTGCCCACTCACACATATTCAGAAGGGAGCTCAGGCCAAGAGTGAGGCAGAGTGTGTGCCAACATCATTTGAGTTCAAGCTTTCTAATGCTAACCTCTCTGCAGCATATGTAGCTTTCTTTTGAAGTTAAATGTAGACTCTATTGAATTATTTCCTATCTCCTAAACCCATGTCAAAATCGTTCAATTAACTTAACAAATACTTATTAAGTAATGCTGTGTGTCAGGCACTGTAATAAGTGCCAGGAATAGGGCAAGAGAAAAAAATGCCCTTCTTAGAAAAGTTTACTTCAGTGGGACTATGATGATAGATAGATGAGAGAGAAAAAAAATAAAATGAAAAACAAATATGGTAAGATAAAGAGTGATAGGGTAATGGGGGTGGAGAGCTGCTGTTTTACATAAGGTGGCCCAGAAAGATGCTGAAAAATTTTGAGCAGAGCCCTGAAGGACATCAGGGAGGAAGCCATGTGGGTGTTTGGGAGAAGACTGTCAGAGCAGAGGCAGTGAGCATGTGTAGGGGTGGGGGAGGTGGTAACAGACAAGAAGGCCATTGTGCAGAACACAGAGACGGGAGAGCAGGAGGGGAGATACAGGTGCAATAGGAGGATGTGACGGAACCTCGCCCCTAAGTCATATAGGACCTTATTGGCCCTTGTCAGGTCTCAGCTTTTATTCTGAGGAAGCTCTTGCAGTTTTGAGCAGAGGTGTAGCATCATTGGACTTACGTTTTGAAGGCTCACTCTGGCTGCTCTGTAGGAGGACAAGGTGCCCACCTAGAAGGGAGCTCAGATAACCAGCCTTGCCAGCAACTCCAGAGCCTCCCAGTGAGACAGACATGAGTCAGGGAGCCTTGTCTCTCTCATATTTCACCCAAGTACAGTTCTCCCTTTACTCCATAAAGTGGTTCCAGATATTCTCTGTACAGTTTTAGAAACACACGTGGTCTCTTAATGTACTTCTCCATTGAGATTATTGTGCAACAATGAGCAAGAAAAGCCAAAATTCAGATCCGTGGCTGAGCCTGGTACTACCAAGAGATGATTTCCACTACCTTTCTACCTTTCTCCTGTTACCTACACAATGGGTGGCCCAACTTCTTTGGAAACATTCTACATTATACTAGGTGCTATTCTGAGCATGGACCTTATCCTAAGTCATTTTCTTGAAAGGGGAATACAAGAAAAGACACCTTTTTTGGGGGGAGAAGTTTTTGCTTTAGGGTGCATGCGCTCGCCAGAAAGACACAGAGAGACAGAGAGACAGAAAGCAAGAAATCACCCCCCAAGGAGGATGGCCACGCTGCAACCTCTTCTCCTCCATTCTCCTCTCAGGATCTTGGGCACACATGCACACGCACCCAGCCTGGATTTAAACCACCAGGTCCAGGACTCGAACCGCAGTCAACTCCATGGGAGTTCAGCAACATAGCTATTACACTAACTGCTGGTCCCAACACTTTTAAAAAAAGGTATATCTGGTTCTAGCTCTGCCACCAACTCTGTGTCCTTGGGAAAGTCTTAGTGTCTTCATCTGAAATAAGAAGCTCAGGCCCATCTGTTCATTCATTCATTCCACCTCATAAAAGGAGGGTGTATCATGATCTAAGTCCCTGTCCTAAGTACTGAAGATAAAAAAAGATGAATAAAATTTGGTTCCTGTTCTCAAAGAACTTGCAATAAATTGAGAGAAATAACCCTGATCATTACACAAACTATGATATATTAATTGCAATAAAGAGATGAGAACAAGAGGTATGGAAATCACAGAAGAAACATGCCTAAGTCTCTTTGCAGTTCTACCACGCTATGACATTTGGATCTACTCTAAAAAGTCTGTCACTCAGTGGCCTTAGAAAAACCTCCCCCACCCCCACCTCAGGACCAGCAGATGTCATAATGGTTACGTTGCTGGACTCCCACATAGTTGACCATGGATTGAGTCCTGGACCCAGTGACTTAAAATTCACACCAGGTGTGTGTGCATGCGTGCCCAAAATCCCAAGAGGAGAATGGAGAAGGGATTGTGGCATGGCCATCCTCCCTGGGGGAAGATTTCTCATTTACTGTCTCTCTGTGTCTCTCCAGTGAGTACATACAGCCTATAGCAAAAATCTAAAAAAAAAAAAAAAAAAAAAAAAAAAGGAAGAAGAAGAAGAAAGAGAGAGAGAGAGAGAAAGAAAAAGAAAAGAAAGACCTTCCCCTAGGTGACAATACACTAACTTTGGCTCACTCAAGTCATTTCTCAAATAAAAATGCTAGCTTCACTCTTACCAGCCAATAGGAGAATCATCAAGAAAGTCATGCCCTTCTGCTAAGTTTAGAAAAACTGGCACTAATCCCATTTTTTTAAAAAAAAAATAGGTCTCTGAAATATTATCATCTGAAACTTGGTGAAGTGCCTTGGAGTGATTCAACAGCCAGGACAGACTGCCCTGGGGCATGTGGACCTTGGCTTATAGCATGAGAGGAGGGCCGCACCTTAAAAAGAAGGGAGGGGAGGACTGGACCAGTGGCTTCTCCACGAGCTTGGCACCATCCCTGGAACCCACCCTGACGACTTCATCTATCAGCCCTCTGACCGATCATAAAATTTGAAGCCCAGAGGGACTTTCGACCTGACAGCTTAACTTTTATATTTTTTTCCTTCTTTTTTCTTTTTCCTTTTTTCTTTTTTTAAGGCCAGGTTGCTGTATCCCAAAGTCTAATGGTTAAGGGATCCAGATCTTATGAGGTCAACCACAGTTCAAATCCCCTGGCAGCCTGCAAAACACTCAGGGTACATAAGCTTGTGTGCCCAGAATCCCAACAGGATGGAAAGATGAAGCAGAAGGGATTGCAGGGTGATAACACCTCTCAGGAGGCACATTCTCCCTCTCTCTTCCTGTGGCTCTCTGTCTCTCTCTGATGAGTGCATATGCCCTCTGGTAATAATTTTTTTCATGCATGAAAAATAAAGGTTTGCTGTCTCTATCTTCCTGCCTCAGTTTCCCAGCTGGGACTACACGTGCATACTACTGCTGTCCCCTTTTAGACAGCATCTTGCTGTGTGGTCCAGGTGAGCTTCGAGCTTGTAATAATCTGGACTCAACTTGCCCAGGTGGCTGAGATTACAGGTGCATGCCCAGCCTCAAGCCAGAGCAGAAGCCCAACCCAGTCAGCAGTCCCAGCATGTGGAGCACAGTATCTTAGCAGCACATGCCACTGTGACTGGACCCCAGACAGCTTTCTTCATTCAGCCAAATAATCATTCTCAAAGAATGTCTGTAGCGATCAATAGATGCTCTTCTCAGAGAAGGCATTGTGGTGTGACCATTCTCCATGAGGGGTACTTTCTCTTCTTCTTCGGTCTCTTTCTCTAATTTAGAGTTCACATGCTCTCTAGAAATTACACATACACACTCTTCTTTACACAAGGTACAAAAAAAAAAAAAAAAAAAAAAAATCCCCCCGTTCCTCAGAAGACTAGCTAAACTGGACCTGACCTCAATCGCTTGCTTCTTGGTGTTCTCATTCCTCCCTGTGGCCATGGGCAGTTTCTGTGACTTTCTGTCCAAGCATCACTTTGCCCCCACACACCTGCAGTAGCACATGCTGTCTCAGTTCCTCTTTGGTACTGATTTCAGTGCAAACCTCAGCCCAGGAATAAGTTTTCACAAAGCCAGGGTGCACCTACACATGATTCATTCAAACCCAAGCTTATAGTAAGTTCATCTTCCTGAAAATTTTGAAGTGGAGTCAGAGGAAGGGGCCACATCAGAGAATTTACCGCCTTCTCAGGACCTCCACATGCCTTGTCTTCTTTTCCTCCGCTATCTCCCTGGAGCAATAGACAGGATATGTCTTTCTCCTCATGCAGAACAAATGGGCCATCTTGGGCTCATCCTCAGGAGAGTCCTTTCTTCTTCAAGCACTCATCAAAGTTTTTCCTCAAAAATGCCACCTTTCCTAAGAAGTCTGGCTAACGAAATGTTCTTTTGTTGCATAAAGAATTTTGCATGGGAGAGGATTCCGCATGGCTACTGGGAACTAGATATTTCAGGGGACAGGAGAAATGAAGATTTTCTACTCATAATTCAGCCTCCAGCAAGCAAAGCTAGTGTGCGATCACAACAGAACAGCAAACAGATTCTAGAACACCTCTGTCTGCTTGCTCCTGAACATTGAGGCTTAACTCCAAGAATTTGAAAGAAACACACCATCCATCAGATGACAAGAAATCACCGTCGGATCACGAGAAATATGGGAAAACAAGAAAATACCTCTCCTCCAAGGGAAAAGAGTAACTCTCCTTCATCCACAAGCAGTTCGGTAAAAGTCATGGAAATGTCTGATAAGGAATTTAGAGCATTCATAATGTCGAAGCTAACAGAGATGGAAGGAAAGAGAGATAATGAACTGCTAAAGAGAAAGGAGAAAGAAGTTGCCAAGTTCCAGGAGATGAGGAAAGTCTTGCAAGATCTAAAAGAGGAATTACACACTTTACAAAAGACTCAAACGGAACTGCTAGAGATGAAGTCTATAATACAAGAAGTCAAAATCTCCCTTGAAAGTATTAAAAGCAGACTAGATCATTCAGAAAATAGAATCTCAGATGTGGAAGAGAAAATGGCTGGCTTAGAAAAATCCACCATGAAGACTGAGAAAATGGCCCAAAAATTTGAGAATGATATGTGAGAAGTACTGGATACCATCAAACGTCCAAATATCCAGATAATTGGCATTCCAGAAGGTGAAGAGACCCATAAAGGCATTGATAATCTATTCCATGAAATCCTGCAAGAAAACTTTCCAAACCTAGAGAGGCATTCGAAGATCCAGTCCCAGGAAATACAAAGGACCCCAAATAAAATCAACCCAAGAAGATCTTCTCCAAGACACATTATAGCCAGGTTGACCAAAGCCGCAGACAAAGACAAGATACTAAGATTGGCAAGAGAGAAACATCAAGTTACCTACAAAGGACATCCCATCAGGCTAACAGCAGATCTCTCATCAGAAACAATGCGAGCGAGGAGAGAATGGGAAAATATATTCAAAGTGTTACGAGAGAAGCAATTTCAGCCAAGAATACTGTACCCAGCAAGATTATCTTTCAGGTGGGAAGAAAAGACAAGAACATTCTCAGATAAACAAAACCTGAAAGAATTTACCAGTACCAGACCAGATCTCCAAGAAGTTCTCAAGGGTGTGTTGTATCAAGAAAATTAAACACAGACACACGGAAATAAGAGTCCAAAAACTATGAAAGTGGCCAACTTAATCATAGGGACAAGTCTGGAGTTGAATATTATATCCCAGAATTTAATCAGAAAATTGAACCAGAACAGAAGATAAAAATACATGAGACTGATAGGTTCACGCACCTACCATTTGAACAGAATCCTAACTTGTTTCCTGGCTTTAAGCAAAGTTCCTTGGCACTTCTTTGAGTTAAGTTAAAACTGGTTTTCTTAGTAGTAATGAGTGAACTCACCACTGAAAGTAGTTAGATTATGTAGGAAATTGTGTGATCAATGCAACGTGGGTGGGAAGGGAATGAAGGACAATTGTAGACACCGGAGGTGGTGTGAGAGGAGGGTGGGAAGGGACAGAGGGTCAGAAAGAGGAGTGGAAGTAATTCTAGGAACTAGTCATGGAAAATTTTTTGTAATGTACATGATTGTGTCACTATGCAGTGTGTACTGGATGGGAGATTGCATTTTGTATGCTGTGATGAAGCTTAGGAAAGGAATGTAAATTGAGTTAGAAAAAAAGAAAAGTTTCAGAAAAAAATATGTATCTATTCAATGACTGCAGTAGGATATGTAGCCCCAGCTAGGTGCTACTTTATAGGATGCGTAAAGTAAGACTTGTGTTCATGGAAATGTGTGTATCACCTGTGTTTGCTATGAGGGTATTTGGATTGATTAGGGTCTTTGGTGATACAATAAAATGTGAGGAGAAAACAGTATAGAAAGCAAACATAGATACCAGAGACAGTGTGGGAGGAGAGTGGGAGGAAAAAAAAAAAAATTTTGCATGGGACCAGCAAATGGTGTAATGGTTACCTCGCTGAACTCCCATGTAGTCAACTGCGGTTTGAGTCTGGGACCCAGCAGCTCAAAACTCATGCCAGGCATGTGTGCTTGAGGGCCCAAGATCCTGAGAGGAGAATGGAAAAGGGATTGCAGTGTGACCATCCCCCCCCCCGGGGGGGGGGGGGAGTTTCTCAGTTTCTATCTCTCTGTTGAGTGATGTGCCCTACAGCAAAAATCTCTAAAAAACAAAACAAAAACAAAACTATGCAAATAAAAAGAATTCCAAAAGAACAGAACATGCAGATGTCATCCAGACCAATATTATTTGGAAACTACAGCAGGAAATATATGGAAGTTCATAAACATTAACCAAGATCCAGGGAAAACCTAGTCTCAAGTAGTTAAATTCACTTAACTTCATTGTTTAACCAATAGGATCTCTGTGCCAGGCACCATCCTACTTAGAAGTATCTAAGTTATGATACCTCAAAAAGAACAATTGGGGACCAGCAGTTAGCATAATGGTTATGTCGCTGGACTCCCACATAGTCAACCGCAGTTCGAGTCCTGCTAAATATACTTGCAAAACATCTGATTTGTAGACTTTTTAAATAGTTTTTCCCAAATATTTACGGACATCTTCTATATCTTATACAACAGCAATTTGAAAGACTTCAGCTTAGCAAGCAAAGGCTAAAGCATTAAAAACATTAGTTTTAGTAAAGCAATTCTCTTTACTTTTATATTCACACTTAAATTCACATCATCTTTAATATAATGACAATAATAATATTGTACAAGTGACATAAGCAGGGTTGGAAACCACCACAATTAGCTCTAGGTAAGCTTCACCTCACCTGATATGGGGCCTGAGTGATACAGATTAGCCTATTGGCTAAGGATGTCAAATTTTTTAGGCTTTTCAGGATGTTTTCCAGAGAGAATGGAAGAGTGGGTTAAGGTGAAGTTGGATAAAAGATTCCATATGCATGCATGCATGCCAAAATGATTTCTTCCTGTTTGAATAATCCAGCCTTTATCCCTTCCACTCAGAAAGAATGCTTTCTCATTCTCTCTGTGCTGAATTTTACTCATGCATAGGTAAAAGTCATAGGATAGTCCAGTGTCTCTTTGCTGCACCTCCTAAATCTTTGACTCAATGAAATAGTGAGATGAGAAATGTACTGGGAGGTACTTAGACATTGAGGAACAGGGCAGGGGCAGGAGCCACTTTTAGCTCAGTGAAATGGGGTCACTACCACCATATTCTCCTGCTTGAAAATATCACCTCAATGCCAAGCCATAGTGATGTACAGTAACACAACACTCGGCAATGCTGAACTGAAGCCATATGGAAGACTGGAGTTCAGTTCCCAGGTCCACTTGCCCGTGCCAGGTGTGTATGCATGCCTCTGATTTTCACTGGCTGAGAAGGCTGCAGGGAAGACTGCACTCACTGTGGGACTCATTGAACTTGTCTTTTTCTCTCTGTCTTCTTTCTTTCTTTCTTCTCTCTCTCTCTCTCTCTCTCTCTCTTTCTTTCTTTCTTTCTTTCTCTCTTGATCTCTTCCATGAAATAAAGAAAACTCAGCTCAACAAGTATTGAAATTATTTACATTTGCATTTACTGACTGAAGCTTATCACAAGATGAATAGAGGGCCAATTTTCTCTGCATAATAAAATAACTGAGTTTTCTTTTGTGATTTTCTGTAGTATTCCAAGAGACAGAGGGGGTTGAGGACTTTGGATCCCGGAAAAGATAAACAAAAAGTGATCTGAATGGAAAGCTATCAGGCAGCAGGCAGGGGCTGAAAGGAAAAAAATGGTTTAGGAGAGGTTCCTGGTTATGGAGAAGACTGAAAACCTGGTCAATTATGCTAGCCATATCTATTTAAGGTATTTACTCATCTGTGTAGTCGTGACCACTACTCAGCTTCCTGCAAACCATCAGTGAGTTCTGTGATTTATAAAGCTTTCATTTACATATCTGTGGGCACCACCACTATTTTTTCTGATTTAGAGCACTGAGGGCTTGACAGACAAAAGAAGTTTCCAGGTGTAAAACACTGGATGGGAATGCAGAGTCAGGGAGAGACAGAAATTTGAAGCAAGACATGATACATGTCCCTGGGGGTAGCTGAGGTACTTTTCCAGAAACCATAAGCAGACTGTGCTATCAAGAAGTTTTCAGTCTCATCAAAGAAAAAGTACGGGAGACTTCAAAAAGTTTGTGGAAAAATGGAATTAAAGTACAAGTTTATTTTGGTGTCAAAAAAAAAAAAAATTTGAGGGAACCAGCAGTTAGCATAATGGCTATGTCACTGGACTCCCACGTACTCGACCGCGGTTCACGTCCCGGACCCGGTGGCTTAAAACTCACGCCGGGCGCGTGTGCATGCGTGCCCAAGATCCCGAGAGGAGAATGGAGGAGAAGGGATTGCGGCGTGACCATCCCCCCTGGGGGGTGATTTCTCGCTTTCTGTCTCTATGTCTCTCTCTGTCTGTCTGGCGAGCACATGCGCCCTATAGCAAAAAAAAAAAAAAAAAGTTTGTTGATAACATGTATGTTGATGTGCTTGACTGAGCCAACAGACAGTCTATTTTGAATGGAAAATTCATTTTGTATACTGTAATGATGCATAGCATATTAATGTTAAAAAGAAAGAAAAATAAATTAATTACTTTAAAAAAAAAAAAAAGGCTCTGCCATCTTGGGTTGAATTAATGCCATTATAAAAGGGTGACTTTGGCCTTCTTCTTTTGGACCGTCCACCTTCTTCCTTCTTCCATGAGGATCCAGTCTTTCTCTCCTCTGGAGGATGCAGAGTGCCAAGCACCATTTTGGAATAAGAGAACGGCCTCATCAGACACCAAACCACCCAGTCGTTTGACCTTAGACTGTCCAGCCTCAAGAACTGTGAGTCAATATATTTCTGTTCTTTATAAATTACCCAGGTATTATATTACATCAACACAAAATAAACTAAGGCAAAAGTTTAGAAAAGAGAGGATGTGCTTTGATCTCATGATATTTTTACCAGAAACTACTGTTTACAGCTAGAAGAGAACAAAAACATTTAAAAAGCAGTATACTTCCTCAGACATTCTTGATCTCACTACAAGAGGTATAATGTGTGTGGATAATCTCCACTGTCACAAATTTGAACACATTTCCCAAACTAATTTTTGCTCTTAAAGTTTAGTTTGCCAGTATTTGAAGTGGATTTAAATAAAGAAATTAAACTTTTCTATGTCAATAAGCAAGTGTTCTACTACAGATGGGTGGAAAACGCTTAGTTTCCTGAGCCTAAGAAGCCCGGAGTGATCACTCATATTCCTCAGACCCTATGATGCGTGACTTGACAGGAAGCTCAGCTTCCTTTGTCACTGTCCACTCTCTCTGCAGTGGCCCGCGGTGGCCCTTTCCATGGTGCTATGGCTGCAGTGCTCGGCAGGGCAGAGAAACATGTAAAATGGCTATACATGGGGCCTGCGGGGCTCAGGTCATTCCGGTTTAGAGAGCTGCAGAAAAATATCCAAAACATCTGTAGAATTAAAGAGTCCCCAAGCTTCACAGATTTATAAAAAGATACAACTTAAACAGTCTATTCTGCACAGTATACTGACAAAGACTAAAACGAGAGCTAGAATCAAAGGAAGTTTCCAGTATGGAGCCTTGGGTAAGTCTGCCCACTCCATCGTTGTCACACACTTCAAGTAATTATTACTTACCGCATGAAAGGAAAATGGTTTCTCAAACCATTTTTCCCCCACCCATCTGCTGTCAGAAAGGTCATTATGATGGAAGATGTGTCTACAGAATTGCACAGGACAAAATAAAACACAGTGCTACTACCAAAAGGCAATATTACATCCATGTAACAGAATATGAAGTCCCTGTTCTCCATCACAGTGGTACGCCTTAGGTTATTACACACATGCGTACACTGGGATATAAAAGAGAAGCTATATAGACACGTACTGTGTCCTTTATGCACATCCACACGCTTGAGTATGAACAGAAAGATCTTAAAGTCATCATAGCCCATATTTCCCTGCCCCCCCCCCTTATTGTCCTGGTTTTGAACTTTACTTTGAGTACGCTGTGTTTATCATTCCTCAAAGGTAGGGCATACAGAGCTGGCAATAACACTAAGTCATTTGGAGCATGCATTATAAGTTACAGAGAAAACAGAGGTTCTGGTTTATTATGCTAAAGCTGTAAAGCCACGAATACAAAATATGGCTAGCAGTCACCTTGCTTTATTCTTCTTCTAACTTACTAACAGTGTGTAAATATAAAAGCAAACTTTGATTTTTCCATCAGACCTCTCTGAAATGGATACTCGAGTGCATTTAACATTGTGACCAGAAATATTGAAATTTGACAGCTGAGAGGTTAAAGGTCTCAAATTTATACATCGAGGTGTTTGTCCCTGTCATCGTCCCAGCAGCCTGCTCAGGATAACCCCTTTTGCTTACTGAACCTTTGAGAAACAGAGAACATTAAGTAATACATCTTGGCAGACATCCTGGGATCCTACTCCCACCAGGAAACAAGCCATCCTAAGCATCACTGAAAGAATTCGGTGGATAGTAAAGGACATTTGTTCAACCTTGATGTTTAACTATATTGTTCAGAAAAATCTATTGTTTGGGCCCCACTCCAAACATGTCAGCCCATAATCCTGGACTTTGAGCTTGGTATTATTATACGTACCTCTCCCCTGACACTTCCTTCTGCCAAAATTATGTTTGCTGATAACATGAAAAATGAACACTTGAGCTCTTCCTGAAAAGCTGGGAATACTCCCTTACCTGGTCAAAATTTATCTTGAGCATAAATACTCCCTTATGTTTCTCTATCCATTTTTTGCTACATCTTCCTCCAGGTAACTTCCTAGTCTCACCTTCTCTCTGGTGTGCAGACTGCCCTGTACCCTCCTCACTGCCCATTCAAACTACCCAAATAGTCTGAATGCACACTGTTAATGTTGAGATCTGAGTACTCAAAACCTTAACTCTTCAAACGTATAAGTATAATAAGTAATTTACAAATTCTATTTTCTCAAATAAAACAGTAGCAAACATGAACAAACATTAATACTAAAGGAACAAGAAGACAAGTGTCATAATAATATTACACATTTATTAAGTACTTAATTGGCCTTATTCTAAATGGATCACGTGTATTGACTCATTTAATCTTAACAACCCCATTAGGCCTATGCCATTTTATCTCTATCCCATTTTCTTAACAACAAACTGACAAAGTTTTTTTTGTTTGTTCATTTTTTTCTTTTTTTTTAAAAAAGGTGTGTCTTAAAATAAAGATTTCTCCCTTTTCTTCTTTGTCTTTCTGTCTTTCTCTGGCAAGTACATGTGCCTTCACTCACCGGGGGTATGACTGCCTCTCACACAAAATGCATACTTTACTAAATGTCATGAATCTTCAAAATCACTTGCAAATCATTGGAGCTTAGAATGGTAAATTCTGGAATACAAAGGCTTTGCTGTAAACCTATTTTTCCTCTTCTTCTTCAGATTTTCACTATCAGCTGTGTGCACTCACTGGAGAGAGACAGAGAAAGACGGTGAGAGGGAAAGTGAGAAATCGCCCCCCAGAAGTGATGGTCACACTGCAATTCTTTCTCCTTCATTCTCTTCCTAGGATTTTGGGCATGCACGCACACACACCCAGCATGATTTTCAAGCTGTCAGGTCCAGGACTCAAATCACAGTTGGCCATGTGGGAGTCCAACACCCCAACCACTACACCACCTGCTGGCCCAAAAGCTATTCTTAATAAAGTATACTTCACTGAGAGGTTAATGTGTTATCCTTTCCAAGAATATCTTTCACATACTACTGTCTTAAACCAAGGTGATTCATAGTCAAAGACTGAAATTCAGGCAGCACCTTTCTGCAAAAAAGAAGAGATATTCTTGTGCCCCTTGATGCTAGATCAATGAACCATTTGTCCAACTATCTAGAAGGCCTTACCATGTTGAAGTGAGACAACAGACAGATCAAGTACAACACTGCCCTATGCCTGCTTCCAGGTTTTTCGGAAGGAAAGGCCATAAAAATTGTAATTGAACAGCTAGGAAATGAAGCATTTATTTTTAATGCATATATAGATGTTATTTAAGAGTTGCTCCATTAATGCTGTATTAACAAGAAAAAATTTTTAAATGTTCTCTTCAGCCAGAGGCTCTTAAATTTGAGCCTGCATCAGAATGACCTTGAGGGGTTGTTAAAACAGGTATCTGGGCCCCAGGTCAGAATTTCTGATTTTGGGTTTCTAACAAGTTCCAAAGCAATACTGATACTGGATACTTTGAGAACCAATGCTTCTTCCTAGGCCAGCGAAAGAACATTCTGGGTTTCCATGATGTTCCTGGATAGTCAAGGAGCTATCTGAGGTTTCTTTCCAGCAGAGCTCCTCAGAATAGCTCTTGTCATCAAACAGTGCTGAGCTTCAATGTTTCACACACTGTGCTAAGTGTGGAGTGGGATAGATAACTAAGTGCCATGCTCAAAGGAGGCTGGATCTCAAATCTGGGGGACGAATGGAAGTCAGTGCAGTAGAGATGGCTTAAGGGGACCAGCAGTTAGCATAATGGCTATGTCGCTGGACTCCCATGTAGTCAACCGTGGTTCGAGTCCTGGACCCGGTGGCTTAAACTCACGCCAGGTGCATGTGCATGCGTGCCCAAGATCCCAAGAGGAGAATAGAGGAGAAGGGATTGCGGTGTGGCCATCCCCCCTGGGGGGTGATTTCTCGCTTTCCATCTCTTTTTCTCCCTCTGTCTTTCTGGAGAGCTCACGTGCCCTATAGCGAAAACCTCTCAAAAAAATAAAAAAGAAAAAAGAAGAAGAAGAGCTGCCCACCAGCAAAAGGTCAGATTGACTGGCCCTATAGACTCAGACTAGGTGAGCCTCACCTGGAAGACTGGGTCAGAGCCTTCTTCCACCCACACCTCCCACTTCCTCCAAGAAATGCGCATTGTCACATCAGCATCAGGACAGGGAAAGTACTCAGTGGCTCTAAATCATGACTTCCAGGACTGGCCCCTTGGCCTAGAGATTAAGGAAGTTGGATCTCACCAGCTGACTGCTCAGTTTGAATCATGACCCCAGCAGCTTAAAAACATACTGGATGTGTGTGTGAGTGTGCTCCAAATCCCAACAGGATGGAGAAGTGGAGGAAAAGGGATCACAGCATGACCACGTCCCATTGGGGGACGCTTTTTCCTTCTCCCTCTTTCTCCATCTTCTGTATCTCTCTGACAAGTACATGTGCCCTCTGGTTAAAAAAAAAAAAGAGAGAGAGAGAGAGAAAGAAAAAGAAAAGAAACATGACCTCCAAAATGGTACTCAAGGATAGGCAGAAGGGGCAGTATGCACAGGTGCGCACACACACACACACACACACACACAGCTGAGAAACTGCACAAAACAGAGGAGATAGGGGAAAATGCTCCCTGTGGGTGAGCCCAAGCCCAGGGTGGTCAGTTTATTTCCCTCCAAAGAAACTGATATTGATATGAATTCCCCTAAACCTCAGCAGAAGCATAGAGTGAAAAAGAGAAAAAAAAAACCTAACAAATAAATAGGTATTTTTATGTGTCTGCCATGAAACACCTGCATAAAAGAGAAAAGGGAGGAAAATCTATTTTACACTTCAGGTCTAAAGACTTTACATTCCTTTCAAGTTTTTATATTAGAGCCTGAACCTGGCATTTTATACGTGCAGTCCACTCTTTATAGCTCTCTGATAGAATAAATGGGGTGGGGGAAGGTAGAGAACAGAATAGACAAGCTACCACGTTGCCCCTTCCTCATATTTTGTGAAAATTATCTTTTTCTAAGACTCACAAAAGCCTCAAAGTCTGCATGATTTACTAGGAAGGCTTTAGAAGCTACAGATTTTGTGAGCTTTTCGGCCATGGCATTTGGGCTCAAGTTTTTCTTAGCTCATCTATAGGTACCAGATTTATCACCCCTTACGGTCAGAAAAGCAGAGCTATGTTACATGAGGTTTTGAATGATTCTAGGATTGCTCTTTCATCCCCATTATGTCCTCTAAATGTTGAAGAAACTGACTTTCACCCGCCATGAAACTTAGTTGCTAGTTCCCATCTAAGAACCACAAGCTAATACGCTCATTGAGGTCTCAACAGCAGGTGTGCCCTGTTCCTGGAATGAGAGCCCATCTGCTAGGTCCCAGCATCAACCCAACAAGGCACACTCCTGTTGATGTTCAACACAGCGTCTCTGAGTAACGGATTTTCCCTCAAGCTTTAAAAACTGGGGACCAGCAGTTAGTGTAATGGCTATGTCGCTGGACTCCCACGTAGTCGACCGCGGTTCGCGTCCTGGACCCAGTGGCTTAAACTCACGCCGGGCGCGTGTGCGTGCGTGCCCAGGATCCCGAGAGGAGAATGGAGGAGAAGGGATTGCAGCGTGGCCATCCCCCCTGGGGGGTGATTTCTCGCTTTCTATCTCTCTGTCTCTCTCTGTCTGTCTGGCGAGCGCACGCGCCCTATAGCAAAAAACCTCTTAAAAAAAAAAAAAAAAAAACACTGTTATTAAGGCAGTCTTCAGCACCATTTAAGGGCTTGAAAGCAAGCCTCTCACTAATGAATATTAAACCTTCTAGGCCAGTAGGGTCCTCCCACTTCCTTGGCAGACAGGATAAGAAAAGATGCCATTTTTTTTTCCTTTGGCTACCTAGTAAATCTCTAACTGCTGGTTTGTTTCCATTTCCAGTCTAGCATAAACAAAAAGACTTGCGACCACCTTCCATGGTCACCTGAGCGCACCACCCACATGCAAAGGCAGCAATTTTTCATTATTGATAAAATGTAATGTCATAATGTCACGGCCTTTCAGGTCATCATCTTTGTAAGTCAGCAATGACATTATCACATTTTATAATGATAACAAATGGCCATAATGTTTGCATGTAATTTTCATTGGCTCGTACAGAATCCTAATTTAACCCCATCAACAGATGGAACTCCTTAGCACCTTCAAATGTGTACCTCCTTAGATCTGCTGAAGACTAACAGTAAAATTTGCATGAATCAAAGTTCATTAAAGGTACAAGGGTCATTTCACCACCCCCCTCACCTTGACTAAATGCTTCACTTTTATAAAGGAGAATTTTTGCTGAATATATTTGTACTGTTGAATGTTAACAGGCAAATGTATTAAATATATCTACTTGCTATTCGTTCATGAACTCTCACTAACCCCTTTCTATCCTATCCATGCCTGTTCTTTTCTGGTGATTTTTGAGTGCTGTGTTCTGCCAGTTCCACAGTAATCATAGAACACTAATTGGTCTAAATGCTAAGAATCATTCACAGAGCACTTATTTCCATATATTAGCGTTCTGACTCCCCTGCCCACTGAGCATGGGGAAATACTGCATTGCCTGAGCACAGAACTCAAACAAGCATTCTTTAGAAGTAATTTTTCTGTTTCTTCAACGACAGGGAGTAATAAATAGAGTAAAGCTAGAACAAATTCACAGTCCAGTCCTAAGTACACTACATTCAAAACGCACTTGGTAGACCTCAAGAAACATTTTACAACTCATTTAGCACTTGGTCAAGAAAGAAGAAAATGAGGGAAGGAAGGAAATTATCATTCACTGAGCTCTGTGCTGATGTACTTGGACCCGTAACACCTCACGTGATCCTCATAACCCCAGAAAAAGAATCATTCTCCGATTATGCCATGTGAGGAAACTGAGGCTCAGGGAGATTACCCAGCTCATGAGTCACAAAACCAGGTCTCAAACTTAACAGTTCTAATTCCAAAACTCATGGATGTTACATTGCACAAAACTTTCAATGTGGGTATTCTACCTCTACAGAAAAAAAAATCAAATCTTCCAGCCAGACCAAAAAAAAAAACATATATTCAGAGAAACAGCAGATAGGAGTAGATTTCAGATGTAGAAACTCTTTATCTTACTATTAATACATCCATTTAGACTGCTATTGGTACCACATTTTCAGAGCACACACATCTTAATTGAGTTAATGGCTTCAGTGCATCTGTGTGATTCCTCATTGATGTCCTTTCCACATTATTCAGTAGGTTTCACTATTGTCATTGAAAACTGGGCCAAATTAGGTAGTTTCAACAGATTTGTAGATCAGCAGTCCTTTAGCTGACACAATAAAATCATGTAAAAGAGTATATAATGGTGTTAGTATGAGAGCTCCCAAGCTCGCACCAGTCAATCAGTAGAGGCACTTATTACCACTTCCACTTAAAATAACGAACATGTCTGTAACGACTTTACTGCTCACAAAGCATTATCCATTATACTGTTGTGTTTCTTTCTTTTATCCCTGTTCAGGTAAGGAAACAGATTACTTGGTGTGTCCAAGTTTATATAGACACCCAGGAGTGAAAATAAGGTTCAAATAAAAGACTTCTAGCTCAATTGTGCATTCTCTTTCCATTCTACCAAGGCTTTCAGTATATTAAAGGCAAGTGATTTCCAAAAGCAATGCCCCAATATCCAGAGAAAGATCAGCCCTCCCTCTTAAGGGAAAGACCAGACAAGTGTCAGGACCTCATGGCAACGCAGGCTTCTAGAAATGGAATGCTTGTGTGGGCAGTATAGAGGAAGGACTTTTAGAGAACGAGGCTTAACCGTTTAGTCTAACCATAAAATCATAAGTACATGGTGGGAGAGGGAAAAGGCTATTTCTCTTCATTTGTTTAACAGATCCTGAGTTTCCTCCTCACTCAGTCATTTATTCACTCATTCATTCAACACCTGTTACTTATCATCTCCTCTTGGCCAGCATCATGCAAGCACTGGGGATACAACAGTGGATGGGACATAAAAGCACCTGCCCTCTGAAGCACATCATGACGATGAGATGGACATTAGACAACCAAAGTCATAAGCAATCATCTCACTACCACTGATGTACATGGAGACTGGTTGTGAGGATGGAGTGCTACAGTGGGATTTGACCCACTCCAAGGAATTCAAGACCTCTCCAAGATGAGATATGTAAATTAAGATTTCAGGTATAAATGAGTAAGAATCACAAAGCAAGATACTAGGGAACCAAGGAGATTTTCCATTCTTGCCTCCATCCTCAAGGCTTCTTCCTACTTGGTTTCTCTTGCTGTATTAGATAAATGGCTACATGATGATTACTAGCTAAACTACAACTCAGCACTTACCTTGTCTAACTTACAACCTCTTTGGAGAGTTGTAAACGTAGAGCTTTGACAGGTCAGAAGCAGCCTGGCTGACATGCTTGATGGTTTTCTGCCAAGCTGGATTTTAAATCATAGCCGTCTGGCAGCTGCTGTGCTGACCACTCTTTCCCCTTTCCTGTGTCTTTGTGCAACCCCTCACACTGATCCAGACACACCCCCTTCGCCCTAAGTCATTCAAGATGCTGCATTCCCTTCCTTCGGTGTCCTACCCTTTTCTGTGTGTGGATGGTTCTGTGAACCGAATTGTATCCCTCCCTCTAAATTCATATCTTGAGGCCTTAAGCTCTGGTGTGACTACATATGTGTGGTTTACATCAGAAAGCAATGTAGGCACTAGGAGCACCTTCTTCACCTAAAACAGACAGTAAAGTTGTCATTTGTCAATAAGGAATTAATCAAGAGGGGATAGGAGACGGTTTTAAAGGGAACTATAGATTTCTATCAGTTTTTAGGATTTGATAAACCAAATGTTATAGAACTTTAGATTCTTGGCAGCCATACTGATACCAGATATAACTATCCTCTCTTCTTCAGTCATAGGAACATTAGAAGGATAAGATCCAAACCTACCAAGATGAAGGAAATTTGCATCTTTCCTTGGGTTAATTTGGAAGTAAACACAATGCTTCTACTTAGGATTAAATGACCATCTTGTAGGATTTCTAACACTGAGTGTCCTAAAGGAAAAGAACTATTATCATATCAGTTATATCCAATAATTCTGTGTAACAAACCACCCTAAAACTCTGTGACTCTTAACAATAGCATTATTTCTCATTTATGGATCAGTGAGTTAGCTGTGGTCCAACTGATTTAGGCTGGATTCAACTGCAGGGTTCAGAGTTCAGGTCTGTTTTACCTGTCTCTCATCTTTCTTGGACCAGTAGCTACCCAGAAATATTATATTCATAGCAAAAGTCAGAAACACAAGTGAGCAAACACAACTCCAGAAAGACATCTTAAGCCTTTTCCTTAAGCCTTAATCAAAGCAAATCACATAGCCAGGCCTAAGATAACATACAGGAAAGTACATTCTGCCCTCCATTAGGCCAAAGCAATTAATATGGCCAAGCCCAACATCAGTCAGGTGGGAAAGCATATGTAAGGGGGAGGTCTTCAAAAAGTTTCTTGAAAATGCATATTATGAGAAAACTATGCATGAATTTCAAAAGTATTTGTAACAAAATAAACTTGTATTTTAATTCCATTTTTTCCACTAACTTTCTGAAGTCTCCTCTTACTCCTCCTATGGGAGAAAGAAGGAGGAGAGTAAACATTTAACTATAACCACAGAAATATTGTTATTCCTATTATACAGATAAGAAAACTGAGGGCACATGCCCAAACTGAAAAAGTAAGATTTGAACCTATGCCTACATTTTTCTTTGCACTCTATCTACTATCCTCCAGGTAATGTAAGGGAAAGTATACAAGAAATCATGATGGCAGTGTGCTGCAATGAATTGAAAGCTTATTTGTAAACTAGCACTCAGTGGTAGAGTGGGCCATAGGTACAGACAGACAGAAGCTAGTCTAGCAAACACATGTGCATTTCATCCATTCAAAAAATATTTAACTATGGCAGGGTGCATATAGTTCATAATAATGTATTGTATATTTTTAAATAGCTGAAAGAACATACTTCAAACATTCTTACCAAGAAAAAAGCAGGTGAAATAACAGATATACTGATTTGCTTTATTTACTCTTTCTACAATATAGAAATATATCAAAATATATCATACCCCAAAAATATATTCAATTATTACTTGCCAATTAAAATTTTGTTTATGGGGCCGGCAGGTGGTATGGTGGTTAAAGGCACTGGACTCCTACGTGGTCGTTTGAGTTCTGGACCTGGCAGCTTGCTTTCTCACTTTCCCTGTCACTCTTGTTCACTCTGTCCCTCTCTGGTCAAATTTAAATAAAATCAATTAATTAATTAAAATAATTCTTTAAAAATTTTTTTGTTTATGCCAGAGGGCATATGCAGTAAAGAGAGCAATAAATAGAAAGCACCCCCCCCCTCCCCCGTTTAGGGCCTGGTCATTCATAGCACAATTTTTTTTTATCCAATTCTCCATCCCATTAAAATCACAGACATGCATTATCCCAGCTGGCATGTTTTTCATGCTGCCAGGACTGAGACTTGAACCCTAGTTCAAGGATCTGGCTTCCTCTGAGTAGCACTTAACTGGTGCCCTATGAGGATGGCTATAAAATATTTTTAGTAAATTTTAAAATACATCATTTTATTGAGTACCCACAATGCACTCAGCACTGTAATAATCTCTGTGGAAGGACAGGAGTGTTAGGCATCTGTCACTGTTGGATGACAGTTGATATGATAAAGACATTTGAACAGGTATACTAGTGCCTCCCTGGGTCCTTTGGAGGGTTTCTCTTTTGTATATCTGCCATCTAACTATCCCACACTGTCAGACCTGACCACCTTAACTCTCACTCCATACCCACCCCCCACTAATACCTCCTCCACCACTAGCTGGCTCAGCACCTTGAAGCAGCTTAGGACTCCAACGCCAAGACCATTCTGACATGTGGCCCATAGTGATATAACTTCCCAAACCATCCAGCACTTGCTACTTCATTTATCTTGACCTATTTACAACTTCTCTGCTAGTTCAACAATTATCTTAATAATTAGATTGAGAGTCTTCAGTTCCAGTGATTCTCGCTGTGCAATATAGTGTGTTGCCTGTGGTTGTTCTTTTTTTTTTTTTTTTTTTTTTTTTTTTTTTTTTTTTTTTTTTGAGAGGTTTTTCGCTATAGGGCGCGTGCACTCGCCAGACAGACAGAGAGAGACATAGAGACAGAAAGCGAGAAATCACCCCCCCCAGGGGGGATGGTCACGCCGCAATCCCTTCTCCTCCATTCTCCTCTCGGGATCTTGGGCACGCACGCACACACGCCCGGCGTGAGTTGTAAGCCACCGGGTCTGAGACGCGAACCACGGTCG
Source organism: Tupaia tana (assembly GCA_026018925.1). Taxonomy (NCBI): domain Eukaryota; kingdom Metazoa; phylum Chordata; class Mammalia; order Scandentia; family Tupaiidae; genus Tupaia; species Tupaia tana. The sequence goes on from JAKSZU010000023.1 coordinate 19,578,305, forward strand.
ACTACGTGGGAGTCCAGCGACATAGCCATTACGCTAACTGCTGGTTCCCCCTGTGGTTGTTCTTAAAGGACTTGCCACAGAGAAAATGACTGACTCATAGGAATAAATTTCTAATGGTTAAAGATTTTAGAGATTATGGCCTCCAAGCCAAGCTATATACCCAAGATACCGTCAACTATAGTTCCTCTGGAGAAAATTAGCTCATTTGCATGCCAGGTAGAACTTTTTCTGTCACAGAAACAAGGTCACCTATATAGATGGAGATCACTGATCTCCGTGATGTGACCATGGAGAGACAACAAAGTGCTTTGCCCTTAATGTAATACCATTAGAGTGTTTGTGAACACAGACATGTCCTGAAATGTATTGGGGAGATTATCAGTGGATGTATATTTTATCCTTGTTCTTTCTAGCTTCCATTTATCATAGATAATTGGGAATTGACTGAATCAGATGGACAATATATAGGCTGACAATTTGTTTCTTCAGAGAATCCAATCAACTGTTTATACCCCTCTTTCCTCACCCATTTCTTTACATTGTTAGGTAAAATAAAATAATGCATATATAAATTTTGACATACCATTAAGTATGATATTATTATAAAGTACCAAAAAGACAATATGGATGAATACTTACCTGATCCATAAAAAGGAAAAAGTGGGGGCAGCAGGTGTTGTGAGGTTAAGGTGCTGGACTCCCACATGGTTGACCACAGTTCAAGTCTCAGACTCTACAGCTTGAAACTCACATTGGGTGTGTGTGCGTGTATCCAAAATCCCAGGAAAAAAATGAAGAAGGGGTTGCAGTATGGTCATACCCCCTGGGTGATGATTTCTCACTTTTCATCTTTCTGTCTCTCTAGTGAGTGAACACAGTCTATGGTTAAAAAAAAAAAAGATAATAAATAAAAAATAAACCTTAAAAATAAATAAATAAATGAATAGGAAAAGGTATTTAATGATACAAAAGTAAGAAATACACAACCAAGGAAAAGATATTTTCTCTTACAAAATATAAAGCTTCTGCAAGTATTATTTGTTCCAAATAATGGAAAAGTTTTTATGCATATTATATGTAAAGAGCTCCTCAAAATCAATACGAAATATTTGATCACACTGCAGGGAAAAAATAAGTAAAATCATGAAAAGTCAGTGAACAACAAAAAAAATCATAAATAACTATGGAAAAAAAACATTTAACTTCACTAATATTCAAGAATTGTATTGAAGTTAATTTAAGAAGTAGACCTAAAATCCAGATACAGCCTCAACAAAATATAATAACAAACCAAATAGTACATTCAAAAAACATACACCATAATCATGTGGGATTTATCCACATGATGGTTTTACATATGCAAACCAATCAACCTGATACATCCCTTTGAATAAATGATAAAAATCATTTGGCTATTTCAATAGATACATAAAAAGCATTTGACAAAATTTAATAGCGCTTTATGATCAAAAACACTCAACAATCCAAGATACCTCACATAATAAATGCTATATATGACATGCCCATAGCTAACGTTATACACAACAGTAAAAAACTAAAAGTTTTTGTTCTAAGATCAGAAACAAAGAAACTCTTCTGTCTTCCACTACTTTCATTCAACATTGGATTGAAAGTCCTAGCCAGGGCAAGGAACACCTACAACTCAATTAACAGGTAAAAAGTGAGCAAAAGACTTGAATAGTCATTTCACCAAAGAAGACATGCGAATAGCCAACAGGTATATAAAAAAGTGTTAACACCACTAATGATCAGAGAAATGAAAATCAAAAACACAATGAGATATCCTCTCACATGTGTTAGGATGGTTATTATTAAAAATAATAATAATAAAACTAGGGTCAAATGATGACACAGTGGTAGCACACCTGGACCTCAATAAATGTGTATTTTAAAAAATACATGGTTGGGACCAGCAGTTGGCAAAATGGCTATGTTGCTGGACTCCCATGTAGTCGACTGTGATTCGCATCCCAGACCCAACGGCTTAAACTCATGCCAGGCACGTGTGCATGCATGCCCAAGATCCCGAGAGGAGAATGGAGGAGAAGGGATTGTGGCATGGCCATCCCCCCTGGGAGGTGATTTCTCACTTTCTATCTCTCTGTCTCCCTCTGTCTTTCTGATGCGCGCACGCACCCTATAGCAAAAACCTCTTCAAAATAAATTAATAAATACATGGTTTTCTGCCTACCAAATTTGTGACATTTTTTTCAATTATCATATATATTATTAAGGAGGCTATGGCTAAATAAGCACTCATATATAACACTACTGGGAGACTGGCATCACTTTCTGAAGGGTGATTTGGCAATTTATACATATTCATATTTTTTAAGAATTATTTTATTTTATTTATTTATTCTTTCATTTATTTACTTTAATTTGACCAGAGAGAGAGAGAGGGAAAGTGAGAAAGCAAGCCACCAGGTCTGGGAATCAAACCGTGATTGACCATGTGGGAGTGTCCAGCACCTTAACCACCATGCCACCTGCTGGTCCCCCATATTCATATTTTTTAATTTCCAGAAGACATGTGCATTTGCTAGAAAAAGACAGACGGGGGAAGAAAAAGGAGCCCCTGATGGAGCGTGGTCCACCTCAATGCTTTCTCCGCTATTTTTTTGTGGGTTAGTCATATTTTTTATTAATTTTATTATTATTCATACATTAAATTGCTATACATCATTTAGATTGTGAAGAGACTTTACCAGCATGATATACACCTCAGTCCAGCCCAGTTGAGACTATTATACACATCTTCGTCAGCAGATAAAAAACCTGTGTCCCACAAGTGTCTTACCTCTCCGTTTTCCCCACAAATTTCCTTTCTTATACCCTTCCCCTCCCACACTCTCTTTCCACTTTGTCTCTAGTGTCCATTATAATTTTTAATACTTTTATGTTCTCCAGTCTTTCAGTCTCTACCATAGAGTGCGGACAGTCGGTACATGTTAAGTGGAGACATACAATGTCTTTCTTTCATATCCTGACTTGCTTCACTCAGCAACAAGTCTTCCATATTCATCCACTTTTTTTTTTAATTTGAATTTATTTATTTACATTCATTCACTGTACATATTACAGCATACAAAATGAGATTTTCCATCCAGAATTCACTGTATATTGGCTCAGTCAAGCACATCAACATACATGTTATCATCAACAAATAATTTTCCATTTCTTGTTTCCTGTATATTTTGCTTTTTTTTCCCATCCTTGATTCCCTATCTCTTACCTTCTGCCATCTCCCACCCCCCTCCTACACTGTCTCTGGTATCCCATGGTGTCTTTCTATGCCTTTTCTCCCCACATTTTATTGATTCGCTAAAGATCTTAATTAAATATTTTCAATAGCAAGCACAGTTGATATATACATATTCATGAACACAAGTCTGACTTTAGGCATAAACTTCAGTGAGTAGAATGAACATACTATAAAGTAGCACCTAGCTGGGGCTATATAGCTCAGTGTAGTCATCAAATAGGTATTTTAATGCTTTTTTTTTCATTTCAAGAAAAATGGTTTTAGATTTTTTTCTGAACTTTTTTTAAATTAATTAATTTACATTCATTCCCTAAGCATCATCACAGCATACAAAATGTGATTTCCCATCCAGAATATATTACATAGTGGCTTAATCATGCATGTTATCATCAATAATTTCCCATTTTGGGACCAGCAGTTAGCGTAATGGCTGTGTCGCTGGACTCCCATGTAGTCGACCGTGGTTCGCGTCCCAGACCCGGTGGCTTAAAACTCACGCTGGGCGCATGTGTGTGTGTGCCCAAGATCCTGAGAGGAGAATGGAGGAGAAGGGATTGCGGCATGGCCATCCCCCCTGGGGGGTGATTTCTCGCTTTCTGTCTCTCTGTCTGTCTGTCTGGCAAGTGCACGCACCCTATGGCAAAAACCTCTCAAAAAAAAAGAAAAAATAATAAAATTTTTTTTAAATTTCCTATTTCTAGTTTCATATATGTGTTTGTATATATTATAAACCTCTCCAAAAATAAATAAATAAATAGATGGTTTTCTATATTAAAAGTATTAAAAGCATGAAGCAATTTCAACCAAGAATACTGTGCCTGGCAAGATTATCCTTCATATGGAAAGAAAAGACAAGAACATTCTCAGATAAACAAAACCTGACAGAATTTACTAGCACCAGACCAGATCTCCAAGAAGTCCTCAAGGGAGTGCTACATCAGGAAAATGATTCTCATTTTTTGGGACAATTTTCTCAATCTTCATGATGGAGTTTTTTAGGTCATCAATTTTCTCTTCTACATCTGAAATTCTATTTTCTGTATGATCTAGTCTGCTTTTAATACTTTCAAGGGAGATTTTGACTTCTTGTATTATAGCCTTCATCTCTAATAGTTCCCTTTGATTCTTTTTTAAAGTGTGTAATTCCTCTTTTAGATCTTGCAAGAATTTCCTCACCTCCTAGAACTCATCAGCTCCTTTCTCCTGCCTCTTCTGCAGTTTATTGTCTCTCTTCTCTTCCATCTCTGTTAGCTTCACCACTATGAATATTCTAAATTCTTTATCAGACATTTCCATGATGTCTATTGAACTGACTGTGGATGAAGAAAAATTATTCTTTTCCCTTGGAGGAGAGGTATTTTCTTGCTTTCCCTTATTTCTTGTGGCCCTGCAGTGATTTCTAGTCACCTGATGGATGGTGTGTTTCTTCCTAAACTTGAAGTTCAGTCTGATCATTCAGGAGCATGCAGAAAGAGGTGATCTGGAATCTCTTTGCCATCCCGTTTTGATCTCTTTGCGCAGCAGATTCAGTAGATATTGAGAAATATGTTAGCCCTAATAGTATTTAATTGTTTGGCTATAGTTTCCTTAGATCCATCTAGAAACACAGTGAATGGAAACTGAGGAACAGAGAAATGAGATAAAAGAAAAAGAAAGGGAAACAGAGAGAGAAACAACAACAAATAAACAGAGAAAAAAGGAAAAAAGTAAAAAAAAAAAAAAAAAAAAACAACTAAAAAAATTATTTTTAAAAAAAAAAGCAAAAAATAGAAAACCGCACAGTGTGCTTCCTCAGGAGCCATGCGGAATCTTCTTCTGAAGGCCTGCCCCTTGCCTCTTCTTGGTGGGAAGGGGAGAGGGGATTATTAACAAGATAAAGGAGGTGCTGAAAGCCGAGAAAATACTTCACCTTAAAATTTTTTTAAAGGGGGACCAGTAGTTAGCGTAATGGCTATGTCGCTGGACTCCCACATAGTTGACCATGGTTCAAGTCCCGGACCCGGTGGCTTAAACTCACGCCGGGCGCGTGTGCATGCGTGCCCAAGATCCCAAGAGGAGAATGGAGGAGAAGGGATTGCGGTGTGGCCATCACCCCTGGGGGGTGATTTCTCACTTTCTATCTCTCTGTCTCTCTCTGTCTGTCTGGTGAGCGCACGCGCCCTATAGCAAAAACCTCTCCAAAAAAAAAAGAAAAAAAAATTTTTAAAGGAAAAATTACAAAATAATTGGAAGACAGAGACAGAGGCAGAGAGAAACAGAGAAAGAGACAGAGGGAAGGCTTGAGGGACTTCCTATCACTCAAGTTTGTGGGCTAGAGGCTGAATTATCAGTAGAAAATCTTCATTTCTCTTTTTTCCCTGAAATCACTAGTTCTCAAGAGCCATGAGGAATCTTCTTCCCACATTCATCCACTTTCTATGAAATTCCAGGGCCTTGTTGTTTTTATGGCTGAATAGTATTCCATGGAGTATATGTGCCATAGTTTTTCAATCCATTCATCTGTTTGTGGACATTTGGGTTGGTTCCATGTCTTAGGATTTCAGTCAAGCAAACACATGCTCTCAATGCATTTTGTAAGCTACTAGAGCAAAAATTCAAATCATGGTTGGCCATGTGGGATTTGGGGTCACACAGCCATAGGACTGGCCCCATAAATATTCACATTTCATATAATAATTTCAGCCTTATTAATTTTTCCTAAGGAAACAATCAGAAGTTTACACAAATATGTACATATAGTGATGTTTGTTCTCTATAGTATTATTCACATTGGAAACGTCCTAAATGGAACATCTTAAATGGAAATACCCATAGTGCTATTAATATTAGACACCTTCAATTAATAAAGGTGAAGTGAATGGTGATAGCCATTCGGTAAAATACTATGTAACTATGTAATCACTGAATTTACTTAATTATGGCAATCATATTTCCCAAAAATTGCTGCAGCAAAAATTTTAATCCTATATGTTCTTCCAAAGCATTGCTATTTTTCTTTCTTTTTTTTTTTCCTTTAAGGTTTTTGCACTTTCTGGGCAGAGACAGAGAAAGAGACAAGGAGAGGAAAAGTGAGAAATCACCTCCCCCCATGGGTAGATGGCATGCTGTGATCCCTTCTCCATACTCCTCCTAAGATTTATGGCGCGTGCGCGCACACACACACACACACACACACACACACACACCTGGTGTAAATCTCAAGCCACCAGGTATAGGCCTGGAACTTTGGTCAGCCATGGGAGAGTCCAGTACCTTAACCACCATGCCACCTGCTGGCACCAAGCATTGCTATTTTTCACCTGTGGCAGGCTGAATAATGGTTCCCTAAAGATGTCCATGTCCTAATCCCAGGAATCTGTGAATACATACTTACAGATGGGATTACAGTAAGAATACAGAGATGGTGAGATTATCTTCAATTATACAGGTAAGCCCAATACAGTCACAGAGTAAAGTAGGAGAGTCAGCCAGAAGATGATGATGTGATGAAAGGGGCAGTGGGTCACAGAGACATGTGAAAATGCCGGGTTGCTAGCAAGGAAGACTCGCTTTTGATGTGCGAAGGCACCATCCAATCAGCAAGAAACAGGGGAGGGACAAAGGATGTGGAAAAGTCCATTTCCTCTTCTCTCTCTCTTTCTCTATTTCTGCACAAGCCTGCTGACCTACCTGTTTCTGTCAACCACGGTGTTTGTCACACAGAGGCCAGCCAGATGCCAACCCCATATCTTTCAACTTTCCAGCCACCAGAATCATGAGCCAAATAAACCTCCATTTGTTATCAATCAACCAGTCAGGTCTGTTTTGCAATTGAATTATGGGTTAATACAATCCCTCCTTGAACTTGGGTGGGCCTTTGTGACTGTCTTGGTGACTAGCACATAGTGAAGAGATGCTGTGTGACTTGTAAGACTAGGTCATCTCATAAAAGCTGAGGTAGCTTCAGCTTGCCTTTCTCTGTAGACAAGCACTCTTGGAGCTCTGGGCTGCCATATAAGGAACATGATTGGCCAGAAGCCAGCATGCAGGAGAGACCACACTTGGATGCAGAGAAGTGTTCAAGAAATGCAGCTGTACCAGCCTTCAGCCATGTGAGTCTCTTCAGCCCACGGACCAGACACATGAATGAGAAGACTTTGGCTAATTAACCCAGCTACCACCTGTCTACAACTGCATGAAAGACTCTGAGCAAGAACTACTTAGCTGAGCCTACTTAACTCTCAGAACCAGAAATGTAATAATAATCATAATAAAATTCTTTTATTTTATGTCATTAGGTTTTGGGGCAGTTTGTCATGCATCAATATGCAAATAGCATATTAATGATAAAGAGAAATGCCCAGAACATAATAATAAGTGAAAAAGTAGACTGCAAGCTAATGTGTGTGTGTGTGTTTGCATGCATGCACATAGAAAACACTTGAAGTCACCAGTATGTATATGATGATCATCTCCATGTGCTGGGTGAGAAAATTAATATCTTCTTTTTGATGGTTTCCTATATTTTTAAAGCCGTACAATAAATGAGCATCACTTTTATAATCAAGGAAAAATATTTTAAAGCCCTTTAGATACTACTACTTCTCACTATATCACAGCAGACACTGGAAGGTGGCCCATGGTAAAACATGGTGTTTGGTGAAGCTGAAAAGTTTCCATATTTGTGTTCAGAGACCCCCTGAGGACACCAAGCACACACATGCCCATGATCCAGAGCTGACTAAAGCTCGGGGTTGATTGTGGTGTTGAGACTCTGTGGTAGGTGTCTGTCCTCCTCTCTTCTCTTCTTTTCTCTTCTCTTCTCTCCTGTCTCTATTTCTCCCCCTGTCTCTCTCATTCATGAAAGAAAATCAATCAATAAATCAATCAATCACAACCGTAGAAACCTAAGTGCATCCTGTGCATAGCACAGGCACACAGCCATGTGTGTGCATATCACAGATAAAATCAAGAGAATAGGGGAGGGGCCACTTGGTTAATCTGAGCAAGAACATGAGCCTTTGAACTCTGCTTTTACTCTTTCCTCTTCCCCACCACAGAAATAGCAGCAAATACCTTCTAATATGGAACTAAGTTCCTGACCCTGTTAGCCACTCTCAGTTCAACTAAAATTAACTGATACTGTTGGATTCTGTTCTGTGGAACAACAACAACAACAACAAAAAGATGATATCTTCTGCCAGAAGAAAAGTCAACTTCCCAGGACCAGCAGTTGGTGTAATGCCTATGTCGCTGGACTCCCATGTAGTCGACCACGGTTCGAGTCCGGACCCGGTGGCTTAAGCTCACGCTGGGTGCATGTGCATGCATGCCCAAGATCCCGAGAGGAGAATGGAGGAGAAGAGATTGTGGCGTGGCTGTCCCCCCGGGGGGTGATTTCTCACTTTCTGTCTCTCTGTCTCTCTCTTTCTGGCGAGTGTATGCACCCTATAGGCAAAAACCTCTCCAAAAAAAAAAAAAAAATGTCAGCTTCCCATTTACAATAGAATCACTGCTTTGCTTTTTCTGGACCCAAGTGGATGAAATCCACCCCCTTCTTGCTGTTCCCCACAGTGTTTCATGAAGACACACACCTGGAAAAAAGTCAGGGGCAAGATGAGAATGAAAAGGAGGTGGAGATCTGGGGCCCTAGAATCTCCCAGCATCCTGTTTATTTTTTAGAGATTTTTTTCCCTTAGAGTGTGTGTTTGGAAGAGAGACAGAGACATGAGAGGGAAAGTGAAAAATCACTTCCCGGGGGGGATGACCACACCATAAACCCTTCTTCTCCATTCTCCTACCAGGATCTTGGACACACACACACACACACACGTGCCCAGCATGAGTTTCAAGCCACCAGGTCCAGGCCTAGAACCGTGGTCAGCCATATGGGAGTCCAGCGATGTAACTACTATGCTATCTCTTGGCCCCCCAGCATCCTGTTTAATTCTCATAGTAACCCTGGGGAGTATAAGCAACCATTCCCATTTTAAAGATGAGAACGTTTAGGCTCACAAAGTTTGAGCAACTCACCTAAGCCAGAGGTAAAACATGGCATAACTAAACATTTAATATGTACATAGCGTGGGAAAACAGCACTTCTCTAGGCCTCAGTTCCCCGGTACTTACGTGTGAATTAAATCACTGAGGACACAGATCACATCCCATTACATCCTATAATACAGAACACTACCTCGTGTTAGCTGCCATTTGCATTGCTCTGAGTTCAAGTCCCATCAGAGAGCAGGCACTGGAGACTCCCAGTTGTCCTCGCTGCTGAAATCCCGCCCTTGGTGTCTCCCGTCACCAGGTGGGCCAGCAAACTACCCAGCAGTGGTTGTTTTTCCAGGAAAACTAAAGCCAGGTCTGGAGCCCACAAAGTGACAACCTGGTGACCCTCCTCCGACACACATTTTCTTTGCTAGGTTCCAAAGAGCACAATGGCTCTCGCTCAGTTGAAGGACTACCATTAAAAGTCAGCTGCTCTGGGACCAGCAGTTAGCGTAATGGCTATGTCGCTGGACTCCCACGTAGTCGACTGTGGTTCGAGTCCCGGACCCGGCGGCTTAAACTCACGCCGGGCGCGTGTGCATGCGTGCCCAAGATCCCGAGAGGAGAATGGAGGAGAAGGGATTGTGGCGTGGCCATCCCCCCTGGGGGGTGATTTCCTGCTTTCTATCTCTCTGTCTCTCTCTGTCTGTCTGGCGAGCGCACGCGCCCTATAGCAAAAACCTCTCCAAAAAAAGAAAAAAAAAAAAAAAAAGTCAGCTGCTCTCAGAACACGTCGATTCTGGCGAGGCTGACAAGCCGCAGCGGGAGGAGGGGGACTTCCCCACACAAACTGGTTGCTTCTATAAAATAAATGAGGAGGGAATGATGCTGGGTTAGGATCTGCCTTCTAAATGCACTGAAAACGGAGCTGCCTGTCTTTTGGCATTTCCTAAAAGGCCTCTGGAGCTTTCCCTGGCGTGCCTTGATATTGAGGGTACTTTTAGCTGTTTAAGCCTTCCTCTTCTAACAGGGGTCAAAGGGCTGCAAAGATCTCCTCCAAAGGATAGAGAAGGAATCATTAAAAGGGAGGAGAAGGAAAGTGACAGAAGGTCAGCCTTTTTTTTTTTTTTTTTTTTTCCAATGGGTGTCCCTGAGGGGTCAGCACAGTGGCACATGCTGCCCAAGCCACCTGGCTTCCTCAAACCTGCAGCAATCTTATTAACACTTCCCGGAGAGGGGGCCAAGGCAGCTCAAAGGAGCAGTGCACGGACAGTGTGGGGAGAAAGCAAACACAATAGAAATCGGATTGTGATAAGTAAATTTCATCGATCACATTAACTGAAAACAACAATAGCACTTCAATAAAGCAGAGAGAACAAATGCCTGAAGTCTTTCTGTGTTTGGTGTCTGTCATAAAGCCTATTTCCTCCAAATATAAATTTTCCCTAAAAATGTGGCTTTTTGCAAAGAACGATGCTTTATGGAAGCACTGGTTTAGGTTAAAATTCATATCTGGATGCAACACAAGCACACACATGGTGAAGTTCTTCACTGATTTTTAGTCAACAAGCAATAAACTGCATTTGCACCCACACACCTACTTCTAACACCCCATCTGGTAACATTTCCACGTTTCAAGGAAAGAAATCAATAGCAATAATCCATGAGGGACTCACAGGGTGTATATTTTTTATCACACTGCCATTTGAAGAAAAAAATTTCTTCCATCTGCTTAAAGCAAAAGATTGTTCTTTTTGCATGTTCGCATGGAAGTCTCAGCATTATTGGAGAAAGAGAGGTCAGAGGGAAGGGAAGATGCGTCAATTAAAACACATCTGAGAAATGTTCCAACCACTTGTTCTCACAAATACCAGTTCTATCTGGACAATCTAAATAATAGTGCACAAGCTGAAAAAAAATCTCCACTTAACCCTCAGATTCAAAAGTCTATGTGGACTCTGTTTCGAGGGGTATGACAGCTAAAATGCATGTTGATGTAACTTCTCAGAAAGGAAAGAAAGCACCCCGCTTTCACCCTGCAGCTCAGGGAGAAGAGGCCAGGCCCGAACCCTGAAATCCAGAACTACGTCGTTGCTGATTTTCTGTGTGAGGAGGAAATAGCATTCTTTGTTACTGCTCTTATTTATTGCAGACCTTGTCTGGAATCTGGTATTGAAGCTGTGCTTGATGAGTTGCTGCCTTGAACTTTCCCGCTGATCAATGCCGGTGCTGCCGCTGCATGAAAGAATAGCTTTCCCGAGGAACCACTATCACACAGGAAACCAGCTACCCACAAGCATTTTTTAAAAATGGACCCGAGCCTTGTATGCTTACACATCAGAACAGGCTTCCATGCCCGCCCGCCCCCCCGCCCCCAAAAAACAGCAAATGGCCACTGACCATTTGCAAATCAGAACGTTCCAAGAATAAAAGGTAAGGTCGAAAACAAAAACCTTCCTTTCTGTAAAATGATCAGATGCCATGGGATGAAAACATGCAGGGAAAAGGCAGGCTAATACGAAACCAGAAGACAGGAATCATATTTCTTCTCGGCAAGGTGACAAATAAAAAGTTGCCTTTATTTTTCAGTGCAAATAAACTTTACTTTAGGAATTGTGGCAGCAGGTTGGTCTTCCATAAAATAGATTTTTATCTGCTGTGGTGACAATCCAAGGCGGGGAGGCGTTAGAGGCAGGGTAACTGCCACCTTTTAGATTATTTTTGTCAATATTTTTGTTATTTTGTGGAGAGATTGAAGGGGAAGTCTAGACAAATGCTGTTAAGAATGAGGACCAAGAGAAAGGGTTTAATACAATTCTTGGACAGTTTGTTGGAAAGCTTATGTCACTGGAACAGGCTGAGACAGAATCCTCAAAATACATCCAGCTCAGCCTCTGTGGGAAAATCCCAGCCTGTCCACAAGTTCAGGGTTTCCCTGACTGGAATCCTGTGGTCAGAGCATCCACTGGGGTGAACGGAGCTTTAATGAAAGTACAGCCAACCTGCCCTATCTGTCGGAAGTCAGTCTTTCTAGAGGGCCACAGCCAACAACCAAAGCTCACAAGCATTGAGGCCTCTGAACTATGAACCTCCATGTATTTTTCTTATAAAAATAGAAGTTTTTGTAAACTATGCCTCAGATAAGGGACTGATAACCAGAGTACACAGGAAACTCAAGCAGCTTACCAAGAAGAAAATGATTAACCCAATTAAAAGATGGGAAAACGAGCTGAAGAAACTCTCTAAGGAAGACATACAAACAGCCAAAAAGCATATGAAGAAATGTTCAACATCCCTCATCATAAGGGAGATGCAGATCAAAGCTACAATGAGATACTACCTAACCCCAGTCAGAATGGCGAAGATTAAAAAAAATTTTAAAATGTTAAGTGCTGGAGGGGATGTGGTGAAAGGAGAACTCTCCTACATTGTTGGTGGGAATGTAAATTGGTCCAAACCACTGTGGAGAACTAAATGGAGTTTCCTCAAATACCTTCAAGTAGAACTGCCATATGATCCAGCAATTCCACTCCTGAGTATCTACCCAAAAGACAGGAGTATGCTCAGTCTGAAAAGCGCTTGCACATCTATATTCGTTGCTGCATTATTCACAATTGTTAAGACGTGAAAACAAACCAAATGTCCACAAATAGATGAATGGATTGAAAAAGTGTGGCATGTATACTACATGGAATATTATTCAGCTATAAAAAACAACAAGGCTGGGACCAGCAGTTAGCATAATGGCTATGTCGCTGGACTCCCACGTAGTCGATCGCAGTTCGAGTCCCGGACCCAGTGGCTTAAACTCACGCCGGGCATGTGTGCATGCGTGCCCAAGATCCCAAGAGGAGAATGGAGGAGAAGGGATTGCGACATGGCCATCCCCCCTGGGGGGTGATTTCTCACTTTCTGTCTCTCTGTCTCTCTCTGTCTGTCTGTCAAGCGCACGCGCCCTATAGCAAAAACCTCTCCAAAAAAAAAAAAAACAAAAAAAAAAAACAAGTCCCTGGCTTTTGATAGAAACTGGATGAACATGGAAGATTTACTGCTGAGTAAACCAAGTCAAACTATGAAAGAAAGACATTGTATGTCTCCACTTAACATATACGGATTGTCCACATTCTATGGTAGAGACTGAAAGACTGGAGGACATAAAAGCCTTGAAAATTGTTATGGACACTGGGGACAAACTGGAAGGAGAGTGAGAGACAGGAAGAGTATAGGAAAGGAAATTTAAGGAAAAAATAGGTAATACATTTGTGGGACACAGATATGATTTATTACCTGTTGATGAGTATAGTAATCTCAACTGGACTGGTCTGAGATGTATATCACGCTGGGTAAAGTCTCTTTACAATCTAAATGATGTATAGTGATTGAATATAAAAATAATAAGAAATAATAGTAATTTTTAAAAACAAGTTTTTAATAAAAAAAGACAGAAGATTTAAATAGTAAATTACTCCCAAAAGGCATTCGGATGGATGAGCTCTCTGACGACAACTGCACCAGGAATGGGTTAGATGTTATGTTTAATTATGAGGTCTTGTGATGAGTATTTAGCAGAGGAGGTCTGTCTATCGCCATAGTCAAAGAAGCTCCATGTATTTTAAGAAATGAAACAAGAATGAGTTCTGTGCTTCAGAATGTCTAGCCAAAGTTTACCCTAACTAAATTGACCTACTGCCCATCTTTCTGGGCTTTTCACAGGTTATAAGTATTTTAAATATTACAAGTCTCTTCCATGTCTTCCATTTTTTTCTTTTCCTCTCTGTTCTGTCCTCCAGACCCTACTAACATTTTAAATTTCCTACGGCCATGGTTGAAGAGTTTGACATACCTTCCATTCTAGACTTGCAGATGCTCCACCTGTTTTTCCCTCTGTACCCTCTGTAGTTCCTGCTTCATGTATAATAGATACTCAAATATTTATTGAGTGACTGGTTGGATGAATGAATATGGTAGGCCTCAATCCTAAATATGGATTGCATCAAAAAGTCACAGCAGAAAATTTCCTCCAATTCCTGTTCCTATTCTAGTCTGCCTGGCCCATCTCTCAGCCTCTATACTAGCTGTCACACATACATTCAAGTAGGCAGCACACAAGAAGAAGGTTCTTTGGGCTTCCATTCCTATTCACTAAAACCATCCAGGAGGTCTTGTTCCTCCACCTTGCTGCCTCCTCTTCAAGCTCTGCTTTTCCTGACTCTGATCTTGAAATGATATTGCCATTGGTGTTCCAGGCCTCAGCTCCAAGACAAAAAGCATTGTCCAATTTTGCAGCTCCAGGCTTGCCCTGAGCAGTTTTATACTTTCTTTTCACTGCCTATGCATCTATCTGCTGCCCCCCCAACCTCTCCTGGAATTGTGTTCCCCCAGGATGCAATTTAGGCCTCCATCTCTTGACTGAGTGGAGAGTGCCTGCTACAGCCACAACCCCAACTTGTACCCACAAGCTCAATGCTAATCAGCATCCCCACCCCCTAGGCACATCACCTACCCTAGACAATCATGGGGGACACACCATAGTCAGAAAGAACTACTACAACCCAATTCTTACTCACATTGTAGGAAGACTGGTTCTCTGACTCTTTGGAGAAGAGGAGCTGCCCAGGGTGTTTTGAGAGCAAAGATATAGGCCTTGTAACTTACAGGAAGACCATACTCATGTTTTACTTGCAAAGACAAGATAATCAGCATTTGCTGGAAGTGGTTAGACCTGGCACCAGTCCTCTCTATGTGCTGCCCAGTACCACAGAGAAAACATCCGGGAAACAAACCCCTGACTTCAATGCATAATACCTATGCATGAGTTGTATATAAAATTTCATCAGTTACAGCACCACCCTTTTTTTAAAAAAGAGATTTTGGGCACAAGGTGCATGTACTCACTGGAGAGATAGAGAGATAGAGACAAACAGACCCACAGAAAGAAAGAAATCACCACCCAGGGTGGTAGCTATGCCACAATCCCTTCTTCTCCATTTTCCTCTCAGGATTTTGGGCACACACACTGGGCATGAGTTTTAAGCCTCCAGGTCCAAGACTCAAACCACAGTGGACTACATGGGAGTCCAGCAATGTAACCATTATCTCATCTGCTGGTCTCCTACAACTCCACATTTAACCCAAAGCTCCACAGGATAGTTAGGACAGCTCTAGTGGTCTCATATTACCCTGTGAGGGTGTGAAATACTTCCTAGAAAATACCATGCAGGGGCCAGCAGGTGGTTAAGGCACTGGACTACCACATGGCTGACTACAATTCAAGTCCCAGGCCTGGCAGCTTGAAATCATGCTACATGTGCATGCATGCCCAAAATCCCAGGAAAATGGAGAATAAAAGATTGTGTCATGGCCACTCCTGCAGGGGGTGATTTCTCACTGTCTCTTTCCCTCTCTCCAACAAGCACATGCACCCTATGACAAAAACCTAAAAGAAAACAAAAAAAAAAAAAAGAAGGCAAACAGAAAGAAAAAAAACACTATGTAATGTATATGCAAACACACAACATACACATATTTGTACATGTGCACACTTGGACAGCTTTATGTGCAAAAAGCAGAATATCTGAATAAATACTGTTAAACAAATGCAATTTAGCATTTTTGATGAGTTCTCAGATTCAGACTAAGGAAGTCAGCCCATTTTATGCTAAGCTATTGACATTTCAGAATAAGTCATCCAAGACCACTGGTTCCTAATGCCAGGAGCTCTCAGCAGTAGGGGGCAATTATGAGCCTCGGGAGACATTTGGTAATGTCTGAAGACATTTTTTGGTGCTCATGACCATGGAAGGTGCTACTGACATTCAATGGGTAGAGACCAGAGATGCCACTAAACATCCTGCAAGGCACAAGGCAGTCCCTTCTCCCAAAACAAAGAATGATCCTGCACAAATGGCAATATGCTGAGGCGGAGAAGCCTCAGTCCACACTCTATATTCAAGCAGCCACCACTGATAAACTTCACGATTCCCCACCAACACACAAAAGCAAGCTCCAGGTCATCCTTGGGAAATACTCTGAAATCTGTGCACAGTGTCTTTTTTTACCTCCAAGTTGTGTTCTCCTCATCCTCTTCACTATCTCCAGGCTCAGGAAAAGTGGTACACCTCAGGCCTCTGTATTTGCAGGAAAGTTGCACAAAAGACTAAGCAGAGGGCCTGCAATGCCTGATCAGAGGAAGAGAGAGGATTCTGGGACATGGATAAATCTGGAGGGTAGCATGTTAAGTGTAATAAGCCAGGCACAGAAAAATATACCACACGTTCTCAATCATATGTAGAAACTTTTTAAAAAATTGACTCTATAGATGTGGAGAGTAGAATAGTGATTACTAGATGCTGGGAAGGGTAGGTGGTTGATGAATACAAAATTACAATTAGGTAGGAGAAATATCTTCTAGGTTTCTATGGCACAATAGGGTGACTATGGTTAAAAATAATTTATTCTCTGTTTCAAGATAGCTAGAAGAGAGGATTTTAGTTGTTTCCATCACAAGTTAATGACAAATATTTGAGGTAGCTGATATGCAAATTACCTTGATTTGACTATGGCACACTGTATTCACGCACCAAAAGACCATACTGTACCCCGTAAATACATACAATTCTTGTCTCTATTATATTTGTGGGGCAGATAGCACAATTATAGTGCAACTGGACCCACATGGGAAGGTCCCCAGTTTGCACCCAGGGCCTTCCTGTGCATGCCAGGTGCAGGCACTAGTGCCCATGGTCCTGGCCAACTGAGGCTGGGAGTAGATCACAAAATGAAGACTACATTAGAGGTGCCTATCTCTATATATCTCTCTCTGTCTCTTTCTTTCTCTCTCTCATGGGATAAATAAACTTTTAAAAACAACTAAAATAATAAACTTTTCATTGCTCACCACTCTCCATAAACTCCAGCTCCAAGGAGCAACAGGTCTGTGGACCAAACCTAGGAAAAGCATAAGCAAAGAGGCAAATGATGCCTAGTGAAGAGGAACAGCAACACAAGAAAACAGTCATGATACATAGCCTTTCACCCACCCCCAACCCTAGGTATACAGTGAACTCTCAGTTCACACAGACTCCAATACAGATCCAGTACCAATCATTCATAGTTTAGTAGAAGTAAATTTCCAAGTCCACTGTCAGTGGTCAAACTTCTTTAGCATTATAGTGTGCTACTTTATTTTTAATTTTATTTATTTATTTATTTATTTATTTATTTATTTATTTATTTATTGAAGAGAGAGAAAGCATGGTCATGCTGAAATTCCATTTTCTCTATTCCTCCTTCCAGTTAGATTTTGGACACACACACACCTGGCATGTTTTTCAAGCCTCCAGGGCCAGGATTCAAATGAAAGTCAGCCATATGGGATCAAGTCCCGCTAACCATTGTACCATAGGACCAGCTCAGGTGTGCTAATTAATAGTAGCTAACATTTATTGACCATGCCCCATGTACTAGGTTCTCAATTAAACCTTCCAATTATATTAAAAGGTAAAATTACTATTCTTGGGCCAGCCAGTGGTATGGTGGTTAAAGCAGCTGGATCTCACAAGGCCGATGCTATGGTTTGGGTCCCCGACCCAGTGGCTTAAAACTCACGCCAGGAGCGTGTGCGTGCGTGCCCAAGATCCCGAGAGGAGAATGGAGGAGAAGGGACTGCAGCGTGGCCATCCCCCCTGGGGGGTGATTTCTCGCTTTCGGTCTCTCTCTCTCTCTGTCTGTCTGGTGAGCGCACGCATCCTATAGCAAAAATTTCTATAAGAAAAAAAGAAAGAAAGAAAGAAAGAAAGAAAGAAAGAAAGAAAGAAAGAAAGAAAGAAAGAAAGAAAGAAAATAAATTACGCCAGGCACATGTACATGCGCGCCCAAAGTCTCAAAAAGAGAAATAGAAGAAAAGGATTCATGGCATGACCATGCCCCATAGGGGGTACTTTCTTACTTTCCTTCTCTTCTGTCTCTCTCCAGGGAGTACACACATACTCTGGCAATTTTGTTTTAATTGCTACTCTTATCATTCCCACTTTGTAGATAAGGAAACTGAAGCATAAAAAGTTTAAGCAATTTTCTCAGCTGGTAAGTAGCTAAGGTAAGATTTCAATCCAAGCTGTCTTACTCCAAAGGTGCCCTATCCAGGAATCAGTGTAGCATAGGTCAAAGGCTCTAATTATTCTTTATTCTTTTTCTTATCTACAAAATGAGGACATGAAAGTGGCTACTTTGGCCCAGCTTCAGCGGCACAGGCGGTAGTGTGCTGAACTGCAGTGCTGGAAGCCACATGGCCATCTGCAGGTTTGGGCTTGAGTGGACCAGAAAATACTCCAGGTGCAAACACTTGAGATCCTGATGAGCTGGAAGACTAGGGGAATGGATAATGGCATGACAAGGCCCTGTCAAGGATCAGTCTTTCTCTCTCTTTCACTCTTTCTCTTGCGTGCACTATCATGAATGAAATAAATAAAATTTAAAGAAATAATGTCCACCTCATAATCATTGTGTGAAATAAATTAAGTAATTTGTGGAGTACTTATCTCTGTGCCTGGCATGCAATAAGCTCCTAAAAGTGTTAGCTGTATTATAACTATTTTTACTATTATTCAAAGCTAGTGAGTGGTGAATAGAAGACAAACTAGGTTTTCTCCAATTTCAAAGTCTGGACTGAAGACATATCAAGAGAAACAAGAAAAAGGCCTTCAAAAAGTTGCTTAGCAAAGAGAAATCAAGATTCGGGAAATCAATAGAATCAACAAAAGGAGATCTTCTCCATGGCATATCATAGCCAAATTGGTCAAAATCAAAGACAAGATTCTAAAAATGGCAAGAGAGAAACATCAAGTCATTTATAAAGGTTATCCTATTAGGCTAATGTCAGACCTCTTAACAGAATCAATGCAAGCAAGAAAAGAATGTAAAGACAAATTCAAAGTGCTGAAACAAAAACGATTTCAACCAAGAATACTGTACCCAGCAAGAGTAGCCTTCAAATGGGAAGAACAAGTGAAATCATGCCCAGAAAAACAAAAACTGCAAGAATTTACCAACACTAGACCAGCTCTTCAAGAAGTACTATAAAGAGTACCAAAAGGAGTACTATATCAAGAAAACTAAAGAAAGACAAACAGAAATAAGAGAACACAAAATAACCAAGAAATAGCTAACAAAATGCCAGGGTTAGTCTGCAAATATCGATAATAATATTGAATGTTAATGGATTCAATTCTTTAATTAAAAGATGCAGACAAAATAAATAGGTTCACTGAAACCCATGGTAATGAGCACATGAGTTTTCATATCCTATGGGACACAGCAAAAATAGTCATAAGGGACAAGCAGATGGCATGGTGATTAAGGCTCTGGACACTCCCACATGGTTAACCATGGTTCAAGTCCTGGACCTGGTGACTTGCTTTCTCACTTTCTCTCTCTCTCTCTTTGGTCAAATTTTAAAAAATAAATAAATGAATAAACTAAATTAAATAATTCTTTAGAAATGAACAGTCATAAAAGGCGGTTCATAGCAATTAGTGCACAAGAAAAAAATGGAAAGGTAACAAATAGACAACCCAACGACACACAGAACTGGAAAAATAACAACATAAATACAAGAGAAAAAAATTATAAAAATTAGAGCAAAAATAAATGAAACAGAGAGTAAATGAACCACAGAAAATTAAATGAAACCAAAAGCTGTTTCTTTGAGGAGATAAACAAAATTGACACATCATTAGCTAGACTAATTAAGAAGAGCAGAGAAAAAAAACAGATAAATCAAATCAACAATGAAATAAACAATATTATAACAGACATAACATAAATCCAAAAGAACATGAGAGAATACTATGAGTGGCTATACACCAACGATCAACAAAACCTGAATGAGAAGGACAAATTTCTGGACACACATAAGCTACCAAGATTGAATTAGGAAGACATACAAAGCCTGAATATACCCATAAGGAGTAATGAGGTCGAATCAACAATAAATAGTCTCACAAAAAAAGAAAAGCCCAGGTCCTGATGGCCTCACTTATGAACTCTACAAAAATTTTAAAGAGTTAACTCCCATTCTATTCAAACTCTTCCTAAAGATTCAAAAGGAAGGAGCCTTCCCAAATTAATTCTATGAAGCCTCCATCACTCTTACCCCAAAAACAGACAAGGACATAACAAATAAAACTACAGGCCAATATTCCTGATGAATACAGACACAAAAATCCTCAACAATATCCTAGCAAATCATATCCAACAACACATTAAAAAGACTATATAGATACGACCAGGTGGGCTTTATTCCAGGGATATCAAAATAATAAATATAAAACATCGTGTTAACAGAAGGAAAGATAAAAACCACATGCTCATATCCAATGATGCAGAAAAAACATTTGCTAAAATACAACATTCCTTCATGATTAAGACTCAACAAAATCGGCAGAAGGGACACTTCTCAGCATAATAAAAGTCTTCTTTGAAAAACCATAGCTAACATCATACTGAATGAGGAAAAACTGAAAGCTTTTCCACTGAAAACTGGAACGAGACAAGGCTGCCTGCTTTTCCCACCATTTCAATGTATTAATTGTACTGTAAGTCTTAGCCAGTGAAATCAGACAAGAGAATTTAAGGAAAGGCATTCAGGGACCAGCAGTTAGCGTAATGGCTATGTCGCTGGACTCCCATGTAGTCAACTGCGGTTTGAGTCCCAGACCAGGCAGCTTAAACTCAAGCCGGGTGCATGTGCATGTGTGCCCAAGATCCCAAGAGGAGAATGGAGGATAAAGGATTGTGTCGTGGCCATCCCCCCTGGGGGGGGGGTGATTTCTTGCTTTCTGTCTCTCTGTCTCTCTCCATCTTTCTGGCAAGCGCACACACTCTTTAGCAAAACCTCTCCAAAAAAAAAAGAAAAAAAGAAATAAAGGCATTCAAATAGAGAAAGAAGTGAAATTATAATATCTCTATTTGTGGATCATATGATTATACACATAGAAAACCCAAATAATTCACCTGCACACACAAAAAAACTAGGAAGTAATAAATGAATACAGTAAGTAGCTGGATACAAAATCAACATACAAAAACCTATGGCATTTCTATACTCCAATGATGAACAGATTGAAGCAGAATTGAAGAAAGAAGTTGCATTTACAATAACCACAAAAATATTTAAGATACCTAGGAATAAACCTAACCAAAGAAGTCAAAGACCTCTAAAAGAGAAACTATGAAAAACTACAAAAAAGAAATTGAAAATGACACAAAAAAGTGTAAAGACATCCCATGTTACTGGATGGGAAGAATTAGTATAATCAAAATGTCAATTTTACCCAAATTAACCTACAAATTTAACACAAATTATCAGATTCTAATTCTTCACAGATTTAGAAAAACTATCATAAAATTTTCCTGGAATCATAAAATACCCTGTATCATCAAAGCAATAATGTGCAAAAAGAGTTAAGTAGGAGGCATTTCACTCCCTGATCCAAAAATAAATTTATTACAAAGTTGTGATAATCAAAACAGCATGGTACTGGCACAAAAACAGACATGTAGACTAAGGGAATAGAGACCCCAGAAATAAACCCCAAAATATATAGCAAACTGATTTTTGACAAAGGGCACAAGACATCCAGTGGGGAAAAGAAAATCTCTTCAGCAAATGGTGGGCCTCCACCTGAAGAAATTGAAACTTGACCCCTATCTCTCACCATTAGCAAAAATCAACTCAAAATGGATCAAAGATCTAAACATAAGACCTCAAACTATAAAACTACTGGTGGAAAACACTGGGGAGACTCAGATACATCCGAGTAGGCAAAGACTTCTTAAATAAAATCCCAAAGCACAAGCGATAATCCTAAAAATAAACAATTGGGATTACATCAGGTAAAAAGCTTTTGCACAGCAAAAGAAACAATAATTATAGTGAAGAGACAACCCTTGGAATGGGGAAATATATTTTCAAACTCTCCCTCAGATAAGGGACCGATAACCAAAATATACACAGAACTCAAGCAGCTTACTCACAAAAATATAATCAGTCCAGTTAAAAGATGGGCAAATAAACTGAACAGACAATTCTCCAAGGAAGCCATACAAACAGCCAAACAGCGCATAAAAAAAATATTCATTATCCCTTATCATAAGAGAGATGAAAATCAAAACCACAATAAGATACCACTTAATTCTTGTCAGAATGGCTAAGATTTAAAAAAATAAAGAATTATAAATGTCAGTGAGGCTTCAGTGAAAAGGAAACTATCCTACACTGTTGGTGGAACTGTAAATTAGTGCAGCCACTGTGGAGAACAATACGGAGGTTCCTTAAATTCCTACAAATAGAACTACCGTATAATCCAGCACTTCTATGTCTGGGTTTCTGCCCAAAAGATAAATATTCATTGAAAAACACTTGCACACCCATGTTTATTGCAACATTATTCACAATTGCTAAGAAATTAAATCAACCCAAATGTCCAAGAATAGACAAATCGATTTAAAAAGTGTGGCACAGGGACCGGCAGATGGCGTAATAGCTATGTCGCTGGACTCCCTTGTAGTCGACCACAGTTCAAGTCCTGGACCCAGTGGCTTAAACTCATACAGGGCGCGTGTGCGTGTATGCCCAAGATCCTGAGAGGGGAATGGAGGAGAAGGGATTGCGACATGGCCATCCACCCGGGGGGTGATTTCTCACTTTCTGTCTCTCTGTCTCTCTATCTTTCTGGTGAGTGCATGTGCCCTATAGGAAAAACCTCTCCAGAAAAACACAAGTGTGGCACATATACTCTATGGAATACTACTCAGCTGAAAGAAAGAGAGAGAGAGAAAGAGAGAGGGAGGGAGGGAGGGAGGGATGGCGGGAGGGAAGGAAGGAGGAAGGGAGGGAAGGAGGAAGAAAGGAAAGGAAAAAGGAAGGAAGGAAGGAAGGAAGGAAGGAAGGAAGGGAGGGAGGGAGGGAGGGAGGGAGGGAGGGAGGGAGGGAGGGAGGGAGGGAGGGAGGGAGGGAGAGAGAGAGAGAGAGAGGAGAAAATAAGACCCTACTATTTGATAGAAAGTGGACAAATATGGAAAATTTAATCCTCAATGAAGTAAGCCGGTCTGTGAAAGAGAGACATGTAGAGACAATGCCTCAACTTAACATACACTCATTGTCCACATCCTGTGGCAGCAACTGGAGGACTGGAAGGTATAAAAGCATGGAAAGCAACTGTGGGTACTAGAAACAGTGTGGGAACAAGCAGTTAGCGTAATGGCTATGTCGCTGGACTCCCACGTAGTCGACCGTGGTTCGCGTCCTTGACCTGGTGGCTTAAAACTTATGCCGGGCGCATGTGCATGCGTGCCCAAGATCCTGAGAGGAGAATGGAGGAGAAGGGATTGTGGCGTGACCATCCCCCCTGGGGGGTGATTTCTCGCTTTCTGTCTCTATGTCTCTCTCTGACTGTCTGGCGAGCGCACGCACCCTATAGCGAAAACCTCTCCAAAAAAAAAGATGTATAGTGACTAAGTGTACAAAAATAAAATAAAATAATAAACTGGAATTTGGAAGGGAAAAAAGTCTGTTTTAGCTGTTTAAATGTGAAGCTTCCTTCAAATTAAAGATAACTCAAACACAAAAAAATTAATCCACCACAATAATTGGGTGGTTTCACTTTTTATAATATTAAACTGTATTCCCATTCTAACTTGTAGTTCAGGTAGAAAGATGGCCCACACTTTAAGAACTTAAAGAAAGAATGATAATGACTGCAAAAGTCTGGGCTAAATTTAAAACTAATGTTGGAGGCTTATGCTCTGAACATTACGTGAGTTTGGTTCTGAGCCAAAGAATCATTAAACCATAGAGCTTAACCAAAGGAACTTTCAGAGGTCAGGCAAGCCATCCCTCTGTAGCTAGAGGAACAGAAACCCACTTTACTTCACTTAGCAACTTGGCATCTACTGAAAAAAGCAAGCATTATTCTACTGCTAAATGTCCATTTCAGCACACACTGAAGTAGAAATATGAGCCTTAAGAAACTAATTGCCTTATATATAAATTAAACTTCTTCCCATTCAATTCTTTTTTAATTTTATTTTACTATTATTATTTTATTTTTTAATTTATTTTATATATTTAATCACTGTTCATCACTACAGCTTGTAAAATTAATTTTCCCAGCATGAATGTACTCCACCTCCACCAGTCGAGTTAAAGATATCAAATACACTATCAACAATCTTCCATTTCTGTGTCCTTTAAAAGTTGCCTCTCTATTTTTCTCGATTCCCTTCCTCTCACCCTTCCCAACTCCCACCCTCCTCTCACACTGTCTTCAGCATCCACAACCATTTTCCATGCAATATTTCAATAGTATTCTTATATATTTCTGCTCATTCTTCTATTCTGTTTTTCCAAATTCCTGAAGCAGTCAAACTTCTTACAGATTTAGTACAGTATCACCTCACTGAGAAACCTAACAGTGCCTAACACAGTGTTCACCACATAGTACATGATCCCTAACTGCACGATGATGGTCATAGCACATGGCAGCCTATTCAAGGTCAGCCTTTATGGGTTAATTCTTTGTCTTCTCCATTTGAGTTAATAAGGAGCATCTACCCAGCTGACAATGAGTCCTCAAATCTCATGTGTATAACAAGTAAAATCTGATGAGAAGTGACCATGATCTGAACTTTGTTTTACAGTTTATACTCAGCAGCCTGCCCCCTAAGAAGCTTATCTTCTATTGTAATCATTCCTGCATACCTTTCACAGAGACACCATAAACATCACGGTCCATGGAGTTTTCAATCCTCTTGACAATGTTCAACATATAACCTGTATAACTGTATGCAATAGCACTTACTTTAAGTCCAGAAAACATTTTAGCAAAAGGAGTCAACAATTTGCAAAAAGGGACCAGATGCAGTTCTCTGATTATAGTAGGCAAAGGGAGAGAAATTATGGTTAGTAAAATTCCTCATAGGCGGGACCAGCAGCTGGCATAATGGCTATGTTGCTGGACTCCCATGTAGTCGACCATGGTTTGAGTCCCAGACCCGGAGACTTAAACTCATGCTGGGCGCATGTGCGTGTATACCCAAGATCCCGAGAGGAGAATGGAGGAGAAGGGATTGTGGCATGGCCATCCCCGCTGGGCGATGATTTCTCGCTTTCGGTCTCTCTGTCTCTCTCTGTTGTTCTGGCGAGTGCACGTGCTGTATAGCAAAAACCTCTCAAAAAAATTTTTTTTAAATCCTCATAGGCATAGGAGAGTGAAAGGTAAATCTCATCCCTGGCAAATCTCAAATATCATGTAGTAGAAACCACGAGTTTGGATGCTTACTAGTTTCTGCATCTAAACCTATCTAGGGTTCTAATAATCTATGTAGGGTTCTAATATTCTTTTCAGGGTTCTAGTATTCTAATATTCTGCGACCATATCCTGACAGCAACCCTTCTGATTCTAAAAACATACACACAAAACAATGCTCCCTCAAAGCCTAAGAGCGCACATTTTTGTTGGAAAGCACCCAAGCACCTTTCACTTCCTCCCTTTAGCTTCACTCTATCATTTAGCCAAATGCAAATTCTATTTACTGCCTTGTGGAAGCTTCCACCATTAACATTAATTAACTTATAAGAGTTTCGGTTAAAAAAAAAACTTTTAAAAGTTCTTTCATTTAATTGTGTAATTGCAACTGTCTTAAACCAGCAACACTGTGCTAAACCACATTCTGTCTAGAGCATAACAATCTCCAGTTGAAGCTCGTGTCAGTCTCTTCTGAATGCCTAATTCGGGTGCAACATTCTAACTATAAAATTAGACTAAGAGGACTTTCACATTTTTTTATATTTTAATCTATATGATGGCCACTTGTTGCTACCTAAGTTGAGGTTTGCTTTTAAAAGACAGTTTATACCCAAATATCCCATTGAACTTGGTAAGTATATTAGAATCACTTCACTGTGAAGTTTAAACATCCTTGAGAGGTTATTTAGTTCAGTAACTTGTCTTCATGCCAGTTAAGTAACCTAAATAGATGAGATCTCCTGATTCTTGGCTTTTTCACTTTAAGAAGTGAAGATATTGGGACCAGCAGTTAGCGTAATGGCTATGTCGCTGGACTCCCACGTAGTCGACCACGGTTCGCGTCCCGGACCCGGTGGCTTAAAACTCACGCCGGGCGCGTGTGTGTGTGTGCCCAAGATCCCGAGAGGAGAATGGAGGAGAAGGGATTGCGGCGTGACCATCCCCCCTGGGGGGTGATTTCTCGCTTTCTGTCTCTATGTCTCTATCTGTCTGGCGAGTGCACACACCCTGTAGCAAAAAACCTCTCAAGAAAAAAAGAAAAGAAGTGAAGATATTGAGTGGATGAGACTCCTTTTAGGAATCTGAATAGGAAGGGGACCAAGGAGAAATGGGACACAAAGAATAAAAGACCAAAGATGGTTGGGCTCTAGTTTTAAAAACAGGAGAGGACCAGTCTCATAGCCTAATGTTTAAGCGAGCCAGATCCTACTGGATGACCACAGATTGAATCCCCGCCTGTGATGAGGGCTGCTTTTTCTTTCTCTCTCCCTCTCTGTCTTGCCCACAAACCCTCTGATTTTATTTTTAATTAATAAAAAATAACAATAGAAGAAATGCTAACATATCTGAATCTGAGAGAAATAAAGTTCACAGAGCTGGAGAGATTGCAGGGACAGAAAAGAGGATAAACACTGGAGCGAGTCCTTGAAGGAGCAGATGACAAAAGGGAAGAGTGAAAGAATTAGTCTCACAAAAAGGCAAATGCTGTCTGATCACCGTTTATGGGTGTGCAGAGAGAAGCTAAAGGGGTTCCAGAAAGTTAGTCTGTTTCCTCTGCTGGCAGTATGATCTCAGATCAAAACACCATGAAGTGAAGAAACTTCCTTACTTCCAGATACCATTTTAATCTCTGTACTATATCTCTTCACCTTACCCTCCAGGACATATTCCCTTCTTCCACAATTGTGCATTAGTACTGACTTGAAAATATTTTTACTTCATTGCTCATAACATATCAAAAAATGTTATGTCCTCTCAGATAGTCTTAAGAGAAATTTGCAAGCCATTAGTATTTTTAATTGCTGTATTTTCAAGCCACAGGTGAATGTTTTCGCTGTAATGAAAAGATGCAGTGGGTGATTCAAAGCAGTACCGTGTCTCTACGGTGTCTAAAACCTTTGAATTAGGAAACAACCCAACACTTCAGAACAGCCTCTTTCACTGTGCTGGAGATGCTCCCTTGAAAGTCCACTCACTTCTTTCCTGTCAAACCCACACTTTCTTTGCTTGATTCTTTGCCAGATACATCACCTTTTTATATAAAGTTTGTCCATCTTATTCATGATAAAGAGTGTGTTTGTGTGTATGTGTGAGAAAGAGAGAGAAGTACCCTTGATGGGGTCTTATCATGTCACAATCTTCCCCCAACTTCTGGTTTGTCAGAATCTTGGGCATGTACACACACATGCACATGCACACACATACACACATGCACACACAGCATGCTTCAGGTTACTGAATGGGGATTCAAATCCATAGCCAGTTGTATGGCTTCTGGGACTCAAGGTTGGGTCCAAATATGTCCCTTTTAACTTCAACTACATGAGCATTATTCAAGAATAGATGGTGTGTTCAGGCCAGCAGGTGGTGTAGTGGTTAAGGGCACTGGACTCCCACATGGCCGACCATGGTTTGAGTCCCAGACCTGATGATTTGCTTTTTCATTCCCTCTCTCTCTTTCTCTCTCTCATCAAATTAGAAAATAAATAAATAAAATAAAGTTAAATAAAATAATTCTAAAAAAAAAGGAAATCGATGATGTCAATATGTCAAATGTCAGGAAAACTCTGAGTCAATAATGAGAGGCAGTGAATCAGACACAGCCCTAGGCCTCACATCACTTACAAAATAACAGGTACACACACACACACACACACACACACACACACCTCTAACTATAATTTAATGTAATAAGTGCTTGCTACACAGAATATCAACTAAGGGCTAGAATTAAGGAGAACACAACAAACTATGCCCAAAGAAGACCAAGAAAGCCACAAAGAGAAAGAAAGAGGGATCATCCTGAACATCGTGATGTCAGTAGGTGTCTGAGAAATAAGCTGTGTGCATCATCACAGCTCTGTCTCCTTCACCAACAGCTCCTTCCTAGAGGTAGCTCTCCCCACTCTGCCTACTCCAAGTCTTCACTTCTTCATTCTTCTCCATATATGCTTTTCCCTTAGCACTCTCGTTGCTTTTCATTAGCAGTCGTCCGATGATGATGTCAGGCCAAGCTTCCTTCTGTGGTCTTTCCCTCTGGGTAAAGCATTTCTGCATGTAACATGTACCATCATCCAACGCTCAACATGTTGTCTCTGAACTGCCCTCATTCTCTTGGCCATGACACTCTTCTGAGGTGAGCACACCTTCCAAGCCCGCAAGGACCTTTCCCTTTTCCAAAACCTGTTCAAATAGTTTTATTAATTTATTTTTATTTTTAGGTTTTTGCCATAGAACATGTGTACTCACTGGAAAGACAGAGAGATAGTGAGAGGGAAAGTGAAAAATCGATCCCCAGGGGGGATGGTCATTCCCCAATCCCTTCTCCATTCTTCTTCTGGGATTTTGTGCACACACACACACGTGGCCAACGTGTCTGGGACTCGCCAAGGACTCACCAGGTCTCAGACCTGAACTGAAGTCAGCCATGTGGAGTCCAGCACCTTAAATACTACACCACCTGCTGGCCCCTGTCCACACAGTTTAAAGTGTGACTATATATAGTCTGCAACTATTCTCCCAGCTCGCATCATTCCTCTGAGTCTAGAATGCAAGTCCTATTTGTTAGGAACCATGTATATTCTCTAGAGTAACATGTCACTACCTCACACCTCCTTTCCCCATTCTCTTGGGGTAAATAGGGAGAGTAGATATGATAGCTTCTCTTGAGCTACTCTGTGCTCATGACAGATATCACCTGTCAGACCCAAAATGCATATTTATCTCACAGTCCTTTCCAATACACATTTCAGGCAACTACTTCCAATCCACTGGAAATGCCTCTCAAGTTAAAATCTAATACCTTAATAGACAAGACTTGCTCTTTAATCCATATATGTCAGTTGGTTAATTTTGGCCTTCTAAATAAAATGGTCATAATATTGTTTTTGGTTTTTTATTTTTTTTAAAGAGACATTTGCTGCAGGGTGCGTGCACTCCCAAAAGAGACAGAAAAGTGAGAAACCACCCCCCCAGGGGGGATAGCCATGCCACAATCCCTTCTCCTCCATTCTCCTCTCAGGATCTTGGATACATATGCACCCAGCGTGAGTTTTAAGCAGCCAGGTGTGGGATTCGAACCACGGTCAACTATGTGGGAGTCCAACAGCATAACCATTATGCCATCTGCTGGTCCTGTGGCCATAATATTCTTAACAATTTTATAGTAAACATAAGTAACCATCAAGAGGTGGAAGATAAGTAGAAGATGGTTTGAAATTTTATCAATAATATGTATGGAATTCCAGTTTATGCTTAAGAGGTAGAAAGTTGGAAAGAACATTCTCCCCACCCTTATGGAAAGGGTGAAGTCAGATAATATTCAATAATTTTTTTTCTTAAATAATCTAAATACTTTTAATACCAAGCTCTGCTAATATATACATATCTATGAATACATGTCTGACTTTAGGCATGAAACTCTGAGTAGAATGAATATACTATAAGGTAGCACCTAGCTGGTGCTACATTGTTTACTATGATTATTAATTATGTAGTTTTTACTATATTTTTTAATTTCAAGAAAAGCATATTTAGCTTTAATAAATCAAAGAAATGCTAAGGAAATATGTTTAAAACTTAAAGTCAGGAAATAATTTGGGATTCTGTTCAAATAGTAGGTACATGAACCTATCAGCAGCTCAAGACAAGACAAAAATCCTCAAAACCGGAAAACAAAGCCTAGAAGAAAATCAGTAATGTTTTAGTCAAAAGTCATAAGATTCTATTTCACCAGTTCTGTCTCATATACTTAATCTATCATCTGTTGTGGTTTGATTTTTCCAGTTAAATTCTGGGATATAATATTGTCCCCACAGTTAAGTTGGCTATTTTCTTAGTTTTTTGTTTTTTTTTTTTAATTTATTTATTTTTGTATATACTTTCAATCATATTGTTTGGCTTACAATGAGACCATTTCGATATGTGAACATTTCTCCCCAGACCCGTTGATCGAAATATCTTCAACAGATAGCACCACACCTCCCCATCCCGTCAATGCTCTACCTCTGTATCCCTTCTCTAAATGTCTTTCGTTGGGCCCCACTCCTCCACATACACCTCATCTGACATTCACACCCATCTCTTGTGTTTGTTCAACTGTTAGTCAATCAGTTTCAGACATAGAATGCAGACATAATTTGAATCATAATTTTTCATCCAGTGAAAGTCAAATTATATTGAATTGTATTATTTCATATAATTTGAGTCATAATTCTTTTAACCCATGAGACAACTTTCAAGGCAACTTGGTAATCTGAAACCTGAGGAGACAGGTGCCTTCAAGGAAATTAAAAAAAAAAAACCAGACACAAGCACTGGTCTACCTAGAACAGACATTGACCACCATAAGAAGAACTCACTTAAAATTTTTAATTGATTGCAAAAGGCTGAGAGCCAGAAAGCAAGAGATAACAGAACACTTGGAAGTCACAAACACAAGGTAAGTCTACTTCTATTCATGTGTTAGTCATAGACCTCACTAGGTGCCCTCAAGAAAGACTGAAAGTAGAGTAGATGACCAGAGAAAATCATTCTCAGTAGTACAGACCTGGAAAAAGGGACTGGCTGCCACTGTAGAAAATGCAAAAAGTTCAGCCCAGAGTCATCTTCCTTATTTTCTCAATACAACAAACTTTAAGCTCTTGAACAAAAGGGCAACAATCTCAGTCATCCTTGGAGCATGCTGCAGTTAGGGAAAAGAAAGAGAAAAAAACCTCTCTATCTCTGGGAGGAGCAAGAAACATCACAGGGCCAAACCATTAGACGTGCCTGACATCGAAAAGGTCAGAATTACTTTAAAGGCCCCACCTTCAAGACCCAGGGACACAGTGTCGAAGCCAAATCATGAAAACAGAGAACATTCCCCATCCCACTTCCTAATGCCAGGCTAGCATGAGTCAAGTAGCAAGCGACAGCAGAGAAGCAAGAACAAGAAGAGAGGTGCAGGTTCACAGGGAGAGGCTAAAGCTGAGAATGGAACAGAAGCACTGGGGCAGAGGGCGTCCTCCAGAAGCCTAGCTACATCCTAAACACAAATAATTGCTTCAGGAATCAATGCTATGGCATACTAAGAGTAACTTTAGCAACAACAAAACTTGGACCAAAGTCCTTATTAGGTTGACTCACTAAGACACACACACACACACACACACACACACACACTAAAGGCCCATACATATACATACTAAGAGCCCATTTGGATCATGTATGTATATGCTTAGGTTTTTAATGTCCCACACAAGATGTCCAGCTTTCAACTCAAAATTATGAGACACATAAAGAAGCAAGAAAAAATAAAGAAAAAAATTTAAGAGAATTGTAAAGAAGAAAACATAATTAACAAAACCAGACTCAGATATAACCCAGATGTTGAAACTAAGCAGACATGGAATTTTTTAATTATGTTTGCTACGTTAAAGGTTCAAGAGTAAAAGATAAAAAGTACGTGTGCACAGATGAGGAATTTATCAGAGACAGAACTACCAACAAATATCCCTCATTGAAACAGAAAAAAAAATTCTTTTTTTTTTTTTTGAGAGGTTTTCACTATAGGGCACATGCGCTCACCAGACAGACAGAGAGAGACAGAGAGACAGAAAGCGAGAAATCACCCCCCAGGGGGGATGGCCACACCGCAATCCCTTCTCCTCCATTCTCCTCTCGGGATCTTGGGCACGCACGCACACGCGCCCGGCGTGAGTTTTAAGCCACCGGGTCCGGGACGCAAACCACGGTCGACTACATGGGAGTCCAGCAACATAGCCATTACGCTAACTGCTGGTCCCCCAGAAACAAAAATTCTTAACAACATTCTATAAAATTGAATCCATCAATATATGAAAAGAAGAATAGATCATGACCAAGTGAAGTTTATCTTGGTGAATGTAAGGCTGAGTCAAGTTTTTTAAATAATTCAATGTATTAATAATTTATCATATCAACTGATTAAAAAAGGAAACCACATAGTCATCGTAATAGATGCAGTAAAAGCCTCAACAAAATCTGACACCAATTCCAGATATAAAATAGAAAGTAAGGAAACTCTGAAAATTAAGAATAGGAAAGAATTTCCATAATCCAATAAAGGACATTTACAAAAACTATCCAGCTAACATCTCACATAATGGTAAATGAGCAAATATTTTTCTCTTTATATTGAAAACAAAGCAAAGTTGTCAACTCTCATCACTCATGTTCATCATCATACTATAGGTTCTGGCCAGTGCTACAAAAAAAAAAAAAAAAAGAAAGAAAGAAAGAAATCATACATACATATTACAAAAAGAAGAAATAAAACTTTTTCCTCATGGATGACGTAATTGCCTATGTCAAAAAATCCCAAGGAATCTTCTGAAAAGTTACTAAGTGTCTTGGTTTCCTACAAGTTCTGGAAATTACAAATAAAGTTGCTGAAAACATGTGTGCAGGTTTTTGTATGGGCATATGTTTTTTAATCCTTTGGGTAAATAACAAGGAGCACAATTACTAGATCATATCATAAAAGAACCATATACTAAAAAAACAGCAAACATTATCATTTGCAAGTTATACTTTAATTTTTAAAAATGTGAAAGGATAATGTTGCTGTGGTAAGAGATTTGAAATTCCTACAATATTCTCTGCTGCTGTAGATGACATTGGGAAGAACTACAAATGTAGATGACTCCCAAATCCATCCACAATGAATTTATAACCAATGAATTTATCATCTTTATACCTATATCACACTTTCACTTGAGCGTACGCACTAATCCAGGAAGCTCCTTACAACTAGTTTGAAATAAGAAAGAGTAGGAATATCCAACTTCTACCTCTTTGGCTAATAGGAATAAATGGAGGGAAGAAGGGCAAGGTACATGGAAGGATGGTAAAAAATTATTTATACGTGCATAACTGACCTAATAGTATAGCGGTAGACAAATGTTTCAGTCGTCAAGGCATCTAAAAAATTCATGCTAGCCTTAAAGTTTGTTCAGCATTGTATCTGATAAAAAAAAAAAAATCCATATTAGTTAAGTGATCCCTAATTCACTAATCCAAACGAACAGTCATGTCAATGAGAGATTTACTCTGGGCAGCCAAGACACTGTCTTTGGGTCAGTAAACTAAAGACATACATAATGTATCCTTTGTAACAGAAATTGTTTAAGTGGGAAATCTTGAAAGCTTAGAAAGTGTCAAAAATAGCCCAAATCACATTTGCTTGTTTCATCAGTTAGAGAAATAAAGTCGAGTAACTCTTTTTTATTTTTTATCTTTACTTACTCATTCATTTATTTTAATTTGACCAAATTTGACCAGAGAGAGATGGGGGCGGGGGGGGGGGGGGGGGGAGGGAGAAAGCAAGCCACCAGGTCCAGGCATTGAACCGTGGTCAGCCATGTGGGAGTGTCCAGCACTTTAACCACCATGCTGCCTACTGGTCCCAGCCGAGTAACTCTTATGCCAAAGAGATTTTATATTCGTAATTTCCACCGTAATTTGTCCCAGAGTTTGCTAATTCTCAGGATTCACAATGGTGAATATCCTTAAAACACTGCCTCCTCAAACACACACAAAAGACCTAGGTTTACCTACCTGATGAATCTTTGTTCATTTCTCTTTAGTTATATCTTCAAATACCACTTATTATTTTCTATACCTCTGACTTTTTTTTAATATGATGACCACCCTAACAGATGTGAAGTGATATTTCATTGTGGTTTTGATTTGCATTTCCCTGATCATTAGTAATGTTGAGCATTGTTGCTGACCATTTGTATGTCTTCTTTGAAAAAAATTTCTGTTCATATCCTCTATCCACTTTTGAACTGAATTATTTGCTTTTTCACTATTTAGTTGTATGAGTCCCTTATATATTTTGTATATAAGGAATTCACACTTTTTATTGCCTAATTGCTGGCTAGGACTTTCCGTTAACCTTTATACATATATGGTTTGAAAATATTTTCTCATTCCATAGGTTACCTTTTCACTTTGTTGATTGTTTCCTTTATTATGTAGAAACTTTTACTTTAGTGTAGTACCACTTGTCTTTTTTTGCTTTGTTATCTGTACTTTAGGTGTTATACCTAAAACATTGTTGTCAAGACCATTGTCAAGGAGCTTTTTCTCTATGTTCTCATCTAGAAATTTTATAGGTTCACATTTTATCTTTAAACCCTATTGAATTGATTTTTCTGTGTGTGGTGTAAATTGTGTGTCCAATTTCATTCTTTTGCATGTGGATATCAAGTGTTACCAACACCATTTGTTTAAGAGACTGTCTTTTCCCCATTCTGTGTTCTTGGTGTGCATGTCAAAGATCAGTCAAACGTAAATACATGGATTTATTCCTGAACCCTCTATTCTGTTTCATTGGCTATGCCGCTTTGGTTATGATAACTTTGTAAAGTACTTTGAACTAGAAAATGTGATGCCTCTAGCTTCATTTTTCTCAAGATTGCTTTGGCTACTTAGGGCCTTTTGTGACTTCATACAAATTTTAGTTTGTTTTTGTTCAATTTCTGTGAAAAATACCATTGGAATTTTAATAGGGATTGAATTGAATCTGTAATTTCTTTAGTTAACATAAGCATGTTTTTAAATAATTATTCTACTTAACTTTATTTCTTTATTTTAATTTGACCATAGAGGGACAAAGTGAGAGAGAGAGAGAGACAGAGAGTGAGAAAGCAAGCTACCAGGTCTAGGGCTTGAACCATGGTCAGCCATGTTGGAGTCCAGCGCTCTTAACCACCACGCCACCTGCCAGCCCCAACATGGGCATTTTGAACAAATTAACTCTTCTCATTCAAAGACATGAAATCTTTTCCATATATTTCTTTTGTCATTTTTTTAAGTTTGCAGCATACATATACATATCTCCTTTATTAAATTTTTCTTATGTATTTTTTTATTTTGGATGCTGTTAAAAATAAATTTGTTCTTAATTTTTTTTTTAGTGACATTTTACTTTTAGTGTAGTGAAATGCAACTGGTATTTGTGTGTTGATCTTGTATCCTGCAACTTCTCTGTATTCATTTATTATTTCAGAGGACTTACAGATATGTTAAGTTAAAAAACAATGTACTTTGCCAACTCATGTACTCTGAACCTTAATTGTTCTAAATGAACAATTCTGTTAAATCAGAAAAGCAAGCTACACAACAGTATGCATAAGTATTATTTCACTGATATAAAACATATGCATGCTGGAAGAAGATGCTAAAAATTAATAGTGTCTATTTGGGGGGCTTCAAGATATGGGGAAGTAGATCTAGCTTTTTCTGTTCATTTATACCCTTTGGTATTATTTGAATGTGTGTGTGTATGTGTTATTGTTGTGTGTGTATATATATATTATATATAAACTATATGCAATTTATTGCACATATATACAAATATATATCATATATATTACTACTGCTATATGTATTTATATTGCTGCTATATATAAATACGTATATATTTACTTTATAGTTAGATTTTTTAAATAATTATTTTTATTTAACTTTTTTATTTGTAATTTGACCAGAGAGGGACAGAGTGAGAAACAGGGAAAGTAAGAAAGCAAGCTGCCAGGTCTGGGCTTAAACTGCAGTCAGCCATATAGGAGTCCAGCGCCCTTAACCACCATGCCACCTGCCGGCCCTACAGTTAGATCTTTATTTTAAAATCTGAGCTGCTAAATTAGCATTTTTCACCATTCTGGGAACAGAAACCTTCACAGGTTTACAATCTTTTGTTTAAGTGCTGCCACTGTGGGAGCCTTAGTAGCAGCCATTGCTGTCTTGTTAGATACTTACTTAGCCTTTTTATTTCCTGGCAGCCCTGATAGCTTGTTGTCACTGAGCCTTTCTAACTTCAGGCTTTTGGTTCCTCTTGGCCATGATATCAACTTCCTCTTGGAAAGGAATGCTGACTTGCATTTTGCATTAAGAAATTAGAAAACCTTCCCATTGGTCCTTGAGTAGCACCTCCCATGTCCAGGATAGATCTTGTACCCACTGAAACTCCACAGCTCGACCTTCATGGTGACAGCTCCCAAAGAAGAGGAAAAGAGGGACCAGCAGTTAGCATAATGGCTATGTTGCTGGACTCCCACGTAGTCGACCGCGGTTCGAGTCTCGGACCCGGTGGCTTAAACTCACGCCGGGCACGTGTGCATGCGTACCCAAGATCCTGAGAGGAGAATGGAGGAGAAGGGATTGTGGCGTGGCCATACCCTCTGGGGGGGTGATTTCTCACTTTCTATCTCTCTATCTCTCTCTGTCTGGCTGGCGAGCGCACGCGCCCTATAGCAAAAACCTCTCCAAAAAAAAAAAAAAAAGAAGAGGAAAAATGGCCTGCTGTGCTATACATGTGTGTGTGTGTGTGTGTATGTATCATTATATATCATATATATTACTGCTGATATATATATGTATATATTGCTGCTATATATATATATATATATGTGTGTGTGTGTGTGTGTGTGTGTGTGTGTGTAAAATCAGCAGCAATGAAACACTCCATGATGCAGAAGCCTCATGGGAGTACCCCAGGTTTGTTTCCCAAGGCCTTCCCATACATATAGGCCACATGCACCGATATATACACATATGTGACCCTGGCCTGGCTAAGACTGCAGGTAGATTACAGCATAAAAAACTTGTTGGGGATACTGTCTGTCTGTCTGTCTTCCTCCCTCCCTCCCTCTCTCACCTCTCTCTCTCCCTCAGGAGAAATAAACTTTAAAAAGTTGTTTGAGATAGAATGTGATATTTATTTATTTTAACAATTATGATTGTTTCTTACATTTTGAAAAAAGGATGAACTGAAAATGAAGTTACCCTCTTCTAGTCTACAAGGAATGTCACAGCTTAAGCTGCTCGTCCAGATGCCATGATATTTCTCAAGCTCCATGTTTACTTAAAATAGTGCATACTGACAAGGAATAATAAGAGAAAAATGAGTAGCCTTTTGCCAGAAGTAACTAAACTTCTGTGTATCTGAATAAGCCCTGAGAATTCCTTGCAGTTTTTTCAGGCTAATGAGAACACTTCCCAGCTCAAATATCATTTCTATTTAATTTTTTAAATGAACATTAATGGACAAAATATAAGCCAGGTCAGTTCAGGGTTACCATTCTTAAAGAATTAGGTAAATACCTTGCAAACAACAGGATGTCTATGGCTGAAATACG
Source organism: Tupaia tana (assembly GCA_026018925.1). Taxonomy (NCBI): domain Eukaryota; kingdom Metazoa; phylum Chordata; class Mammalia; order Scandentia; family Tupaiidae; genus Tupaia; species Tupaia tana. The sequence goes on from JAKSZU010000023.1 coordinate 19,616,032, forward strand.
CATGGGCACAAGTTGGGGTCGCACTTTGGGTTTTACTTTGTGTACACACAGAGCAGAAGCTATTCGGTTCCCTTCCAATGCCTTCCTTAGTGCTTTTCCTTCTTCCCTTGAGTACAAGCTCATCTTTGCAGGGGCTGATATATCCCCATGGGATTTGGTGCAATATTTTGTTGTTCTGATTGAAATGTCGCTGTCTGGTCCCTACAGTTTAATTTAGAACAATTAAGGTTCAGGGTACATGAGCTGGCAAAGCACATTACAAACAATGACTGCAGAATAAACTGCAAATCAATCCTCACTAAATCACCGTGAAACTCCTTGCCAGCACCACAAAGCCATCCTGATTCCAGCCCTTCCTTTCCTCCCACTCCATCTTCACCACAGTAAGGAAGTCTCCATCATCCTGTTCTGTAATGATTCTGCAGAAGTGTTTATCCTTCCAGACATAAAACTGTACAGACTTGAGCTGGGGGGTATAGACAGGTAGAAAAAGCATGTTAAAGGGCATAGAGCTCAGTTTATGACGATTTTGCCACACAAATGGAGAATACTTTTCTCAACTTTGATATTGACACATTATCACAACCTGTCACCACACCTGGATGACTTACCTTATGGAAAATATTTGCTGCTTTTATCATCTTATTTATTTATTTATTCATTCATTCATTCATACACACAGACACACACACGCACGCGCGCGCGCGCACACACACACACACACACACACACACACCTGACTGGGCATTTTCTTTCTTCTCTATCCCTTTATATGTACCCTCCCCATAAGACTGCCTACTGAGTCAGAAAAAAGGAACTGCCAGGTAGAAGAATTTTTTTCAGCTACAACCCATAAAACTCCCATAAACCCTCCTTCAGCACATTTTTAATGGTTTAAACAACAACAACAACAACAAAACAGCACTCGGGAAAATAGGTCATCCTATTCTGGGTAGGGGCACTATGGAGTTCGCACACAGACCATGTTTCCAAATTTAAAGGAAATTATAAAAAGACATAACATCAAAATTTTAAATGTGTACATCTTTGACCTAATAATTCCACCATTAGGGTTTTTTCCCAATAGAACTATTTCCCAAAAGGCAAGATACGTATGTAAACATTTCTTGAAATAGTGTGTCAGTTCAGTGAAAAAAAAAAAAAACAGCCAATCTAAATTTCCATCAAGAGGGGAATGGACAAATAATGCATGATGAAATTACATGACAGAAATTTGTAACCTTCAAAAAATGTAGATCTGTAATATATGAACTGATGCAGAAAAGTGCTCTTAAGATAGAGCTAAATTTAGATTTTAAAAAGACTTGTATAACTAGGAGGTAGCACAGCAGTAATACAATTGAATCCACATGGAAAAGGTCCTGGGTTCACATCCTGAAACCTCCCTGAGTACATCAGATATGCACAGACACATGCCTGCAATCCAGGCCAGCAGAGGCAGTGTCAAGACCCTATGGGGAGAGTCTGTCTGTCTGTCTCTCTCTCTTTCACTCTCTCTCTCTCAAAAGAAATAAAGAATTAACTTTTTAAAATGAATTGTAAAGCAGATTGAATAGTACAAGCCCTTTTTTTTTTTTTTTTTTTTGAGAGGTTTTTCGCTATAGGGTGCGTGCGCTCGCCAGACAGACAGAGAGAGACATAGAGACAGAAAGCGAGAAATCACCCCCCAGGGGGGATGGTCACGCCGCAATCCCTTCTCCTCCATTCTCCTCTCGGGATCTTGGGCACGCACGCACACGCGCCCGGCGTGAGTTGTAAGCCACCAGGTCCGAGACGCGAACCGCGGTCGACTACGTGGGAGTCCAGCGACATAGCCATTACACTAACTGCTGGTTCCCAACAAGCCCATTTTTGTAAATGCATATATTAGCGTAATTATTTTTTTAATCAGGGAAAATAGATACTGAACATAACAATCAATATCTCTGAGTTTATTTTCAGGGAACATTTTCCTACCATATATTTGAGTGCTGTTCATTTTTTTGTAAGTACAAGTTACTTTTATAAACAGAAAATGTATACATATATCAGTAAATATACATATACTCTATATAATAATCAAAATTTAAGCAATAGAATTATCTTTTATTTTGCTTCATTTCTCTATTCAGCCTCCAGTCAACAATTGGTTATTAAAACTCTGATCTGTTAAATACCACTGTACTAGGTTCTGAGACTACAAAAACAAACCTTCATGGAGATTATCAATCTAACCAGTCTTCTACACACCTCCATCAGAGCCATAATCTTGGGCTGGCTTCCCAAGAATGTAAGATAAAAAATTCAAATAATGACCTGGATCAATTCAAGTTCTTTTTCTTTCCCCAAACTTACCAGTTAAGGGTAGACATAAAGATGATGGTTGTTCTGCTACAATTTAGGGGCTTATCATTTGAGATCCCTCCAGCCTCGGGAGGGGTCACTAGTCCTCCAGTCTTTGGGGGAGACTTACTAATAGAAGAAGAACTATAATTGATTCAGCATTTACTTTTTGTCACTTGTTGTCAAATTCTTTACCTACATTATCTCATATTATCCTTATAACAACCTTATCAAATAGTTACCATAGCATGCACGTGTGCACACACACACACACACGTGTGTGCATCTATTTTTAAAAAATATCTGGTGGCAGGAATCTGCCAAAGTCACCTAATTAGTACATGGTGAAGTCAAGATCTCATACAGCTCAAGTCTTCAGGCCCCTTCAGCAATTCTGGGCATACAGTAGGCACTCGCACCAGAAGGGGCTCCTGCAATAGCTGATGGTTCTAGTAACATTTACAAAGCTGTCAGCCTGTGAAAGGAAACTGATGAAGCAAGGGGAAAACAAAACACAATTATGAGATTTGGAAAGTCCATGCCAGTAAACTGTCAGACCCATGATTTATGAAAAGCATTAATGAAGTATGAACAATTCCAGGTGGGTCATTCAATCAAGCTCTTGATGGTGAGCTTTCACTATTTAGAGTCTAGATGGCTACCAAACGAATACTAATTCCTTATGAGAGAAAGCTTCAGATGAAATGATGTTGTAATTATGAACTCTGGAAGGGGACTGGCATATAAGTATGTTTGTTCGTTGAATTCTGTATATTGACTACAAAATCAGGTACTATCATATGAAGTCCTCATGGAATGCAAAAAGGTCTGGATTCAAGTCCAAGCTGTGACTACAGGTTGTGAGATATAAACTCATCTCACCTCAGTTTCTCCAGCCAATGGGATACTGGAGTGGAGCTGTCCACATCACAATATGGTGTGGTCATGTGCAAACACTGGCACAACAAGCAATCTATACTGAGCATCTGCCTCTTAACCACCCAGGCTCAACTTCTTCCCCAGTTTCAGCCAATGAGTTATCTACTAGCACTTAGAACATACTAGAAACTATGCTTCAACACAAAGTAGAGAAATCACATCTCTGCACTCTAAGTAGTCTCAATTTTGGTAGGGAGTCTACAGATCATTTCTCAATTACTGTATTTTTAGCACGCCATTCCCTTCATAGGAAGCATTAATGACTGCCAACTTAATGCTTAGATCAAATATGAAACCTACTATGCTTTTGAGACCCAAAGCATGACTAGGCTTCTCTATAAGGCTCTCCAGACTAATTCCAGTTCACAGCCATCTTTCCATATCTCTAAATCGCTTCAACATTACAACGTAAAGTCTGTTTCAGGTCCCAGAGTTTTGATCAGCCCTGTGCAGGGCACACAACTGGACCTTAAAAATGCTCTGATCACAATAATGAAGAAAAAAATTGGAGAAAGACAGGAGTTGTCATTAAAATTTTTTTCTATTCTCATAAAAGTTAGGCTTCTCATATACTAGAAAGTTGACAAGTTCTCATTTCCTTCTTGAGTTTAAATAACTGAACAGTTCCTCAGAAGTTATCTAGGTCAACCTCTCATTTTCCAGATGAGTAAATTGCCATCTAGAGGGAGAAAATTACGTATGGATTACAAACCATTCACTTATTTACTCGATAAATATTTATTATATGCCAGCATTATACTAGGCACTGGGGAAATTGATAAAGTCCCTACCCTCATGGAGTTTATATTCTAATAGGGGAGAAAGATAAAAACAAGTAAACAAATAAATGCAAGCTAAAATTTCAAGCAGAGATGAATACATGAAGATTAATAAAAGAAGGAAGAGATGATGGGGTTGATATGTTATTTTAGATATATCGTCAGGAAAAGGAAGCAACAAGTATAAAAGTCCTGGGGCAAGAATGAATTTAGTGTGCTTACGGCCCTAAGAGAAGACTGGTGTCATTGGAACCCAGTGAATGAACGGCACAAGAGTTTAAAGAAGAAAAAGCACGTATTTTTGGCTATGTATGATAGACTGGGGTTCACTCTATGTGTGATAGCAACCATTTGCAGACTCTTAAGTGCAGGAATGACATGATGGTATTACTTTTCTTTAGTTTTTTGCTTTGTTGTCGTTTTTTGTGTTTTGTGCTTTTGTTACAGGGCATGTGCATTCATGGGAGAAGGGGGAGGTGGTGAGAAATCACCTCCCAGAGGGGATGGCCATGTCTGGCATGTTTTTCAAGCCACCAGGTCCAGACTCGAACCATACAGCTGGCCATGTGGGATCCAGCACCTTACCTCTATGCCACCTGCTGATCCTGGTGGCATTACTTTTTTTTTAGAATTATTTGATTTTACTTATTAATTCATTTATTTTTAATTTGACCAGAGAGAGAGAGAGAGAGAGAGAGAGAGAGAGAGAGAGAGAAGTGGGAAGTGAGAAAGCAAGCCATCAGATCCAGGACTCTAACTGTGGTCGGCCATGTGGAGATGTCTAGAGTACCTTAACCACTATGCCACCTGCTGGTCCCACTGATGGTATTAATCTTTAAAACTACTTTCCTGAGGTAAAATTGACATATAAAATCCTATGCATAGTATAGGGCCGGCAGTGGCATGGTGGATAAAGTACTGGACTCTCACATGGCCAACTGCAGTTCAAGTCCCAGACCTAGCAGCTTTCTTTCTCACTTTCCCTGTCTCTTCTGTCTCTCTCTCCCTCATCGAATTTTAAAATAATAATAAAATTAAATAAATAATTCTTTTTTAAAAACCTATACATATTTAATGTGTTCAACTTAATGAATTTGGAGGTAGTACATACCCATGAAACCATCACCATGTTCTATGCTATACATATATCTATTATCTCTAAAAGTTGCAAGAAGAGCTACCGTCTTAGGAAAAAAAAAAAATGTTAGAGAGATTTTTGCTATAAGGCACATGCACTAGCCAGAGATGCAGGGAGAGAGAAAGTAAGAAATCATCTTCGGGAAGGGTGGGGGTGGGTGGGGATGATCATGCTACCATCCCTTCTCCTCCATTTTCCTTCTTAGGAAATCTTTAAGTCTACAGTACAGTCCCATGCTGGTCAGCAGATTTCTAGGACATATTCATCTGGCACAGCCAAAACGTTGTACTCTTTGACTAATACTTCTCCATTCCTTCTCCTCCTAGCCGCTGGTAACTACCATTATACTTTCTGCTTCTATGAGTTTGACTGTTTTTATATTCATACATAAGTGAGCTCAAATAGTATTTACCCTTCTGTATAGGGCTTATTTCACTTAGCATAATGTCCTCTGAGTTCACCTACATTGTCGCAAATGGGAGGATTATCTTCATTTTGAAGGCTGAATAATATTGCATTGTATGGGGCCAACAGGTGGCATGATGATTGAGGGTGCTAGACTCCCACATGGCCAAGTCCCAGACCTGGTGGCTTGCTTTCTCAGTTTCCCTTCCTCTCTCACTGTGTCCCCCTCTGGTCAAATTTTAAAATAAATAAATAAATAAATAAATAAGGTTAAATAAAATAATTAATTTTAAAAATATCCCATTGTATGAACATACCACACATTATGTAGATATTCATCCAACAATGGGCATTTTGGTTGTTTCCGTATCTTGGCTATTGTACATAATGCTGCAATGAACTTAAGAATACAGGTATCTCAAGATCCCAACCTCAATTCTTTTTTTTTTTTTTTTTCCGTCTGAAAACAGCCACTGTTTATTTACTGGCCAGATTACAAAAGTAATCATGGTGGATACCTTAGTTCATCCTTCTAATAAGTCTGTTGATCTGGTCTTCCCTGTTGCCAGCATCTTCACCTCCTACAAAACAGGTGGTTTTGTCATTCCACCTCACGGAGAAGATAATTTGAAGGGCCACAGGAAGTTATTTGCTTCTTTGAAGCATTTTCCAACAGTATAGATTTCATGAATCAGATCCTCCATGCAGGTGATGCTGAATTTACCAAGAGATCCCATAATCAAAGAGTTATCTGTCAAAAGCAATTCGCTTCTTATTGATTTTGCCATAACCACATTTGTAGATCAGTTCATTACTGACTTCAGGTCTGGGTACCCCTATGCAATATATGGTTCCACAATTCTCAGCATGTTAATTGAGGCCTTGTAGAGTTTAACAAAGGTGCCATTGAAGATCTGGTGAAGACGAAGAAGCTGCAACACCTTTCGAACCTTTGGGCTCACTCCATTGGTACCTCTGATCCTGATGACAAACGCCAATTTGGGTTCTGCAGGTACATAGAAGTTGCCAGCTTTTCTTGCCATCCTGGCCGTGCGAATCTCAGTTCTGTACATCTGTTTATATTCCTTATGATAGTGCTTAGCTTTTTCATAGATAAGCTTCCTCCTTGCCTTTCGAAGCATCTTTTGAACAAACTTCTTTCTCAGGCGCTTGATCTTCAACTCTGCAAAATTCCTTCACTTTTTCTTAAGGGTTTCTGGCACAGCAGGAACTTTTTCTTGGTGGCTTCCATGGCAGCAGGAACCTTTTTCTTGGTTACTGCCACAGTAGGAACCTTCTTTTTCTTCTCTTGAATGACCTCCATGGTTCCAGCTGGAAAAGAGGACCCAACTTCGATTCTTTTGGGTATATTCTAAATGTGGAATTGCAAGATCATATAGCAGTTATCGTTTGAATTCTTGAGAAATCTCCATACTGTTTTCCACAATGACTGCAGCAAATTATATTCCCACCAACAGTGGAAGGGATAAATAGGTGGAACACAGGATTTTTAAAACAGTGAAACTATTCTATATGATACTCCAATGGTATACATTATACATTTGTAAAAACTCATACAAAGTACAGCACCAACCCTAATATAAACTATGGATTTGGGGTGATTATGAGGTGTCAAGGTAGGTTCATTAATTGTAACAAATATGCCACTCAGGTGAGGGGTGCTAATAATAACAGAGTCTATGCATATGTGGGGTAGGGAATATATGAACAATCTCAGTCCCTTTTGCTAAATGTGTTGTGAACCTAAATCTTGTCTAAAAATAAAGTTTACTTGGAGCTAACTGATTCCATGGCCTAGTAGTTAAGGAAGCTAGATCCAGCATGACCAACTGCATTACTCAGATCCTGGCCCCTGTGGCCTGAAAGACATGCCAGGTGTATGTGCATGCTCCAAATCCCGAAATGGAGGTGAGGGGATTGCCATTAAAGCCCTGTTAATGAGTGCTTTATCCATCTCATTCTCTCTCTCTCTCTCGCAAGTATATACACACTCTGGCAAAATAGAAAACAAAATAAAGTTTATTTAGAGAGAAAGATCATTATGGCAGCTGTATAGAAAATGAAAGAGGGATCAATGAAGGTAAAAAGTAGAGAAATAAGCAAAGAAGCTGATAATCCAGTTAACAGATGAAAAAAGACAGGACTAAGATGGTAGTGAGGTCAATAGTGAGACAGGGTCAGAATGGATTTTGACAGACTTTTTGATGGACTGAAGGCTGATGGAAGTATGAAAGAAAAATAGACTTTTTACGCAATGGTACTGATAAAGAGTACTGAGGTAGAAACAGATTTGGAGTGAAATCAGTGTCTTTCTTATGTACATTTTAATGCTTTGTTAGACAACGAGATGGAACTGTTGAGCAGCAGTGAGTGTGAATGTCTACAATTCAGCACTCTTGGGGCTGGAGTTATAAAATTGGAAATCAGCTTAAGCATTGTATCAAAAGCCCTGGGACTGGATGAGGTGACTATAGAGTACATAGTGAAGAGACATGAACTGAGTACTCTTCCCGAGAACATGCCAATATGCAGAGTGCAAAGCAAGACATTGACCACAAACACACCAATATGGATGCAGACAAAACCTCAAATACTCACCAGTCAAAATCCTGATCTAGAAACTCATCATCTTGAACCATAAACTAGAATACTGAAGCTCTACAGCCTTTAACATTTTCTTTGGGTATCAGGATACAAAGATGATAGAAGGGGCCTAGAGCCACTTGCATGTGCCTTCTGACAGCTGAAGTAAGCTCGGTGTGATTGTACATTCTTAATACATCCTTCTACCCAGAATGAAAAAAGAAAACTGCTTAAACCTTCAGCAGAAATAGTGCCTACCACTATGGACAGTGACAAGGGCAAGGAAAAGAACTCAAGTGGACAATTAAGCAATGCCTTTTACATTGGGAAAATCAAGACCTTCCAAAAGTAAAATGAATCCATCCATCATAATGTGCTGTGGGCCAAGCACCATGTTGAGTACGGCAAGGCAGCTACAGAGGTGTCTAAGACTCATCCCAGACCTTTAAAGAGATGTCAGGCAAGTGGACTTGAGAAGAAATGGGCTAGAAGCTGATCCTGAAATGTGGGAGAAAATCTTGCCTCACATCACCCTTCACCCTCACCTTCCTGGAATCCTGCTATGCGAAGTAAGTTCAGTTTCCCAATGTGCTATGTTACAAGGCATCATGGAGTGATGTATCTGGGGAAGTCCTAGAGTGAGCCCCTATTTCAACCCCTGCTTCTGATAGCTCTGACTTTCTGCTACCAGAGCACAGTGACGTGTCAATCAAAGTTTTGTTTTTGTTTTGTTTTGTCTTTTTTTGGAGAAGTTTTTGCTATAGGGCACGTGCACTCGCCAGAAAGACAGAGAGACACAGAGAGATAGAAAGCAAGAAATCATCCTCCAGGGGGTATGGCCACACTGCAATCCCTTCTCCTCCATTCTCTTCTTGGGATCTTGGGCACGTACACACGCCCAGCGTGAGTCTAAGCCACCGGGTCCGGGACTCAAACCATGGTCGACTATATGGGAGTCCAGCGACATAGCCAATATGTTAACTGCTGGTCCCTCAATCAAAGTTCTCTAAACAGTAAGAAATTGGTAAAGGGCCCTGTAAAGAGCCCAAGAATGATTTCCACAACTATTTGACTTGGCATCCTTCAGGAGCCCAGTGGTCAGAGGCTCTCTGACCCTCTTTTGTGAGGACCTGGATTTTGCTCCTAGTTCTTCTGACATATAAGGAGGATCTATTCTTGTTTTTTTAAAAATAAAATGAACTTTATAATATTGCGTATTATGGCATTTGCATGGACAAATAACCACCTGTGTGCCTTCTCTCTCCCACCTACCCATGGCAGGCATCACCAATCAATGACAATATGCTTCTCCATTGAGACAGGATACAACCTCAAAATCCTTTACATCGCAACCCTTCAGGCACCACTATTAATCAAAATTACCATGTGAGGTGAGACCTATTTTCCAACTCTGGCATGGTAGCTAGCAGCACAGAGTCATAACCATGCACAGCTCTGAATCCTCATTCTGTCATTATTGGCCTTGGGACCTTGGATCCTAGTTTCATGATTTATTAGCTGTTTAACTTTAGGCACATTAACTGAATCTCTTTTCGCTTGTTGCTTCATCTGTTCCTCAGAAGAAAAGCCCATGTGCCTATAAAAGCTTAGGACAAAAGGGGCATATTTAGAGTGAGGGGAGTCATGTTAGGCTTTACTGGGGGGAGAGCATGTGGGTGGCAATGTGGGAGAGGCTGGAAGCCTACAGAGGAGGGAGGAGGTACATTGGAGAAGGTCAGCAAGGAGGGAGCACAGAGATTGAAAGGCCATCAAGCAAGGACCAGACAACTTCAGGCTTTTAGATTATTTTTAGACTTTTCATCATTGGGGTCGGCAAGTGGTGTGGTGGTTAGAAGCACTGGACTCACATATGGCTGACTGTGGTTCAGGCCCCAGACCTGGAAGTTTGCTTTCTCACTCCCCCACCTCCTTGACTCTGCTCCTCTCTGGTCAAATTAAAATAAACAAATAAATAAAGTTAAATAAAATAATTCTTAAAAAAAAGTTTTCATCATAGCCAGCGCCATGGCATAGTGTTTAAGAGAGCTAAATCCACATGGCTGACCCATGCTTGAATTTCTGGCCCTGAAGGCTTGAAAACATGCTGGGCAGTGTCAGCAGGTGGAATGGTGGTTGAGGTGCTGAATTCCCACATGTTTGATCATGGTTTGGGTCTCAGACCTAGCATTGCCTTTCTGTGTGTCTTTCTCTGGTGAGCACAAGTGCCCAACAGTAAGTTAAAAAGAACTAATAATAGTAAAGGGACCAGCAGTTAGTGTAACGGCTATGTCGCTGGACTCCCACGTAGTCGACCGCAGTTCGCGTCCCGGACCTGGTGGCTTAAAACTCACGCAGGGCGCGTGTGCGTGCGTGCCCAAGATCCCGAGAGGAGAAGGGATTGCGGCGTGGCCATCCCCTCTGGGGGGTGATTTCTCACTTTCTGTCTCTCTGTCTCTGTCTGTCTGGCGAGCGCACACGCCCTATAGCAAAAACCTCTAAAAAAAAAAAAAAAGAAAAAAGAAAAATAATAATAGTAAAAAAAAATTAAATAAATCTTTTCTTTAAAGAAGAAAAAAGAAAAACATGGTGGGTGCCTGTGTGTGCGTACTCCAAATCCCGAAAGGAAGGAGAAATGGAGGAGGAGAGATTGCAGCATGACCACGCCCCAGTGAGGACTGCTTTCTCTGTCTCCCTCTCTCTGTCTCTTACAGAGCCAGTGAGTGCTCATACCCTCTGGCAAATTTGTTTTTAAATTTTTTAAAGAATTATTATCGTTATTTTTCTTTTTTTTAAAGAATTATTTTATTGGGACCAGCAGTTGGCATAATGGCTATGTCGCTGGACTCCCACGTAGTCGACCGCGGTTCGAGTCCCGGACCAGGTGACTTAAACTCACGCCGGGCGCGTGTGCGTGCGTGCCCAAGATCTCGAGAGGAGAATGGAGGAGAAGGGATTGCAGCGTGGTCATCCCCCCTGGGGGGTGATTTCTCGCTATCTGTCTCTCTGTCTCTCTCTGTCTGGCAAGCACACAGGCCCTATAGCAAAAACCTCTCCAAAAACGAAAAAAAAAAGAATTATTTTATTTAACTTTGTTTATTTTAATTTGACCAGAGAGGAACAGAGTGAGAGAGAGATAGAGGGAAAGTGAAAAAGCAAGTTGCCTGGTCTAGGGCTCAAACCACGGTCAGCCATGTGTGATTCCAGTGCCCTTAACAACAATGCCACCACATGGCTCCAGCGAACTAGGTATTTCACGTGGTGCGCTTGCTCGCCACGCGGTTTTCTATTTTGTGATTTTTTTTTTTTTTTTTAAAGAAAGACAGTAATTACAATTCTTTTCGGGGGTTTTTTTTGTCTTTTTTTCTCTTTTCATTGTTGTTTCTCTCTCTCTCTTTTTTATTTTCCTTTTTCTTGTCTCTCTACCCTTCAATATCCATTTAATGTGTTTTTAGACGGATCTAAGAGCACTGTAGCTAAACATCCAAATACTAATAGGGTTAGAATATTCCTCAATATCTACTGAATCTGCTGCACCAGCGATCACAACAGAATGGCAAAGAGATTCTAGATCACCTCTGTCTGCTCGCTCCTGAACATTCAGACTGAACTTCAAGAATTTGAAAGAAACACACCATCCATCAGATGACAAGAAATCACTGCCAGATCACAAGAAATATGGGAAAACAAGAAAATACCCCTCCTCCAAGGGAAAAGAGTAACTCTCCTTCATCCACAAGCAGCTCGGTGAAAATCATGGAAATGTCTGATAAGGAATTTAGAGCATTCATAATGTCGAAGCTAACAGAGATGGAAGAGAAGAGAGACAATGAACTACTAAAGAGAAAGGAGAAAGAAGTTGACGAGTTCCAGGAGATGAGGAAATTCTTGCAAGATCTAAAAGAGGAATTACACACTTTACAAAAGGCTCAAACGGAGCTGTTAGAGATGAAGTCTATAATTCAGGAAGTCAAAATCTCCCTTGAAAGTATTGAAAGCAGACTAGATCATTCAGAAAATAGAATCTCAGATGTAGAAAAGAAAATGGCTGGCCTAGAAAAATCCACCACGAAGACTGAGAAAATGGCCCAAAAATTTGAGAATAATATACGAGAAGTACTAGATACCATCAAACGTCCAAACATCCAGATAATTGGCATTCCAGAAAGTAAAGAGACCCATAAGGGCATTGATAATCTATTCCATGAAATCCTGCAAGAAAACTTTCCAAACCTAGAGAGGCATTCGAAGATCCAGTCCCAAGAAATACGAAGGACCCCAAATAGAATCAACCCAAGAAGATCTTCTCCAAGACACATTATAGCCAGGTTGACCAAAATCATAGACAAAGACAAGATACTAAGATTGGCAAGAGAAAAACATCAAGTTACCTACAAAGGACATCCCATCAGGCTAACAGCAGATCTCTCATCAGAAACAATGCAAGCGAGGAGAGAATGGGAAAATATATTCAAAGTGTTAAGAAAGAAGCAATTTCAGCCAAGAATACTGTACCCGGCAAGATTATCTTTCAGGTGGGAAGAAAAGACAAGAACATTCTCAGATAAACAAAACCTGAAAGAATTCACCAGCACCAGACCAGATCTCCAAGAAGTTCTCAAGGGTGTGCTATGTCAGGAAAATTAAATTCACACCTCAAATAAGACCTCAAAAACTAAGAAAGTGGCCAACTTAATCATAGGGACAAGTCTGGAGTTGAATATTATATACCAGAATTTAATCAGGAAAATTAAACCAGAACAGAAGATAAAAGTACATGAGACTGATAGGTTCATGCACCTACCATTTGAACAGAATCCTAACCTGTTTCCTGACTTGAAGCAAAGTTCCTTGGTGTTTCTTTACATTAAAACTGGTTTTCTTAATAGTAATGAGTGAACTCACCGTTAAAAGTAGTTAGATTATGTAAGAAATTGTGTGATCAATACAATGTGGATGGGAAAGGAATGGAAGACAATTGTAGACACCAGAGATAGTGTGAGAAGAGGGTGGGAAAGGACAGAGGGTCAGAAAGAGGGGTAAAAATAATTCTAGGAACTAGAAATGGAAAATTTTTTATTAAATCACTATGCAGTATATACTGGATGGGAAATCACATTTTGTATGCTGTGATGATGCTTAGGGAAAGAATGTAAATTAAGTTACAAAAAAAAAGTTTCAAGAAAAATATATATATATCTATTCAATGACTGCAGTAAGATATATAGCCCCAGCTAGGTGCTACTTTATAGAATGTGTAAAGTTAGACTTGAGTTCATGGAAATGTATATATCACCTGTGTTTGCTATGAAAATATTTAGATTAATTAAGGTCTTTAGTAATTCAATAAAAAGTGGGGGGAAACAGTATAGAAAGCAAACATAGATACCAGAGACAGTGTGGGAGGAGAGTGGGAGATGGCAGAGGGTAAGAGATAGGGAATCAAGGATAGGAGGAAAAAAAGCAAAACATACAGAAAACAAGAAATGGAAGATTATTTGCTGACAATAACATGTTTGTTGATGTGCTTGATTGATCCTCAATTCTAAGAACTAGAAATGGAAATTTTTTTATTAAGTCACTATGCAGTATATACTGGATGGAAAATCTCATTTTGTATGCTGTAATGATGTACAATGAATGAATGCAAATAAATAAACTGAAATAAAAAAAACAATGCCACCTGCCAGCTTCATATTTATTATCATTATTTTTCAATTTTGACCAGAGAGAGACAAAGAAAGCAAGCCGCTAGGTCCAGGACTCAAATAGCAGTCAGCCATGTGGGAGTCCAGCATCTTTAACCATCAAGCTACTTGCCAGCCCCTGGCAAATTTTTTTAAAAAGGGTTTAGGTCACTAGCCTGAATGTTGTAGTCACCATATAATGGAACACAGATGGGAGACATGATCAATTTCCAATCTGGAATACATGTCCACTCTCTCTCCTATGAAGAAAGAAAAACTATATCAGAGGGAGAGGAAAGTAAAGGTGAGAAGACCAGATAAGAAGCTGCTATCCTTCCCCTTCAGGGAAGAGCTGGGGTAATTCAGACTAAGGAAACAGCTTTGGAGACTAGAAGAAGTGGAGAAAATTTAGAGATATCAAAGGTGATGTGAAGGACTCAGCAATGAATTTAGGAAAAGGCCATGGATGACACCTAGGGTTTGGGCTTAGCCTTCCAGATGATGGAGTGGCAGTCACAAAGACAATGGACATCGAAGACCAGGCATTTTGTGATTTTATTTTATATTTCCGTAGAGAGAAATTTGTAGATTCAAGTAAAAGTCTCAAAAAGGGAGCTGGATATAAAATAACAAAGATTCAAATTAAAGATGAGATAACAAAGTCAAAATCAGTCTTCTTAGCATGTATAATCAATGCTTCAGCTGTTACTTACTCCCTAAAACTAACCCCGCCCCCAAAATCGCCAATTGAAGACCAGCTGATTTTCTCAGCCCAGCCTGTTCCCACACCCTGTGGCAGAGCCAACATCTACCTAAATGCCTACCTACCCTAAGAACACCTGTCCTTGCTACTTTTGTACAGTCAGGATGCTGAGTAGCTGAACCCTGCGACCTAAGACAGCTCAGTCTAGAAGGAGGATACCACTGTACAGCCACGTACAGACGTGTTGGGATGCAGCAAGCTGAACAGAGGGGGTGCTGGCCTCGGAGAAAGGACACTGGGATATTTACTTTGCCCACTAACACACTTCACTGACCTTATTTTACAGAATGAAAACTACAGTCCTTAGAGGCGAAACTTGTCCATGTTTACAAAAAGAGAGCTGTAGAGGCAGGGACCCAAATGTATATATGCCCAAAATGTTTCCACATTCCCATTTTTCAAAATATTTTAAATCTGGAATCAGCAGATGACTCAATGGTTACACTGCTGGACTCCCACGTAGTCGACCACAGTTTGAGTCCCAGACCTGGTGGCTTAAAACTCATGCCAGGCACATGTTCGTGCATGCCCAAAATCCTGAGATGAGAATAGAGGAGAAGGGATTGAGGCACATCCATCCCCGCTAGGGGGTGATTTCTCACTTTCTCTCTGTCTCTCTCTGTCTCTTCGGCAAGCGCATACCCATATAGCAAAAATCTCTCTGAAAAAAAAAATTTAGATCTGTAACTAATGATAATGAATAAATGAAACAGTTGCTAGCAACCATGAAAATTTAGCCCCATCCCAGTTTCTGATTTCACTCATTCATTCAGCAAATGCACTGAGCACCTACTAAGTGTCAGCCAAAGAAAAGTGTTATTGTAAACTCAGACCTTAGTTAATCCAAAGACTGGGCCAAGAGCTTAACTACAAAAGTGAAATATAAAGTTTTGAAAATTCCATCATATTTTTGGAAATTCCAAAGCATTTCCCACTTTTCTAAAGGCAGCTTCCAAAGATCCAAATAAGAATTCATTTTCATCAAGTGATTTATTGTCATGAAGTCAGGGGTATAGAAGCTCACGTGGCCATAGGGATTAGATTTTAACAGAGGGCAAGAGCACACAAGAGTTGAACTCCTACCTGCTTTCTGCAAGGAACATGCGTCCTCACTGGGGATCAGAAAGATTGTGTTCCATGAGTAACAATGGCCTGTCTCATGAGGGTCATAGACTTAGTTCAGAGAGGCCTCTGTAAGTTCAGATCTCTATCGGGAACAGCCCAATGTATCTGAACCCCTTTGATATCTGGTTATCAGAATGAAAACAGGACTCTGGCACTAGATACTGCAAATGATCCACAGGAGGTGAGGAGTCTTTATTACTATTCTGTCTGGAGTCAACTCAAAGGAAAAAAAGACGCTGAATAAAAGAAAAGAGAAAAAGAAAAGATTAACTGGGGGTTTCCAAACATTCAACTTGCCATGCTAGTTGGAGTTTTATACAAACCTCAGACTGCTTCTCTCACCCCCTGGGGGGGGAGGACAAAAGATTAACTTATCCGCCATCATTTAAGTTATAACTTAATGGAGGAAAATTGGAGTAGTCACATCATTCAAGTGTTCTTAAATACCTTATGCCTTAATTGTCTACACAAATTTAGGACCCAAATGGGTAAGGGTGATAATATAAAATGGATACAACATTTCATAGTTATGAAAATTAAAATTATGAGGCTTAGCCAGCAACCTGAGAAAAAATTAGGATGTATTATCAAAAAAGAATGGAAGTGGTCACATAGGCTTTCATTGTGACTTGTGAAATTGGATTCGCATTCCATAAGATCAGGTATCTCAATGGCATATTGCCATTTGTAAATGATCAAATGTTGTACTAGGTGAAGAAAAATAAGGATTAGTAGGAACATTTTAGAAGTGATCTTTAGTGATTAGAAAGAACATTTTTCAGTGATCTTTAGTGTGCTTTGCTTGAGGGGCTTTTGTAATTATTTTTTTGACACAGTGTGAACTCAATACAGTAGAGAAACAGTCCCCACAAGAAGCAGGTAATAGAACAAAACACTCTCACTCTCCTTTTGTCTGTGTGTCTGTAAATATTAGTTGTCTACTATCAACCAATAACAAAGCAAAAAACACCTATTTAAAACTCATCTCTTGATGAAAATTTCATAAGGAGTGACTAACATCACTGGTCCTCATATACATAGGGAGAATCTCTGGGGCATGAATTTAGATCTTGGGGGCAGGGAAGGAACCTGGATCAAATCCCCATCTGGCCATTTCCTCCCTGTTAAGTCAGAAGGTGAAGAAGGAGGAAATGACTTTTCAGTGCTTACCATATACTGAGCTCTGAGATTAGCAATTTTCCAACATCATGTTCCGTAGTAGTCACAGCCCCATGAGACAAGTATTAACCTTCAGTTTACGAATGAGACAGTGAGCTTCAAGACATTAAATAATGTGTCCTTAGTCACACAACAAACTAGTGAGTGGCAAGCAGGGATCTAAACCTAAGATTGTCCATCCCCAGAACCTGCCCCTTGTACTCTCTCAAGGAGCCTCACAGGATGGTTCTGGAACTGAAGAAGCTAACAGTTTGGACGCACAGAAGGGACCTGAAAAATATTTGGGAAATCAGAACCTCAGTATTTATTACCATCAAAAATCAGTGACCCATGTCTCTAGTTTTGTTTTTGTTTTTGTTTTTCTGGAGAGGTTTTTGCTATAGGGCACCTGTGCTCGCCAGAAAGAGAGAGACAGAAGGCGAGAAATCATCATCCCCCAGGAGGGGTGGCCATGTTGCAATCCCTTCTCCTCCATTCTCCTCTTGGGATCTTGGGCACGCACTCACATGTGCTCAGCATGAGTTTATGCCACCAGGTCCAGGATTCGAACCGTGATCGACTACCTGGGAGTCCAGCGACACAGCCATTAAGCCAACTGGTGATCCCCCACATCTCTAATTTTCTCAGGGCCCTTGACCAGCCCAGAAAGAAGTGGTTTTCCCTTGGCCGTTGAGTGAGCCTTTGTCCCATCCACCCAATGAGGAACAGCCACCACGTGGAGGTGCGGGGGCCCAGCCAAGCAGCAACACTGGAGGTAGGACAGTGCCTGGGCACCCAGCAGCTTCCCCAGGGCACAGGTGCTGAGCATCCTCCAAGCCAAACATTGTGATGATGCTTGGCCTCAGGGAAGAGCCTCTGCACTGCCCAGTCAGAGCAGAAAGAGAGGAAGGAAGAGGACCAGCAGGGGGATGAAGGGCGAGGATGTCAAAGGGCTTCCTGTTCCCCTCTCTTCCTTTTTCTCTCTTCAGACCACAACACAGTCTAAAAGGGCAGTGCAGGCAGACTCCTGTTCCTTTTCAAAGCAGACTACTAATTCCAATTCAGAATCATTTCACAGAGAGCACAGATACTTATTTTCTTAGATTCACCATAATCACATAAACGGAATTTGCCTTTCCTTTTCTCCTTTTGTTCACAGCAAGGTGAGGATCATTTCTCCCTTTTTAATACGATCAAGACCTTTTTCCCCTTCCAATGAAAAAAAGGAGTAAGAACATTAATAATCCCAAACTTTGTTCAAGAATATAGTCTTTTCACATTACATGGAAAGGCTTGAATACACAGCAGAATCAAGAGAGATACATTCTATATTCCTAGTATTTGGAAATCATAATGGTTATAATCTTTCTGATGCAAAGGGCTTCTTTTTTTTAAAGTATAATGTCTTTTATATGAATAGAAAAAAAAAAAAAAAAAAAAAAAGAATGTTCAGGGTGACAAATGCACCAGGAAGGGAAAAAAAAAAAAAAAAGGTTAGAGGGAAAAAAAATGGAAATCCTGTTTGTGTCCATAGGTGAATTGCTGCTGTGAGGCGCCTGCAATTTGACTTTGTACAAAAAGGGTCACTGAACAGAAGGTCAAGCAGCTGGCCATTTCCATTTCAAAGATGCTATCAAAAGGCCAAGAGGCAGTTCACCCAGCAGCCCTTTAGCAAACAAGATTTTCTCTTCTTTCATTTATGATTTTTTTTATGCCAAAATAGTTTAGCGAGAAGGTCCCTGATTCATTTCCCCTGGAACACGAGTGGCTGGTTCGTGTGAGGTTTGGGGAGGACTTTAGTTGAAGGAATTGGAAGAGTTCTGAGTAATGAGAAGCCATTTGGTGGCCACTTATCAAAGGTTTTGCAGCGAGATCATAAATCACAACAGAGCCCCTTCACTCAGGCTGAGACAACAGGGGAAAGGTAGCTCCGTTATTACGAATTATGGCTTGTCACGTCTGCAATGAGAGAACTAGGCTTTACAAACACCTTGCTTATTAATCGAGAGCTCCTTGCAACAGCGCAGGAGGAAGGCACAAAATTCAAGGAGATTTCGATTTGGGATTGAGTTGGGTATGTTAGTAAATAGTTAGATCTGACCTAGTGGCTATGGCCAGGCCAAAGGGTGCTGAAAGAGCTAGAAGTTACAAACCCCTGAATTGCCTGAGTCCACATGGCTTCAACACCACGTGAAGAGAAGGTGAACTGGAATAAAGAAGTGCAGTCACCCAGCCCAAAGCTGTGCATAGTTGAAATGTCCTGCGAACTCCAATATGAACAGGTCTTCTGTAACACACACACACACACACACACACACACACACAATAGAATGGTTAATGATAAGACTTTTCTCTTTGGCAAGCCCATCAGGGAGACCAAGGCAGGCTGGACCAATGCTAAGAGAACCTCGGGCCCACTTAGGATCAGAAATGCCAGCAAGAGACAGAGACAAACCCACTTCCTGGCTAGGCCAAAGGTCAAAACCAAGGAAGTCACATCCATCTACTGGATCTAGAAATGCAGAGGAAAGTTAGGAAAAGGTCAGGAGCTGCATAAATGCACGAGTAGGGTGACATAAAGAGCAAGGGCAGATGAAAAAACACAAGGCCTGAGAGAACTGCTTTAAAGCAGGTGTTTAGCAGACAGGGCTTTGTTGTGAGGAGTGAGATTTCTGCCTAGTGAGATTTCAAGGCCTTGGCCAGGCCAGATACTTATGTGCCCTGATGTTCCCCGGAGCTGTCTTTAAAAAGCCCTCACACTTGGGCATCTTTAACCCTTTTCTCTGTAAAATGATACAAATGGCTTCCCTGCTTGTCCTTTTACCCCTGCAATAGCGTGAGACCTGACTGACCCATCCCTGGATGACCAGTCATTAAGGGCTCAGAGCAGCCATGGAAATCGCGTCGAGGTCAAGGCGGGGCCTAGAAACAGCCCCCTGGGAGAAGAAGCCATTTCTTTGCTGCTGTGTCCATGCCAGCAAGCTCTCTAACACTCTTGAGGAATATATGGGGGCAAAAGATATATATACATATATAATGTGTGTATGTATATATATGTGTGTATATATATATATATACGTGTATATACACGTATATATATATATATACATATATACGTATATATATGTATATATATATACGTATATATATATATATATATGACTAATGACTGCTCAATTTTGAAGATGTACTAACTATGAAGGAAAAGTGTGATTGTCCCCAAATAATCTAATAATTTGAATTGACTATTGTCTAAAATCTAGTAAATGAATAACCTTCCATTTTCTTATCACTTTTTTCTCTAAATGTGTCCCCTATTTAAATCATTGTTGCTTACAAGAGCAGAAAAGGATATCCCCTCTTGCTCTTCATTTTTTTCAGAAATGATCTAGCTCCAAAGCCTGGAAGAAAGGGGGTGGTGTAGGATACAGAGAGAGAAAGGATTAAAGGAAGGAGGAGAGGAGGGAGGGAAGGAGGGAAAAGAAAAGGAGAGAGACAAGTCTGACTGGTGCACTGGCCTCTGTTACAAGAAATAATCACTGGGCATCTGTCAGAATTCCTTCTAAATGAGGGTCCCCCTTATCAGGTGTTAGCCCTGCTCCTGTACACCTAATTGTGTGAACTTGACCATGATGGAATTTGTTCCTTACAGAAAAGAGGGAATAGGAGCCTTGGTGCTGCAATAGTAAGGTATCGTCTGAAGTAATAAATGACCCAGGGGTTGGATGTGGCAGCGAGGAAGGCAGTTTCCTATATTCTCCCCAGAGGTATCAGGAACAGCTGAGGTCATTAGAAAGAAGAGCCTTTGGGAGGAAGATGGCAAGGGGAGAGAGTGGGAAGGAAAGTCTGAGATGATGTCATGGAGGTGAGAAGACATCTTGCAGGATGCTCTGCCCACAAGAGCCAGGCTTTCCACCTGTTTGGAACAATATACATTGAATAGCATAACCTGTGGCTCTTGTCATTGAGAAAATTTATTAATAAGAACCTTTAAGAACTTCTGCCTTGTGGTTTCCCAATGACAGCTGGTGGGGCTCTAGCATCAGAAGAACTGAATCCAGATTCACAGTGATGTTGTCACTACCCTTAAAGTCTCTCTGAACTCATTCTGCGAGCAACCTTCCCTTTCATTCCAGTCTCATATCCCGCAGCCCTCACCGCAGACACCTCACACATCCATCTATTGGATCTAGAAATGTGGAGGAAAGCTAGGAAATGGTCAGGAGCTGCACGAATGTGCAAATAGGGTGACGCAAAGAGAGGGAATGTCATGGTCAAGTTGCCAGGGCAGGCTCCTACAGCCAGCCCCATACACAAGCTCTAGCTCAGGGAGTAGCCGGGAGAGGTAAGAAGCACAGGTGTGTTCATGGGCAGACTTTCAGATTCCCACTGAATGAAACAGATAACCCTATGACCCCTCCTCCACTTAGAATTCCTGTCGAGAGGAAAGAATTTCAGCATGCAAGTAAGTATCAGACAGGAGCAGTCCGACTGAAACTCACAGTAGGCAAGAAGATTGAGGGCGCTTATGACGGCCCACAGTGCTTACACTTTTCATTCCAGTGCTAATGCCTTGTCGTTAACTGCTTCCTTTATCTATAAACTATAAAACTCCTGCTGGGTTGTTATTTTCCTTCTCATGTAACATATGAGGGAAACTGAGACCCAGGTAGGCTTCTTAGCAGTTCCCTGAGACAAGGAAGACATAGAACTACCTTCTCATCCTGAGTTCTGGTGCATGGATGACCAGCAATGCAGCGTCTCTAGACTCTCAGGAAACGGCCGGAAGTTTCCTAATACAAGGCAAAGAGCAAAAGGATAGAGAAGAAGAGGTGGGGAAAAGGGAAAAAAAGAGAGAGAGACTGAGAGAGAGGAGCCACCAGGAGCTATGAGGGGGGCTGTTGATGGACGTAAGATCTCAAGCTGTCACTCCTATGAATGAGCCTGATGCAAACACCAGCTGGATGGAATGAGGGAGACCAGCAAGGTGTACAAATCATGGCAGTGCCCTGGCCCGGCCAACTGCCTCTATCAAGTTCTCTGGACCTCAGTCTAAAGCTCAGGTAATACCCTTCCCCCTGGATTTCTTGAAATGAGCAGATTTCTAGATAAGAAAGACCATCCTGCCACACTCTGCCTTGCAGGAGAGCAACTTATGCAACCAGTTCCTCAAACCTCAAAGTATTAGACAGTTTTCTCTCTTTGACTCAATCTACCAGCACTGTCAAAAGTCAGTGTGTCTGCAGTGCTGCCAAGATGGAGACAGCTCAACTGCAGTCAGACACACACTGGCCCTGTTTGGGGTAAGGGAAGGAAAAAACCAACAACAAATGAGTGTCCTCTGTGTCCCTTGTGCTGTGCCAGGCACTGTATTTGTATTGCTCATGTAATCATCCCAGCCACCCCACAGGGTAAGCCTGCTTATCCCCCACTTTACAGCTGAGAAAACTGAGGCTCAGTGATTACATCATTTCTCCAAGGTTGCACAGCTAGTTAAGAATCCAATCAAGGGACCAGCAGATGGTGTAATGGTTACATCACTGGATTCCCAAGGAGTTGACTACAGTTCGAGTCCTAGACATGGAGGCTTCAAACTCATGCCGGGCATGTGTGTGTCCAAAATCCCAAGAGGAGAATGGAGGAGAAGGGATTGCAACATGATAATCCCCCCTGGGGGGTGATTTCTCACTTTCTGTCTCTCTGATGAGCACACGCACCCTATAGCAAAAATCTCTAAAAAAATAAAGGGGTGGGGGGGGTGGAAGCCAAAAGAATCCAATCAATCTGGCACAGTTTATGCTTTCCTTATGCTAAGCAACTTCAGTAAATCTCATAGGACTATTTTTAAAATTTAACAATATCAATAAAACTTTGGATAAACCCAAAGTTCTATGCAAATACCAGCTCTGTGCACGTGTGTACAAATGATACTCGGATATACACAAGCATTCAGACTTACAATTCATTGTACAGAACAGTCATGTGGGAGCCACCAAGTGGCATGGAGGTTAAGACAGCTGGATTCCACACAACCAACTGGGGTTTGAGACCTAGACCTGGTGGCTTGAAAAACATTACAGATGCACATGTGTGCATGCCCAAAGTCTCAAGAGGAGAATGGAGGAGAGGGGATTGCTGTGTGGCCATCCCCTTCAGAGGTGATTTATTACTTTCTTTCTGTCTCTGTCTCTCTCCATCAAGTGTACATACGATATAGCAAAAACTTAAAAAAAAAAAAGAGCAGCCACGTGAATTAGCATCAGTGGCACTTCTCCCCACAAAACAAATATCTGTACCTTACCCTATTCCCCTGTGAATGTCATCATCACCACAGCCATTAAATGTGTCCCCAGATGAAGTATGAGCACGCTGGTCAAAAATGGATATTCACAGGCTGAAAGCACTTCATGATTATCAAGGGACAAAAAATGAATTAAAATCACACCCTGCTAAGTGCCACAGAAGTATTTTCAAATTAGCATCATTGCTGCTATCTCCCCAATGCGTGGCATGTGGGTTGTACCTGCTGACATATCCCTCAGGAAAACTAATATGTTCAAATCAGACCCGAAACAGATGATTACCATTTTATTTTCCATACCAATGGCAACAGAAAACAGGCCTGCTTTGTCAAAGGGATAAAATGCTGTGGGATCATTCTCTCTCTTTCTCTTTCTCTCTCTTCCTCTATGTCAATGAGATGTACGTCATTTTCAAAGGGTCATTTCTATGATTTATACATTTCTAGCAAAGCTGGAACTAGAGTGAGGCAAGAAAGTCACCGAGAGCACATTTAAGGAGAAACTCATTCTCTGGGCCATGTAAGTGTTGACTGTAAGCTTGTATGTCCCTGAGACTGAGTGCTTCCTTAAATTTTGCCCTCTTGATACCTTGCTTGCCTTACCCTCACCTAGTCCTAAATCTCTGAGCATCAACACAGTCACATACCATGAAGGGGTAGGAGTATCTTAAAAAAGAGTGACTGCACCCAGAGAATGCTAACGAAGCCTCAACGAATTCAGTGATATATTGTTCTGAACTCCAAGACAGGAGAAACCAATAAATGGAAATGCATACTATTGCACTGGCATTTGCAAACCATGATATACACCCTGCTGTCCAGATCCCAACCTTCTCTATCCCAAAATCTGAGCCCCAGAGGAGGGAGACGAAAAGAAGGGACACTTAGCAGGGTTGAGTATTGTATCTCTGTAGGCTGCCATACCTTCTTTTAATCCCTGCCTCCCCAGCTTCAACATACTTCAGAAGAAATCATAAGATGACAAAGAGCTCCCTGACCTTTCCATCTAGATTGGACTCTGCTAGAAACCCCAGCTTACTGCTATACCAAGTCACAGGTAAGCAGTTCTAGGCATGATCTTAGGAAACAGGCATTGGTCTAGGTCAGGTGGACCAAAACCCTTTCTACACCACCCCAGGTATATTGGGTTACCTAGTTCTGCCATTGGAGAGAACGGAAGAAATGTTTCCATGATTGGATGATCCACATTGTGTTACAGCAAAGAGAGGCAGTTTGGGGCACGAACATTCAGATGGGGCACAAACAATCCAGGCGGTGTAAACCAACTGAGCATAAATCAGACACCAAATTCTAGAGAGTCTCATGATAGCCGTGCCTATCTGCGATGCAGTGGTTCCATTGTATTCCCAGGAACACAGTGAACTCAAAAGCAATACAACTGTGGTTCCCTCCTATATTTGCCAGGTGGTGAGACTAGAAACCCACCTCTCCCAGCTCCAAAACAATGGTTTCTGGGATAGGGAATAAGATGGAAGCTAAGAAAATATGAAGGTCAAAAATAGGTCTACAGAATGGAGATATGGCTGCTTCCCTATGCTACAGCTGGAAAGGCTCACACCAAGTCCCAGGCAAGCAGTCTATTAACCTACTTTCTATAATTCTTTTGACTCCAAAGAGTGACCTTTCACAATGTCACCATCCACAGCTTCCAAACAGGAGATCTCCCCACAAGATCTACTGAGAAAGATGTGGAAAACAGATATCACTTACCAACTGTGTGACCTCAAGCAAATCACTTACGTTTTCTGAGCCTGAATTTCTTTATCTATAAAAAGGCAACAAAGCCCAAAACAATGCTTGGTGCTCAGTTAATATTAGTTGCCTTGGAACCAGCAGTTAGCATAATGGCTATGTTGCTGGACTCCCATGTAGTCGACCACGGTTCGCACCTTGGACCCGGTGGCTTAAAACTCACTCCGGGCGCGTGTGCATGCGTGCCCAAGATCCCGAGAGGAGAATGGAAGAGAAGGGATTGCGGCATGGCCATCCCCCCTGGGGGGTGATTTCTCGCTTTCTGTCTCTATGTCTCTGTCTGGCGAGCGCACACGCCCTATAGCGAAAACCTCTCAAAAAAAAAAAAAAAAAAAAAAAAAAAAAAAAAAAAAAAAAATATATATATATATATATTAGTTGCCTTCCCTCATCCTGCTGGTACATTAAATTATTTTTTAATTAGAGAGCTCATATGAAAGCATGGAGCCTTGTACCTAGCTCAAAACCCACCAGTAACGAATCCATTCAATTTGGCCCTCCCTACCCTATTCTGCCTGACTCTTGCAAACACTCTTTTTTTCATCTTGTTCAGGTAAGTTTAGACAAGGATAAAATCTCTATGTCTTCAAAGGGTTGAGAGCTTGCCAAGATTTCAACTTTCCTGAGTATTTCATCACAGGGGCATAGTATGGGGCAGAGGTGGACTCCTGGAGCCCAAAACAAAAGGAAATTGAGGTGCATTCAATGAGAAGGGATGAAAACCAAGAGCCCTGTGGTGTGAAAGCCACCTTCTCATTACCTATTCCTTTCCCAACCCATCTTGCCATGCACGTCCCCTAGTCCTGGCCATATCCTAGATGATGGACAGAAATGGTGAAAAGTGATGAGTCAACTGCAGGACAAGGGGGGAGAGGAAGGAGAAAGGATGAGTAATCATGCCACTACCTTGCAATGCAACCCAGGTAGCTGTTTCTCAGAGACATTCCAGCTCTGACAGGTAAGCTAGGACCTGACTGTCTTTCCACCTTGGCTTGTGTTTGGTTAATAATCACCTTCCCTAGGCACAGGACCCCATAAAGCAAGTTATTACATCAACTTTTTATTTTAATTTTTGCTATAGAGTATGTACACCCACAGGAGAAAGACAGAGAGAGAAGAGAAAGGAAAATGAGAAAGCACTCCTTATATGGGGATGGTCATGTCACAATCTCTTCTTCTCCATCTCTCCCTCCTTTCATGATTTTGGGTACTCAAGCATACGTGCCCAGCGTGTTTTTCAAGCCACCAATCCAAGTCTCAAACTACACAGTAGGCAGTGTGGGATTCAGCTGCCTTAACTACCTTACCACTGGCTGACCCTACTCTAACTTTCATTAAGTAAAGAAGTCTAATCAGCCAGAAACTCCAGAACCACAAAAACACATAAACCAAAATTATCTAGATGTGTTTGACCTGAATTATCCTACTAATAACCTAAATTTTGTACTGACTTCAGAGGTACAAGGAAAAGTTTGCTCCCCTATAGACCAATGACAATATTTTTTTTAACATTCCATCACTGTATATCTCCATAGCACACAATACGATTTTTCAAAGTATGCATGTTGTACATGAAAATCAAATCAAGTATATTACCATATACATCATTTTCAATAGAGAACGTTAGATTGTGTCTGTTGTTTCTTCCCTCATCTCGTCCCACCCATCCTCTACCATCCAGTCCCCTCCCTTACAGTCTCTGGAATCTATACTTGTAGTCCCTACTATTATATCTTTGGATCTTTCCATGTCTGACATAGAGTTTAGACATTCTACAGAATATATTGAGTGGGGATATACAGTGTTTGTCCTTTATAATTTGACTTGCTTCACTTCACATCCAATTTTCTATATGTATCCACTTTGAATCAAATGGCAGGATCTCATTGTGATAGCTGAGTAGTATTCCATAGTATATATTTGCCACAATTTTTCAGTATAGTTACCCAGGTGCTTAGGTTGATTCCACATCTTGGCAGTGGCAAATAACACTGCAATAAACATGGAAGTGCAAGTACTCTTCTGACTGAGTGCTTTCTTATCCTGTGGATAAGGAATTCAGCAAGGAGTGGAATTGCTGGGTCTTTTAGTAGTTCTATTTGCAAGTTTTTGAGGAGTCTCCATATTGTTCTCCATCATTGTTGTACTAATTTACATTCGACCAACAGTGTAATAATGTTTCCTTTTCACCACAGCCTCACCAACACTTGTCACTCTTTTTTTTTTTTTTAACGATAGCCATTCTGACTAGGATTAAGTGGTATCTCACTGTTGTTTGGATTTGCACTTCCTTTATAACAGACAATACCTGATTTCTATGGAATGGAGCAATTCTCTTCACTTACTTTCCAAAAGATATCATCCAGATAAGTACATAAAATCCTATGTCTCCGTAGTTTTTTTTATGAGACTGAGAGAGTGGAAGGGAGAGACAGTAAGTATGCTCAATGGGGACTCTCCATATCACAACACACCTTTCTCAGTTTCCCAATTATCTAGGACCACAGGAACCACTGCACCTGACCTGTTTAGGTGGGCTGGGAACAAAACGTGGCCTCCTGTGTGGCCCCAACCACAACACAGTGGTACCTTCTCACTTGCACCACAATGGCTGGGCAAATTTTCTCAGGATTAATTATGTCAGTATTTCACCTAGTTATCTTTATTGAAGGATAACTTATCACTTTATATTTGCCATTTTTTAATTCTAGGAAAGGTGAAACTGAAGAGACAAAAAGCTGGTCAGTAGTTGCATGGAGATGAGGGTCAGCAGAGAGAATTACTGCAAAGAGACAAGAGGAAACGTTTTAGGATAATATAGATGTTCTGTCTTTATTTGGGGAAGATTAGTCAAACTGTACACTTAGAATTACCAAATTTCATGCTATGTAAATTATACCTCAATAAAGAAAAAAAGACAATGCCATTTTCTGTACAATAGACAGACATAACTTAAGAATGTCAGTGAAAATGTTTCTACTACACAGAAATGGAAATGCTAGGTCTGCCAAAATGCTTCAATAACAGGGTCCTTTATCAGAACATGTCAATATTTCATGGAATAAATCATGTGTCAGCCACCTAAGATAGAGCATTTAATATGCCCTGAGTATGTTTCTCCATCACATCTACAGAGGGTTTAGTTTACCCACTAGAAGTTAAAGACAATAGCTCTCCTCAGTGGACAATCAGAGGGGCAGCCTGGTAGGCAAGAAAAGGAGATGAGGTTTGGAGTCAACATAGAATCCTCCGCAGCCCAGCATGCGGTTTTGTCATAGCCTTTTCTTTTCCCGTTTTGTATTTATTTGGCAAATCAAAACTGGAGGGCAAAGTTCATTTGAGGCCCAGGTATTTTTGCCTTCCACCCATTTGGTTACCAAGAGAAAGCCTGGTGGTGTCCAAAACTCCTCTGGGAGTCCACAAGACTGGACATAAGGCAATTTAATAATAAAAAAAATTTTCATCCCTGTTATCCCTGGGATGAGGCATCTAGGGCTGTTTTGGTAAAAGTATTGCTCCACCTTTTTTTTTTTTTTTTTTTTTGAGAGAGAGATTTTTGCTAGAGGGCATGTGTGCTTACCAGAGAGACAGAGATAGAGAGAGAGAAATCACCCCCCAGGGGGATGGCCACTGTTGCAGTCCCTTCTCCACCATTCTCCTCTCAGGATTTTGGGCACACATGCACATGTGCCCGGCACGAGTTTTAAGTTGCTGGGTCCAGACTTAAACTGCAGACAACTATGTGGGAGCCCAACAGTGTAACCATTATGCCATCTGCTGGTCCCTGCTCCACCTTTTTTAAAGATCCTTTTGGGTATCACCCCTCTTCCAGACCCACCCAGATGTAGCAGAGAGAGGAGGTTCAGGGGACAATTGTGTACTACTTTTGAATCCCATACAGTCAGCCCTGAGAGGAGAGGTTAAGTAGTTAAGACTCCCTATAATTGAATTTAAAAAAAAGAAAAAAACCTTCCAAGGTGAATCTACAAGGTGACTACTTTGAGAAACATCAGTCTCAGATATGAGCACGTGTCATTGGTCAATGACTCCAAAATACTATTGTGTTGTTTTCAGCTCTTAATTTATACACATTTTTATCATTAGATAAATATTGCTAATGATAAAATTCTTATCTGTACTAATTTTTGTACACCTTCCACATAAAATTATTTAATTTACCATAAAAAAATAAAAAAAGAAGAAGACCCTGACTGAAAAGCTCAGGTTGGGAATAGGAAGAATAAACCCAAGGTCTACTGAGGTCTCTCACTTAACAAACCTCCAAGTCATAATCCCAAGGTGAGAACCATTATTGTTTTCAGCCTATTCAATTTTTTTATGACATTTGATGGGAAACTGGGTCTAGGATCTAGAAAATAAACTGCATTAATACATGATTAATATATACAATTCTGTTCAACATTTTCTATGCTTCTGCAGGTTAAAAGGCACTGCAGGAATTATCTTAAGCACTGTCTATCTTGCCTTCCTCTCCCTAGATGGTATTGTCAGCCCCTCAGTTTTGATTGCTAGACTCCCCGATGATGTCTAAAACTCTTTCTCCAGCTCAGCTCCTTCCCCAGAGCTATAGCAATGGATTTCCACCTATTCACTCACTATCACTTCCTGTGTGTTTGGGGGAAAAAAAAAAAAAAAAACACCACTCTAATAAGGACAAATCCAAATTCAACAACATTGCTTATTAATATGTGCAACACCTGAGATTCATCTGGAATCCTCTGTCTCTTCAGCCACCATCGTGTCCAACTGGTCATCAAAGTTCATCAATTTTACCTAACCGAAATCTTTAAATCTACCTTCTGTTCTTTCCATTGCCACACATCACACTTTTCCTGTTAACTCACAGTTGCTCACTCACTTCCAGTGGGATGATCCTCTGATGTGTTCTCTATGACTGATGCTCTAGAACCTGCTCATGTGCCCTTTACCAGCGAAGGCATCCATCCAGCAGATGCTGTAGGCTTGGGGTCCTCACACCTCATACCTACACCCTTATCTGCATGAATGTCCCTGACTGGTGGTGCTTCCCCACCTGGAGATGCCTAGGACACCATCCTCTACTCTGGGGCAGTAAGGACAGCCTCTGCGATGTGTTTATGCTCCAGAGATCCTACTAAATAAGGCTGAGTCTAAACTCATGCTTAAACCACATCTTTTTTTTTCCTTTTTCTTCTCCTATCTTGTCCTATTTCCCTCATTTTCTTATATTTTTTCTCTGATACCCCTCTACCAAG
Source organism: Tupaia tana (assembly GCA_026018925.1). Classification (NCBI taxonomy): domain Eukaryota; kingdom Metazoa; phylum Chordata; class Mammalia; order Scandentia; family Tupaiidae; genus Tupaia; species Tupaia tana. The sequence continues at coordinate 19,646,299 of JAKSZU010000023.1, forward strand.
AAATCACTCACATAAGACTCCATATCTCAAGCCCTGTTTCTAGGGAATCCAACTTAAAATGCCTTTTCTTTAAACTTTGCAGGTTTTTGCTATAATCTTATACTACTTTTTGGGTTGCCAACTTTTTCTTTTTTTTAAGATGGTGGCCAACTTTTTCTTTTTTTTTTTAAAGACGTTTAGCACAAAAACATTTATTGTTAAAGGCGTTGTTAATCAGTTAACTCCTTGGCATATTTTTTAATTTAGACCTCACTAATACATAAAATCCAAAGACATTGGAGTTTTATATAAATTCTTGTCTATTTCTCTCAGTTGACTCTGCCCCGCATTCCCCACTCCAACCAGGCCTTCTGCCTTTCCTCACTACTTCATTGCTCCACTTTTCCCAAAAGTCATGTTGTTTTCTACTTCTGTATAAGGTCTTGTTCTCCCTTTGCCTCTGAAGTTCATTGCTCCATCTTGTCTGATTTAAGCTTACCCAAAAGCTCATCCTGGAACTTTTCTTGGGCCTTTCCCACCCCTTAGGCATCGTGTCCTCCCCATTACATCATGTGCCTTATTGCATTATATTTCTTTGTTATCATCAAGTAAACCTAGTACATGTTATTGTGAGTTATATTAGGAAAGGTGTGGAGAGCCACATGCACCAAAATGGCTGAAATGACTTTCACACGATGACCTTCAGATTTCCCTGTTCCGGGAGTAAACAACCCGCCCCTAGGCTTCCCAACCTAGCTAACATCCGCAAGCAGCTTCTCAATCAGGTCCAGGACAGCAATTCGCCCCTAAGTTCCGCCCCCTGGTTAACGCTCCCTGACAAAAACGGTCAATTACTGGTCCAAAACATATCCTTCATTTACATATTGAGCAGCAAATTACCACCCTGCTGTGTATATAAGAATGTTCTCTGGCCCTCAATAAACGAGCGACTGTATACCATTCAGAGCTGTGACACTGTGTCGCTCCTGTGTTGTGACGCTGCACCAGTTCCAGACCTCTGCTCTCTCACTCAGGTAGCCTGTTCGATTGTCCCGTGGGCCGGGACAAAAAGGGATTGTTTCTTAAATTTTTTTTTTTTTTTTTGAGAGGTTTTTCACTATAGGGCGCGTGCGCTCGCCAGACAGACAGAGAGAGACAGAGAGATAGAAAGCAAGAAATCAACCCCCAGGGGGGATGGTCACGCCGCAATCCCTTCTCCTCCATTCTCCTCTCAGGATCTTGGGCACGCACGCACACGCACCCAGCGTGAGTTGTAAGCCACCGGGTCTGAGACGCGAACCGCGGTCCACTACGTGGGAGTCCAGCGACATAGCCATTACGCTAACTGCTGGTTCCCTGTTTCTTAAACATTTTTACAGCCTCAATGCCAAACACTATGCCAAGTACAAAGAAGGTACTCAATGAATTTTTATTGAGTTCACACTCAATAAGAATTGTAAATATACAACTCATCAGTCTTTAGTTCTCATCCTGGGATCACCTTTTCCTTTAAAATCTAAAAACCAATGGTATGAGCTCTTTGTTTCATCTTCTCCTACTTCTAGCAAAGCCTTAAACTAGGTTCTCCTCTTCACCCCTCTTTCTGGAGTGACTGAAGGATATTGTGTCCCAGGGGTCATCTTGGCCTCCACTCGTCATGTCTAAACATGGATTACTGCTCTAAGTTTCTTGGAGGGACACTGCATGGCTTAGTTAGCTTCTCCAGGCCAGCTAAGCATTCTCAGCACCAATTCTTCCCAGGTGAAGACACTGACTCTCTTATACCTGTGATTGGGGGAGGGAGGATTCATTCTAGGTGAAAGAAACCACAGGAGCAGAGATCAGAACCATGAAGGTACTTTGTAGAAAAATTGTGAGAGATTCAAGTACCAATTAGAAGTTTTCAGATTGGAGGGTGAGTAAGATCCTTTCTAGTGCTTATACCTACTCCATCTATAAGTCTAGGGGTGACTAGAATTAACAGGTGTATATAAAGTAAGAGGTGATCTCTTTCTCTGGGCTCGGACCTACATGAAGATGATAAGGCTAAACGCATAAAGAAGGCCAGAATTGTGGGTAAATGCAAGACCCGCTAGGCGCCTTCCTTTGGAAAATGGTGAAGAAAATTGAAATCAGCCAGCACACTGAGTATACTTGCTTCTTCTGTGGCAAAGCCAAATGAAGAGACAGGCTATGGAGATCTGGCACTGTGGTTCCTGCATGAAAACAGTAGCCAGTGGTGCCTGGATCTACACCACCACTTCAGCTGTCACAGGAAAGTCTGCCATCAGAAGACTGAAGGAACTGAAAGACCAGTAGATGTTCTACAGACATTTGGAATATCACTAGCCTACAGTAAATGGGTTAATTTATGTAACAAAAATAATAATAATAAACTAATAGATTATGGAAAATCTTTCTAGGCTTTTTCTATAATCTTATATTACTTTTGGTTTGCCAACTTTTTCTTTCTTTGAAGTTTTTGCCACAGGGTGCATGCTCACCAGAGACACAGAGATAGAGGAAAAGTGAGAAATCACTTCCTAGGAGGGATGGCCATGCCACAATCCCTTCTCCATTCTCCTCTTGGGATTTTGGGCACACAGGCACATGCACCTGGCATGATTTTCAAGCTACTGGGTCCAGGACTCAAACCGCAATCAGCCATATGAGAATCCACTTCCTTTAACCACCATACCACCTGCTGACCCCAGATTGCCAATTTGTAATAGAAATGGTTCCTCTGAGCCATGTCATCAGAATAAAAGAAAGACCAGAAGAAGAAAAAACTCTTGCCTCTTGGTGAAATTAGAGATGGGGTTATTGTTAGTATTCATATTAGTATTTTTGCTTTTTTATACATTTCTGCATATCCCAAAGTTTTTTTACAAGGATCATATACCATTTTATGATAAATCTAAGTAAAAGCTATAATATTCAGAATTCTTAAAGCAAACTCTAAGGAAGACCTTGGATAACAAATTGAAAAAATCATCAATTAGCAAACCTAGCCCTTTCTAATGCACATTAGCTCAGAATTCAGAGTTTACCAAGAAGGTAGTTTGGTCCCAAAAACATTACTGCCAAAAACTGGAGAGAGAGACCAGCAGGTAGTGTAGTGATTAAGGCACTGGATTCCCACATGGCTGACTATGGTTCAAGTCCCAGACCTGGTGGTTTGCTTTCTCACTTTCCCTCTCTCTGTCTTTGGAGATCACACATGCCCTATTACAAACTCAAAATAATAATAAATATTTGTTTAAAAAAAATCTGCAGAGAATGGCAGTGACGATTAGGTCAGGCAATGGTGCCATGATAATGAAACTGGATTCACATGAGGACCTAGGTTTATGTCCCGGCACCTCCCTGTGATCCAGGCTGGAGGCTGCAGGTATATCCTGGTGTAAGGATGCTGTTGAGGTGCTTCTCTCTGTCTCCCCCACATAAATAAATAAATAAACTTTTAAAACATGGCAATGATCAAGTGAACATTTAAATCTCAAGAGTTGGGGGCCATCAGGTGGCGTGGTGGTTGAGAGCTCTGGACTCCTACATGGCCAACCATGGCTCAAACCCCAGACCTGGCAGCTTGCTTTCTCACTTTCTCTCTCTCTCGCCCTCTCGCTCTGTCCCTCTCTGGCCAAATTTAAATAAATAAATAAATAAATAAATAAATAAATAAACGAACAAAGTTAAATAAAATAATTTTTTAAAAAGAAGGTCTTGGGACCAGCAGTTAGCGTAATGGCTATGTCCTTGGACTCCCACGTAGTCGACCGCGGTTCGAGTCCCGGACCCGGTGACTTAAACTCATGCTGGGTGTGTGTGCGTGCATGCCCAAAATCCCAAGAGGAGAATGGAGGAGAAGGAATTGCAGTGTGGCCATCCCCTCTGGGGAGGTGATTTCTCGCTTTCTATCTCTCTGTCTCTCTCTGTCTGGCGAGCACACACACCCTATAGTAAAAACCTCTCCAAAAAAAGAAAAGAAAAAAAAGAAGGTCTTTAAAATCTAAATATTTGTGTCTCCTCATCCTATCTCCACACTCGCCTACCCTGAGAAGGGTGTAGAGACAATAACATTTCTTTGGAAAATCCTCGCAGAAGTCAATACAAACAAGATAGCATAAAGAGTGTCAGTTCACCTCGAAAACACATGTTTTAGGAGAGAAGTCAGGGAAGAAGTGGTATCTGTGTGCAAAGAGCAATAACCACACCTCCAGGCTAGCTACCAATCATACCTTAAAAAGAACCTGGATTGAAGATTCCAAACAAGTGTAGCTCACTCTAGAGAAAAAAGTTTAAAATGATGTGCTACTCAGAAAGAAAGATTTCAAAGAGATATGAAAAAAGAAGTCATGGAGGTAGAAATCTGGTCTGCCCCATGGGGTGAAAGAAATCCTTCACAGACTTGGGAATCGTCATCAAGATTAATGTGGACGCACATGGAGAGCATTCAGAAGATGGAAGCATCAACGTGAAACACCTGAGAGAACTTAAAAGGTGACAAAACAATGCCAGGAAATGAGAAGACAATGGAAGGGCCAATGTGATCATTCAAAATGAACGCGTGGAGAAGGCAAAGGTCGATGGTTAGATGGAAAGAGCTGCCAGTGGGAAGAGCTGGGTGAAGGATGAAGTGAGCACAGGGGCAGAGGAAAGGGAGCATTGAATGAAGAGGTCACCGTACCATGTGCGACCTTCATGAAGGAACATGGCCAGCAATTCTTCAGGATGGAAAAGAAATTTCCTGTTTGTTTTAAGTACCATGGCTGTGTTCATTCATAGCTAAGGTCCTAGCTGTCAACTGTACCCCATATCAGAACACGTTGATATAGATATAAAAGAAATTTCAAAATAATTAAGTCAATGGATTTGAGCCATATGTCTGAGTCTTAAAGCAAGAAAGACCATCACATGCTCAGAGAAATATTTTCTTAGGAAACACGGTTTAGTAAACCAAAGTTTCCAATACTATGAAAATATACTAGGGCGTTGGGCTTGGTCATTCTGGGATTTCCCTGCCCTGAAATCCAAACTGATAGAAAATCCCTGAAAGTTGTATTAAGGGATTCCCACTTATACGGAGAGCGTTGGAGAAAGAGATCTGCATATTGAACCGGGAAACAAAGTGAAAACACTTTTTCTTTATACCCTTGGATGAGAGAGAGGGAGGCTGAATAGGCCTGAAATACTAAGAAAGGCTGGGCTTAACTAAAGATAAAATGAAGGTTGTACCACAGCAACATAGAAACTTCCAACACACAATCTTTTAACTGATTTTATACTCTAACATGATTTTTCCAATCTATTTGCATGGAAGTGAGATCTATTCATTTCACATCACTCATGGAATAGCATATACAAAAGAAGCTGAGTAATAACATACACAGATGTAGCGGGAACAATGTTAAGCACATAACTGGTGCTTAAGAGACATACTCATATACTCATTCATTCATTTATTCAATGTGTATTGACTATCTGCTATATGCAAGACACTATTCTAGACACTGAGAATTCAGCATTATAAAAAAAGAAAGCAGCCCCCATGGAGCTTATATTCCAATGGGGAAGACAGGTCAATATCCAATACCATGTATAGCAAAGTCAGAGAGCAATAAGTGCTATGAGGAGAATAACCAGATTAAGAGAATGGAGAGTGACTGGGGCTTTTTTAGATAGGCCTGTCAGGGAGGCCTCTCTAAGGAGGTGGCATTCAAGCAGAGACCTGGATGAAGTGAGAAAGCCAGCCACATGTATATTTAAGGAGTCAGGCAGAAAGTAAGAATAGTAGATTGGAAGCCCTAAGTCAAGAACCACAGGACAGAAGTGAGGCTGGATCAGAATGAGAGAGAAGAGCAGCAGGGGAAACAAGAATTAGAGAGGGAAGTGAAGACCAGGTCATGGTGCCTTTGTGGGCATGGAAAGGACTTGGGATAGTGTTACAAATATAGATATCAGAAGAAATTTTAAACTAAATCAGTGGATTTGAGCCATATGCCTGAATCTTAAAGCATACACACACACACACACACACACACACCCTTTATCATAAATAATTTTTAAAACAGAAATGTGTCTGCAACCATCAGGTTGCACAGTGGTTAAGGTACTGTACTCCCATAGGGCCAACTGCAGTTGGAGTCCCAGACCCAGTGGCTTGAAACTCACGCTGGGTGTGCATGCCATGTGTGCCCAAAATCCCAGGGGTAGAATGAAGGGATTGCAGTGTGGCTGTCTGCCCAGGGGATAATTTCTCACTTTCTTCTTCACTATCTCTCTGTCTCTCTGGTGAGCCTACACATCCTATAGCAAAAACCTTTAAAAAAAAAAAAAAAAAAAAAAAAAAAAGTAGAAATGTGTCTTCCTTAGCACTCTCACATCACATGAAGTAATTTTTACTCAAGCTCCTTGTACGTTTGGTATCAGTGTTGCTTGCAGCCACTTTCTGGGTCACTTCTCACAAATTTCCAGAGCACACTGTTTTTACCTCCATCTAGACCTTTATCTAATCCACATATAATGCTGTCACTGAGTCATTTATTCTAAGTCGCACTACCCACTGGTAAGGGTTCCAGTTTGAAAGGAACACTTACATACAAACGTAGATTCCTTGACAGCAAAGACATTGTCTTATTAACAATTGTGTGCCCAGTGCCTAGAACAGGGGTCAGTAAACTACTACTCAGGGCTTCACACCATGAAAGACCATGAAAGCTCTCACAACTTCCTTTGCTGCCTCCGAGGATACTTCAGTCTAGGGAACATCACTCCTAGGACTGTCTTCTTGCACAAATTGCTGCTAAATTAAGCTTTTGTAAATAAAGTTTTATTTAAATAGAGCCACGCCTATCCACTTCTGCATTGTCTATGGCTGCTTTTAATAGCAGAGCTGGTTGTGACAGAGACCAATCAGCTTGCAAAGTTTAAAATACTATCTGGCTCTTTACAGAAAAAAATGTGCATAGCTTAGCACATAGTAGGCACTCAAAAAAAAAAATTATTGACCAAATGGCCATAAGACAGCTCCCTATTTTCCAAAGGCTAATTTAGAGAAAGGAAGCAAAACCTTATCTTCTGCAGTATTTGTTGATTCCATCTTCAAGCGCCCCTACACTGGCCTCTTCTAGTGGCTCTTTTCAGGCACTAAGTGGCATAAAAGCCTTTCTGTCTAATTCTTAAGGGAGCATTTTCCAAGGCAACTCTCCCTCCACACCACGAATAACACTAAAGACATTACTTCTCTATTCTGTGCATCCATTTTCCACAACTCGAAAACAGAGTGTTTGTGGAACTCGTGGGTCAAGTGTTTTCAGAGAGAAGGCACTGCAGTCAGAGTGTTTGACTTTTATAAATGGAAAAAGCACGGGGCAGGAAGGTGGGAAGCCCATCTACACATGGAGGGGTGGAAGGGCTGCCCCCAGCCGGTGCAGCCACGGTGGTGAGGCCATGGGAAGACAGCACCTTTGGAAAGGGGGCTTTCCTCAATGTTTTCAAGCCATGGTTACAAGAGCATGCTTTGAATGGGGTCCCAAAACTGTGTTCTATTTTCTGTTCCAGAACAATGTACACAGTTTTCTGCTCTTGCTAGCGCATGCAGGATCTTTCAGAAAAGAGCTCCTGCCAGCACTCCAGCGGAGGCACTTTGTGAAGATTTGCAGGTTGCTCAGCCCTGCTAAGGCTGTTGGCAGCAGCACTGCTGGATAGAAAATCACCTGAAAGAACTCTACCCTCAGAAACTGACAGGACGGTGATTGTTTTATTTCTTCTGCTAGAGCAAAGTGGAAATCACTTCCCTCTGTGGAGAGGGAATCTAGTCTGGGGTAGGAGGCAGAGAACCTGCATTTGTAAAGGCTCCCAAGTGTCCTGTTTCACTCTTTTGTCTTGTGCCTCCTTGAAAAGAGCAGAGAGAACCGAGCTGACCCATTTTAAAGTATTTTAGCAGCAATTTGTGCAAGAAGACAGTCCTAGGAGTGATGTTCCCTAGACTGAAGTATCCTCGGAGGCAGCAAAGGAAGTTGTGAGAGCTTTCATGGTCAAATCTGAAGACCTGAGGGCATGGCCCTGTCCTGGACCAGCCCCACTCCAGGCAAACTTCAGCATGAGAAGGAAAGAAGCCTTCTCCAAAAGCCATGGCTGGGAAGCAAACCTCACTTTTCTTGTTCATCACTATCGCATGATGGTGCTCCGTAAAGGAACTCATAATAAATGCAGAGCAGCTGGGACTCGGCAGGCAGCCCAGGTGTGAGTCTCCTAAAGCAGACCAAGACAAGGTGCAGGCAGGGTGATTGGGAGACACAGGAAGTAGCAATGGACAAGCAAAGAAGTGAGACTGGGAAAAGTGAGAAGCCAGTGAAGGGTCTGCTACCAAGCCAGCTACCTCTGAGGATGGCTGAAGCTTAGCCCCAGAGAGAATTCTGGGACAAGGTGTGAAGCAAGAGCTTCTGTGCACCCCACGCAAGGGAGCTGCAGTCAGCAACTGACATCCAGCCAATGCTGGATGGTGTTAGTTCCCCCAACACCCCAGCTGGGTACCAACAGCACCCTCAGGCTAAAACATGCAGATACTGGTAACTAGAAGTGGCAAACTCACCTCAGTAGGATGAGCTTCAATGGATGTGAGTGGCACACCCACGACACCTGCTGCAGAGTCTCTCAATAAAAGCTTCCCTCTTAAACTTTTATGGCATAGGTTGAGCTGCCATATGTTTGGGTAGGTTAAACTGCCATACAAATTCCGTGTGATTAGTGTTTAAGTTGTATATTTTTTTAAAAAATATTTTGTAAAAAAATAAATAATAGAATAAAAATAAATACTAGTGGAATTGAAAAGAAGTTTCCTCTTGTCTTTCCTTCCCTGCCACGGCTATTCCTTCGTGTACTTAGAAACAAGAACTTCCCTGGGATGAAGTCATACACCTACCACATTCAGGTGGCCCATTATCTTTGGAGTGGTCTTACCTCTGAGGAAGTTCTCACATTGTAAACCCAGCCTCCCCAGCGTAAAGCACAAAAACCCAACCTCCTGGCAGTGAGGACGAAGATGTGAGGTTCTGGCTCTGCCAAGGAGGCACGCTAAGGTGACAGCATGTTTCAGAAACACTCTGTATAGGAGAGGCTGAGGCCAACATCCCTGAGTCCTGGGACAAGGACAGGCAGTTGTCAGTGGGCAGAGGCAGCAACATCCATGGAAGTTTTCTGGGAGTTTAGGGTAGAATTTCTGATGCAAAAGTAGCAACAGAGGTAGTGGCCGTAGCAACTGCAATCACTGTGGTTTCCTGGCATCTGGGCTTCAACAGCTTCAGGGCTTTTCCTCCCGGGCTAGTTTCTGCAACTTAATGTGGATAATCCTCCTGGAAGCTTGACCCCAAGTGTTTCTCCTCTCTTTAATATCCTCCATGTCAGGGACCAGCAGTTAGCATAATGGCTATGTCTCTGGACTCCGATGTAGTCAACCACGGTTTGCGTCCCGGACCCGGTGGCTTAAAACTCACGCCGGGCGCGTGTGCGTGCGTGCCCAAGATCCCGAGAGGAGGATGGAGGAGAAGGGATTGCTGCGTGGCCACCTCCCCTGGGGGGTGATTTCTCGTTTTCTGTCTCTCTGTCTCTGTCTGTCTGGTGAGTGCACGCGCCCTATAGCAAAAAACCTCTCCAATAAATAAATAAATAAATAAGTAAGTAAGTAAGTAAAAATATCCTCCATGTCAGCCCCTTTCTTGCTTACACTAACAAGTGTAATCCGTTCATCACAACTACAGCCACAACTGCACAGGTGGGAAAAATAAATGAAATGGTGTGCATTTTCTATAAGCATAAAGAGGGTTTTCTATAAGCCATCTCAAGCAAGACATAGGTTTCAAGTCGCTGGGAGACCATTTTAAACAACTTAAAGAAAGAACAATTCCAGGAACTACAACACGCAGTACCAGAAAGTCCTATCTTAGTACCAATGAGATACGAGAACTCTTTGTAGTCATTTAAAAGAAAATGTACTTAAGTCAGCCATGTTCTCACTAAATTTACCTTTAATGGTTTTAATTCTACTATAAATATGAGGGGGCTTCAAAAAGTTTGTGGGAAATGGGATTTATATAGATTTATTTTGGTGTAAAAATCATTTTAAATCTATGCATATTTTCATGATATGCATTTTTTATTAGTTTTTTGAAGACCTCTCATACCACTGCCAACTGCCAACATAAGAGAACCATCATCTTTACTTTTTTCTAGTTTAATGTGAGTCAGATGAAAACTTGAGAAGAGGCAAAAATATTAATATCGTATGTAATATAAGAGAACTGTTTCCATGGCACATAGACATGAAAAGTACTTATTTTAAAATACACAAAACACCTTACTGCCAGTTTCCCTTCTATTCCTAGGCTTTTTTTTTTTTTTTTGGAGAGGTTTTTGCTATAGAGCACGTGCGCTCGCCAGAAAGACAGAGAGACAGAAAGTGAGAAATCACCCCCCAGGGGGGGTGGCCACACCACAATCCCTTCTCCTCCATTCTCCTCTCGGGATCTTGGGCCCACATGCACGCACACGCGCCTGGCGTGAGTTTAAGCCACCGGGTCCGGGAATCAAACCACGGTCGGCTACATGGGAGTTCAGCGACATAGCCATTACACCAACTGCTGGTCCCTCTATTCCTAGACTTTTGAGGCCAAAAGAAGTCAGAAACACATTCTCAGATCTGTAGCTCAAAGGTCAACAGGAGAAGGAAATGACATAGGGATGGCGGAGGTGAGGGGTGAGGTTTCAAGATGACAGTGGCTGAGTAAATGACCAAGAGGCTGACGTGAAGGCCCCTACCAAGTGAAAGAGCCCAAGAATCATCCCCTCACCACTTCTTGCAGACCAGGGAGTCCAGCAGAAGTGAGTTTTTTGTTTTGTTTGCAATGAGTAAGTGAACCATATACATTATCAATATCATCTACCAAGAGTGGGAAATTTATGAACTCTAGAGACCCAACTCCAAAGGAAATCCAGAAGAGAGAATTCAAAAAGAACAGAAAACAATGCATGATGGAACAAGCTGCAGTTTTGAAGATAAAGGATGCCAAACAGATTATCCAGGACATGGAAAAATTGGATGAAATAGAGTTTAACCCAGTTTGACAATCACAATTAAATGAGAAAGTACTGAAAAACAAGAGTAAGAAGTAGCAAGAAACATCTGAAAATAATCTGTAATGAGAAGAACAATCCAGCTATTTCCAAGGAATTGAGAAAGCTAGAATATGAAAAGAGGGCTCAACTTAGCCAGTATTTTGATGCTGTCAGGAGTGCCCCTGATGGGATCAGCAGTTAGCGTAATGGCTATGTCGCTGGACTCCCACGTAGTCGACCACGGTTCATGTCCCGGACCCGGTGGCTTAAAACTCACGCCGGGCACGTGTGCGTGCGTGCCCAGGATCCCGAAAGGAGAATGGAGAAGGGATTGCGGCGTGGCCATCCCCCCTGGGGTGTGATTTCTCGCTTTTTGTCTGTCTCTGTCTGTCTGGCGAGTGCACACGCCCTATAGCAAAAACCTCTCCAAAAAAAAGAGTGCTCCGTGACCATGGTAATGCTCCAAAACCAAAGAGGCCTAAACTCTCATAACAGCAAAAGGGGGTCTTCTCTCTTTCTGAAAGAAGAGTGCTGGTTGCCCCCTCTATAACTCTTATTTTGAACAGGACCTTCACCCCTAAAAATGCTAAACAGCTTCATCCAAGACACCATCTAGCAAATGGCTTCGAAACAGGCTGAAAACATCTTGCTGCTCCAGAGGGTACAATATTCATGCCTTCCTCCAAAAGACCCACACCCCTCACCTTCACCCTGAAGGACAATGCCCTTTCTCAGCATGAAGCAGCTCCAGAAGACTGGTGATCACCAATAATCCCTTGTCCCACCCTCACTCCATCTTTTTTTTTTTTTTTTAAATAAAAGGCTGGGAATGTTAGATTAGCCCCTGAATGGCCTTTATGTAATTTCCCAGCAGAAAATAAGGAGATGGTTACAGAGCCCTTCGGCCAGAATCTTCCCTTACAGACACCCATAGATGGGTTGATAAGATCACAGTGGCCAATAAGCTCATCAAAGTATGAGCTTATGACCCTACCCTCCACCCCTCCCATACATTGTAAATACAGTAGGGTGGGCTGAAGCACCTCCAGCTTCAGAAGCTTGGGTATGCCTTCTCTCAATAAATTTTCCTTTTCCTCTTAAAAAAGAATGCTCAACATGTGGAAGTGGACAGTATTCCTCTGCCATGTATGCCACATGCTCCTTCCAACATGTTGGTCCAGGACATTCCACTTCCGAGAGCATAGCCACCCTCCATCCTTAGAGTAACCTCTGCCTATGGACCTCCAACTTGGAAAAAAAAATTGAGAGAGGTTATTGCTATAAGGTGTGTGTGCTCGCCAGAGAGACAAAGACAGAAAGCGAGAAATCACCCCCAAACGTGAATGGCCGCATGGCAATCCCCTCTTCTCCATTCTCCTCTTGTGATTTTGGGTGTGCACACACATGCCCCTGGTGTGAGTTTTAAGCTACTGGGTCCAGGACTCAAACCTCAGTCAACTACATGAGAGTCCAGCGATGTAACCATTATGCCATCTGCTGGTTCCTAACTTGGACAATTTCTATACTTCCTCTTCTTGGACATGATGTTCCATGTTTGCCTCCTGTCAGGAACGTCCTGCCCTCCGCCAGCCCACCTCCCCCTCGGGTTTTGCAATGTATGGTGGTAAAGTGGGCTTTGCCTTAGACCTTCCCCCTCAAAGTTGTGAAGATGGCAGTTACCCCAAGCGCACAGATCAAGGTAAACATGACGACAGTACTGACAACAGTGACAGGTCAGACGGAGAGAGCTGGGGGATGAATTTGTGCAGTGATGATAGCAAGAGGGTCAACAATGAAGGGGGAAACGTCAGCTCTGAGTGTACGATCTGCAGATACCGGGGAAAATCAAGAAACTGACTCCTCTTCAAGCCATGATGCTTCGAACTGCAAGCTAGGAAATCCCAGAGGAGGGATGAGAAGTCGAGGAATTTTCACATGATGAGGGTTCTGAAGCAGGAACGCAACTGCAGAAACAGCACAAGGAGGAATCTCATTCTGGTGGCACATTTGCTTCTTCACACGGCAGGCTCCCACATAGCCTGTTCCTCCTTCTCAGATACAGGCACCTCCCAGCCAGGACCACCTCCTCTTGGGCCTCCTTCTGATCCACCTTGATAGCCTCCTGGGTCCCCTTCAGGAGCTCAATCCCTGACACTACCTGGAATGGCAGCACTCCAACGGCCTTTACCCCAACTTTTACCTCCAGGACCACCACCAGGCCAGCACCCTGGCCCTCCTCCTCAAGGAACCCCACCAAGACTGCCTCCCCCTGCACTTCCAGGGATCCCTTCACTTCACCTTGGCATGGTATGCCTACCTTTGGTGCCTCCTCTTGGACTTGTCCCACCTGGGCTTCCCCACCAGTTCCTTTGCCCAACCCACAGTGCTTGGGTTGTTTTTCGTTGTTGTTGTTTTTTGTTTTTGTTTTTGTTTTTTAAGTTTTTTTTTTTTTGGGGGGGGGGAGGTTTTTGCTATAGGGCGCGTGCGCTCGCCAGACAGACAGAGAGAGACAGAGAGACAGAAAGCGAGAAATCACCCCCCCAGGGGGGATGGCCATGCTGCAATCCCTTCTCCTCTATTCTCCTCTCGGAATCTTGGGCATGCACGCACACGCGGTGTGAGTTTTAAGCCACCTGGTCCAGGACGCAAACCGCAGTCGGCTACATGGGAGTCCAGGGACATAGCCATTATGCTAACTGCTGGTCCCTTGTTGTTGTTTTTCAAGAATTATTTATTTTAATTTTATTCATTCATTCATTCATTTTAATTTGACCAGAGACAGACCACAGAGAGAGAGAGAAAGAGAGGGAAAGTGAGACAACAAGCCACCAGGTCCAGGACTCGAACCATGGTCAGCCATGTGGGAGTGTCCAGCACCCCAACCACCATGCCACCTGCTGGCCCCAACAACCCAGGGGTTTTGAGTGCCCCATCCAACTTGATTCAGCAATCCAAGGCAGATGATGCAAATGCTGCCACCACTAAAAAGAAAGCCATGGCGACCCTCAGCGCCAAGCCACAGATCACTAATCCCAAGGCAGAGATGACTCCATTTGTGCCCACTGCACTCAGGTGCCTCAGGAGGATAAAGGGGCCCCCAAATCTTGTCCTTCTGTTCCTATCTCAGTACAGACTAAAGAGGATGTTTATGAAGGTTTCATAAAAGAGATGGAAAGGTTACTGTGACAGCTTCGATGCCAGAACAGGCTTCTCTTCACAACAGTGGTTCTTGGAAACAGCAAGTTGAAAGAGCTATTTCCACTGTCAGGGTTTTTTCTAATTTCAGTTCAAGGAATACCTAAAGTTTAGCCTTGTTCAGAATTTACTGCATATAGGAGAGGGTATTTCATCAAGCAGATTGGTTATTGAAGGAGTGCTGCTAACATCCATTCCCTTTCTCACCGCCATTTTCATCCCATTTCTTCCCCCTCCTCCAGTTCTTTGGAAATTTGTGATCGGGGGGGAATCTTAGTTTCTTAATTGTTATGATGCTTTTCCTGTATGCTATAGACACAGGAGAAGAGATGCCTGAGGGGACAAAAAATTTAAAAGTGTATTGCATCTTGCCTTTCCTGTTTCAGCTATTTCTAATATTTTCCTGTAAATATTTTGTAAGATTTTACTTGTAGGGAAAGGGATCACAATGTCACTTCCTAATACAAACCTGGATATGTGGGAAGAAAATGTACAATTCTTTGATTAAAAGTATTTCCGGGTGCTTTGGATGGGGACCAGCAGGTGGTGTGGTGGTTAAAGAGCTGGACACTCCCACATGGCTGACCACTATTCAAGTTCTGGACCTGGTTGCTTACTAACTCTCTCTCTCTCTCTCTCTCTCTCTCTCTCTCTCTCTCTCTCTCTGTGTGTGTGTGTGTGTGTGTCTGGTCAAATTAAAATAAATGAATGAATAAATAAAATTAAAATTAAATAATTATTTTTTTTAAAAAAAGTATTTTCCACTGACCTACACTTGGAGTGTTCCATGAAAAGAAAATAAAAATATTCTACATTAAGATAAAATAATGTCATCAGGAGAAACTCCACCCATGTTCTTTCCTTTCTTTGTGAAAATGACAGTCCCCTTTCAAGGGCAATAAATTCATCTTCCTCCAGCACTTGACAGACATTCTGCATGTACTGAGTGGCAAGTGCAGCAATGATGATGATTACATGGTTATCAGAAACCTTTTAGGGGGCACTGGGGCTTCCTAGTACTGTATTAACATCCTTTTAAAAGAATTCTTTATTTAATTTAATTTTTTTTTTTTTAATTTGACCAGAGAAAGAGGGAAAGTGAGAAAGCAAGCCACCAGGTCCAAGACTCAAACTACGGTCAGCCATGGGAGAGTCCAGTGCCCTAACCACCACACCACCTACCAGCCCCAAGTACTGTATTAACATCTTGCCTTATTTTACTTATCAGTCTTAAACACTTCAATATTCATAATTCTCTTTGAAGATTACCGGGAAATCTTATAAACAGACCACAACAAACACGGCATTTGATGAATAAATCTGGTCATACTGCATAGGGAATCAGACTTGAAACAGGCTAGCCTAGTCATCAGGAAAGACCCTCTAATTATAACCTCATCTTTCACAGTTGGGCAAGTCACTTAATGTCTCTGAGAACTATAAAATGGGGTCACGGGGACCAGCGGATGGTGTAATGGCTACGTCACTGGACTCCCATGTAGTCAACTGAGCTTTGAGTCCTGGACCCAGTGGCTTAAACTCATGCCAGATGCGTGTGCATGCATGCCCAAGATCCCGAGAGGAGAAAGGAGGAGAAGGGATTGCAGCGTGACCATCTCCTCTAGGGGGTGATTTCTCACTTTCTCCTCTCTGTTTCTGTCTTTCTGGCAAGTGCACGCACCCTATAGCAAAAACCTCTCAAGAAAAAAAAAAAAAAAAAAAAGAATAAAATAGGGTCACAATACCTACCATACAGGGTTGTTGTAAGGATTAAATGAGATACTACATACAGTAAGTAAAACATGCCTGGCATATAATAAAATCTCAATTAATGATAGTTGTTGTTATCCTTTTTTAAATTTAACTGCACCTGTGGGTTCATACATGATTATTTTCAAATAAATATTTATTGTATATCAGCATGAGTGAGGTTGTTTTCTTTTCTCTCGTTTTCAAAGTTTCAGTTTCACATTATCTCCCCCTCTTTGTCCTGAGCAATTGTCATCATTTCATTAAACTCTTGTGTTGACGACTGCTCCACACGTTTTAACCGCTGCCAGAGCATTTTCTCTGATGATGCGAGGAGCATGCCAGCCCACCTTTAATGTCCCAAAGTGATTTCTCATTGCCCTGTGGATCGACTCACTCTTAGTCACTTGCAGCATTATTTTAGTTCTCTTCCTACATTCATCCTTCCATTCCTCAACAAGGTATCACAAAGTTTGGGGGGCTTAAAATACACTTCTCAGCTTCCTTAGTTAATAAAGTGTACTTGGGGCCAGTAAGAGGCACAGTGGCTAAGGGCACTGGACTCCCACATGGCCAGCTGTGGTTCAAGTCCCAGATCTGGCGGCTTGCTTTCTCACTTGCCTTCTCTCTCTCTCTCTATCTCTCTCTCTCTGGTCAAATTAAAATAAATGAACAAATAAATAAAGTTGAATAAAATAATTCTTAAATAAATAAAGTGTACTCAGGGGAAGGAAACCTGTGAAATTCTTAATGATACCAGTGCTTCAAGCCCAAGAGTCATCAAATGCCCCCAACCCTGGTCCAGATCTAGGTAGGATTCTACCACGATCCTACCATACTTTTTCTATTTGTATTGTTTTAAATCTGCCAGAGGGTATATGTGCTCGCCAGAGAGAGAGAAATACCTCTCACAATGGGAAATCACTAGGCTATAATCACTTCTCCTCCATCTCTCCATCCTTTCAGAATTTGGGGCATGCACACATGCACACATGCACACACACACAGCACGTTTTCCAAGTCACTGGACCTGGGACTCGAACAAGGCAGTTTGACCATGTATAATCTAGCTCCCTTAATCTCCAATCCGTAGACTGCCGCTGCTTAAGGACCCGTGCTGCCATAACCTACTCTCCACTCTCATCTTCACAGCACACACATGTGCTCCTGGCAAACTGTTTTGGCACATGATAGGTCCACAAAAAACGTTAGCATATTTTTTTAATTACTTATTTATTTATCCACTCATTTATTTTTTCATTTGACCAAAGAGAGAGAGAGGGAAAGTGAGAAAGCAAGCCACCAGGTCCGGGACTCAAACTGTGGTCGGCTATGTGGGAGTGTCCAGCGCCTTACCACCACGCCACCTGCTGGTCCCATGGTTTGCATATTTTTTTAAGTTAAGGAATCTTCTCTTTGCCTTTAGAATGTGACAGGTTACTTTATCCTAAATTTCTTGCTTCTTCAGAGCTCAGTACACAAAGGTAGCCAATGAAAATTCCTACAAAGATGTATTCTTGGCACCAGAAGCAATAATGCCTTAAATAAAGCCCACAGTTACCTTCATACAGTCAAGCAACCATCCCAAGACAATTCCACTGAACTGCAGAAAATTCCACAGAGTCCCGGATGTTTGAGATGAGAAGGACCGCAGGAGGACACATTGCCCAACCCTTTCAATTGATAAACGAAGAAATAGGGCAAGAGAAGGAAAAGTGACTTGCCCATGGAGCATCCAGATGTCCCTTCCAAGAAGAGCCCAGAGGCCCTACTAGGGACCAGCTAAGTTAGCGTAATGGATATGTCGCTGGACTCCCACGTAGACGACTGCGGTTCGAGTCCCGGACCCGGCGGCTTAAACTCACGGCGGGCGCGTGTGCGTGCGTGCCCAAGATCCCGAGAGGAGAATGGAGGAGAAGGGATTGCGGCGTGGCCATCCCCCCTGGGGGGTGATTTCCTGCTTTCTATCTCTCTGTCTCTCTCTGTCTGGCGAGCGCACGCGCCCTATAGCAAAAACCTCTCCAAAAAAAAAAAAAAAAAAAGAAGAGCCCAGAGGCCCCAGCCTCTTTCTACTTAGTCTTACCTATTCACATGGCCTGAAGAAGGTGAACCCCTCTTAAAGGTGTTTGGACTCCAACCTCCCCAGGCCGTTGGGAATTCTGAGTGAAGCCAGCAGCAGGCTTTCCCCCGCAGTCCTGCATGATGGTGGGAATAGTGACCTCAGCTCCCTTCAGGCCCCCTCACATCTCCATATCCTCCCCTCCCCACAATCAATCGTTTCTATGCCTTCATTTATCACCCCAGAACTTGACAGTGAAGCCAGGAGGGAAGGCTGCCTTGACTGGGCGGGCTCCGCATGGCTCTTCCTGCACGTAATCTCTGGGTAATGATTCCTTTTGCCAGAAGCCCAGCTCCCGAAATAGTGCAGCACATTGGCGGAGGTCCAGGAGCTAATAGGGACGGCTGTGTTGTGTCTCATGCTTCACTTTAACTGAGCTAATTTAGAATTTACCTGACCAAGAGTACCGTAAAGTGTACTCCTAAAGATGAGATTGTTAATTACCACAGGATGGCTTGCCTGTGCTTGGCAGCGGGGAGAGATGCTGGAGAGGAAAGGCTGGTTTCCAGAAATAATCCTTCCCTTTGCACCCAACAGGAATTGAATGTGGGAAAGGGCAAAAGGGCTGGACAAAGAAATTCGCCCACAAGAACTAAATAGGGTTATAATTAGTTTGTGTGTTTGCAGGTGTCATCTTTCACCCTCTGCCTGCAAGGAAACTGCGAGTAAGCTGGAATCCTTTGTGTCTCTTGGAGAAGGGCACTGAGATCCTTGGGGTGTTCAAGGAAAAGCTGGAAGTGAGATGACTGCTAGGAGCAATGCAAGCAAAGTCTCTACGGTGCAGAAAGGCTCTGATGCAACGACCCCCACGTATAACGCTGTTTACTGACAGCAGCTCCCCCAGCTGTTGCAGAGCTGCGCGAGTCTCCTAATTAGTGAGAGTTGTCAGCAGTCCCATTATAATCCCCAGTTGAGTGAGCTAAGTGTTTATCTCAGCCACTTCAAGTCACAGCCTCGGAAAGGCAGCCTTGAGTGGCCGTCTCAATTTGTTTTTACCCTGTGGCTGATTCTAACCACCTCCAAGCTTCATATTCATCTCCCACGTATATTTAAGCAGAGCCATCTCATATGAAAGGGGATTCCCATGGCTCTTTCATTGCTGAGATGCCTCCCATTTTACAAAAATGTTCTCCCTCGGCACTCTCTCTCCACATGTGTCTAAGAGACAAGTTATCCGTTCCGTTTGAAGTATTTCCTCCTGCCATTTCATTTCCCTTTAGCTCATGCTGGTTCCATATGCTGGGTCTGGACCTCACTGCAATGGTTCTGAGTATGCAGGAATTTGCTCCCCCTTCTCTTGCTGTCTCCAGCAAGCCAGGGTAATCTTGCATCGTAATCAGGTGTTCTGCGAACCCACCCTAGTCGTGTTCTCTATTATATCTGTTCATTCATGAAACCCTTTTGGAATGGAAACTGTGTAAGATATTTAATCTTCCTGTTATGCCATAAACCTTTGCATGCCATGATCCGCCTTAATGTGTCAGATACTTGTTAAAAGTCACAGCTGTCTTGCATTCTGGATTGGGAGAGCATTTTGAAGAGGAATAAAACTCAAACCCAATGATGTGTGTGTAACAACAGGATACGTGTGGATGCAGCCGTGTGGGCACTGCCTCCTTTCTCAGCAAGCTCTTTCTCAACAGCCACAATTGTCAGGAGACTTCCAGGATGAAGAGGGGGAGAGTTTGGGGGAGTCCTATTTTCTTGAAGCACCAGACAATACCCTGGGTGAGTATATCAAATGTCAGGCTTCCCTTAGGCGCTGTGGAGCTGACCTAAGCTTAAGTCTGACACCAGAGCCAGTAGTTTTATGAAAAGAGAGAAGCCTGAAAGGTGTAAGAAAACAGAGACCACGTTGAATCCTTTTTGAGATCCACAAAAAATTAACATTAAAGATGCTTAATGTGAATTTGCCTGCTAAACAATGTAAGGTCACTAGTGATTATCAAACCCAGTCACTTCAACTCACACAGCCATAGACCAACATTGCATCCAAGTTAAGATCAATTTTTAACCTTACTTTATGGAAATTCTCAAACATATACAAAATTTAAAAAAAGAATACTTTGGTAAACTTCATATGTCCATCACCCAGTATCAATGATAAACTCCTGGAAATTTTATTGCATTATTTCACTATACCCATTACCACCACCTTGACCCACCCACCCCTAAACTATATTAAAGCTAAATTTAGACAATTGCAAGACATCTGAACAGCTGTTTCTCCTGCCTCAGAGAGTCCGTTCTATGAATTGCCACCTCCAGTCACTGCACAGGTCTACCCCCTGCTACACCCTCGCGTCCTTCCTCAAGAAGAGTTCGTAACAGACCACAACCACCAGTCATGTCCCCTGGGAATTGCCTAAAACACAGTAGGATCCCCATCAGAAATCCAGAATGTGAAGAAGCAATTGAGGTGCCCCAAGTCAGAATAATTACCAGGTGAGTCTCATACCCTGACGGGCAGCACTGCCTGTGGCCTGCAAAGTGCCCCCATGAGCTGACACGGGGCTACATTTCCCAGTCACTAAGGCAACAGCTCAAGAGCTCCACTAGCAAAGAACCAAAGGCAAGAAATCATCATCCTTACCACAGAAAACTCAGTCTCCCTCAAAAACAAAACTAAACGCATTTAGTTTGTGAATAAGCATAGCCTTCATTGCGCAGAAATGCATACAGAATATCATACTTTGGTAGTGAAACGCCACCAAAAAATTAAAACAAAGCTTGTAATGTGGCATCAAGAGCTGAAGACTCTTATGTTCTCTACCACTACTTATATATTTAGGATTATTCTTTCTGGAATCACAATGGGAAAGCACGTCATGAAAAAAATTTTTAAATGTACTTGCATCCCCTGAAAAGTGACTTAACTTACACCCAAGAGTTATTTAAATTACATCTACAAATCCACAACGAAGGTGAATTCACAGAATACCACCTTTGGCTGACCTAACATTGACCTGAAGGTACTGATTAAGAGTGTGCATGAGCTTACGGGTGTTGATAAAAGTACAAAACAAACATCTGAAGTAGTAATGACCAATGAGAATTTCAAGGGTTTAAAAATATTCCTAAAATCACCAAGCCCCGATCTTGCCACATTAGCAGCTACGAGTATACTAAAATTATCTCCCTGAAAGGCAGGGAAAAAATCAAAGACATTCTCCACCATGAATAAAACAAGTTTGATTAGCAAAATGGGCCTATACTAAATTCCTCATCTCCCCCAACACAGCAATGGTAAATCTAACCATTAATGAGCAAATACCCATTTTTTTCAGATGACATTCTAAGAAATACACATCAGAGAGAATGTGTGTCCACAGAATAGCTAACTTGGAAAGAAGAGAAACATTTGAGATATTGGTTAGCAGGGAAAAGAAAAGAGACCTTAATCAGCCTTTGTCAATCACTACCTGAAACACAAGGAGAATGGCAATACCAGTAACCAGGCCTTGTCAGCCCAGAACGCAGGGCTGAAGGAGCCCCAAGAGTTAAAACCCTGTTTATTATGTCTGGAGGTGGTGCAATCTATATACCAATCACTGAAGTCATTTGAGGCTTGCCTGTTGCTGACAAATGTAGATGGACAGATATGTAAAGATGATGCGTCATGAACTACGGCTGATGAATTTCCTGCAGAAGCCCCGGTACTCACATCAGAGGTGTCAAGAGGTGACACAGCTACATCACACCAAGTCTGGCAGTTTAATTTGGTGTCGGCTATTAGTGTTGACTCTCAGCGCTATTGCCATTCAGTGTTTCTGCTGGCAAGGTGACACAGCTTCAGAGATTGCTAAATTTCTTTGTTGAGTGAACGAGAGGTTGCCTGGTTTGCACAGTAACCCCTTGCTGGACAACGGGAATCTCAGAGGGGCAGGGGAGGAAAGAGGAACTCAGTCCACAGTGCTTCTCTAAAACTTTCTTAAGAATCTGATGGCTTTGTTGGATAAAAACAATGTTAAGCCAGGGGTAATTTATGATGAAGGTTTGGCTTGGCTGAATTAGAAGGTACTGAGTGCATTGGCATCACAGAAATACTTCCCCTACATTGTCCCAGTGAAACCGCCAGGTTCACTCAGGAAGGAGGACTCTACTGGTTGCTCTGACCTCTGAGTATTACCCAGTGAGTCTAATTCCTTCTCCTGGCCACATGCTTATGGGACAAGGAAGCTTTGGCAGTAATTCCAAGAATACCTCAACCTTTGGGGGTGGGAGGTTCCCATACTCTACATCACTACCCCATCCCATGCCGCTGCAGGTAGAGAAGAAGGCATGATGTGCAGACCAGTGAGGCCCTGGCAGCTCCACACTGCCTAAGAGAAGACTGACATTGGCCCAGAGGATTCAGTCAAAGGCTAACGACAGAGTCTACCCCATCCTCCAGGGCAACGCCGCCCTAGAAAGTTGCCCTGGTCCACATGTGAAGCCCCCAGGAAGGTGATAAGCTTACCAGCAATTACTATTAGCATAAAGCAAAGAGGACACTCCCTGGGAGCTATATATTATATTATAAGGACTAGGGCAGATGGCAATGCTTCCTAGCACCTGCCCTGCTTTACTAAGATCCTGCTCACGGTGCTGTGCTTCTTTTATTTTAGACAATGTCATACTGGTCTACAGCTTTTTCTTCCAGTATCTCATTGAGTCTCATTTACTCACCATTTATTGAAGCCATACTCAGAAGTTCACTATGGAAGGAAGTTACATATTCCAGAATTTCACTCAACGCCATGGAATTGACTAATGCAAAATTGTCACAGTAGCATAATCCAGACTTTCTGTGATGGAAAAGAAGAGCAAATTTTCAAGGGGGATGCACATAGCTCAGTAGACTTCCTACTATAAATAAGGATGGTCCAGGATAACTAAACATTTTGAAAGAACATCTTCAGGATGACTTTCCAACCAAAAAGCCTTTGGAAAACCACATTCAGAATTACAACACTCTTGTAAGCTTTTCTTGTGACATTTTCTCCAGCTGAAAGACCGTACATTGATATTTTAGAGGTCTTATGTACCTGGTTTGCTTCTAGAACTATCTTCCTTTTACACATATTTTTAGAAAAGTTTCAGAAAGATCTTGTGAGGGATATCGGACTATTTACCTAGATATAATGTACAGAACTAGGTTAGTGATAACCCATGCTCCATGCTGAGCACCCACCTGAAATGGTGTGTTTGTTGCAAGAGCTGCAATTTTACCAAGGCAAGTACAAGAGGAGGGCATCCACCACAAATCAGCTAGGACAGTGAGGATTGGACAGACCACAGTGTGTGGTTGAAGATCCTTGGCCGGAGATGGCAAGAGTAAGTCCAGTGTGAGTCTTCAATTATTTGAGGAACTGTCTCATAAAGATAAAAGATGTTTATAGAGAACAGAGCAAAGCCCAGAAAGTGGAAATGTCAGAGAGGAAAATCTTAAGTAAGCAAGAACCCTCTATGGACTAACCTAAACTAGGATCCTTCTGGATGCTATGAATTGCCACCACAGAGACTGAGGCTGTTGTCAAAAAGTGCTTGGAGGGAACCAACAGTTAGCGTAATGGCTATGTCGCTGGACTCCCACATAGTCAACTGCGGTTCGCGTCCTGGCCCCAGTGGCTTAAAACTCACGCCAGGCGCGTGTGTGTACATGCTCAAGATCCCGAGAGGAGAATGGAGGAGAAGGGATTGCGGCGTGACCATCCCCCCTGGGGGGTGATTTCTCGCTTTCTGTCTCTATGTCTCTCTCTGTCTGTCTGGCGAGCGCACACACCCTATAGCAAAAACCTCTCAAAAAAAAAGTGCTTGGGAGGAGACTGTAGAAAAGATTTGTTCAACATATGAAGAGTCGGAATAAATTATCACTGAGGTCCCTTCCTACTCTAATGTTCCATGGTCCTGGGATCTTCTCCATGGAAACCTTGAGGAATTATAGAATAATGAAGGAATTTCAGACATTGCGTGTCCTGTCTGTGGGTGAGGAATCAATGCTCGTAGCTAATATGGTAGGAAAGGTTGAAATAAGGAAAATGACCCCCACGAGCCACTTATAACTCCTCTTTAGTCCCCTAGGTCTTCTCCTCTATTTTCAGGGAGACTTCAAGTCAGAAGCCTGGTGAGGAAGGTCGATCTTCTTCCAAACCTGACCTGATTTGGTTGGTTGATTGTTTTTTCACAAGCTCAGAAACAATACCTACCTTGTAGGAAGTTGCAGGTCAGGAGTGCACAGCTGGCACTCACGAAAAGTGGCAATCATTCCTGTCCTTCCCGCTTGCTGTTTAGGGAGCGATCTCCCAGACCACCCAATCAAACATTTGGATTAAGAAACTGACATTCAGGGAACCAGCAGTTAGCGTAATGGCTATGTCGCTGGACACCCACATAGTCGACCACGGTTCGCGTCCCGGACCCGGTGGCTTAAAACTCACGCCGGGCGCGTGTGCGTGCGTGCCCAAGATCCCGAGAGGAGAATGGAGGAGAAGGGATTGCGACGTGACCATCCCCCCTAGGGGGTGATTTCTCACTTTCTGTCTCTATGTCTCTCTCTGTCTGTCTGGCGAGCACACGCGCCCTATAGCAAAAAAAAAAAAAAAAAAAAAAAAACTCTCAAGAAACTGACATTCAGAAAGGTCAGCTGGCTATCCCAAGCTCACCCTTATATAATTAGGAGCTGAATTGGGCCTTGGGCATGGGTCTCCTTGTTCTTGATTCAGTGATCATATACCTACCAAGGACCATTTTGTCCACTGGAAATACAAATGCTGTTTTGGTTTTTCCAACAAATCAATGGCATGGAAAGAGATTTAGGAGAATCAACTAAATGCACTAGATAGAGCTTATTTGAATTCTCATTCAAAAAATACAATTGAAAAAAAAACATTCCTGAGACAGTTGGCAAAACTAAATATAAACTGGATATTAGATATTATATTTATTCAAATTACTAAATGTGATAATGGCATCAGGCATATGTAACATTTTTTCTTATCAGCTAGAAGGTATATTGAGGTATTGACAAGTGACAAAATACGGTGTCTTGGATTTGTTTTAAAATACTCCATAAAGGGCCGGCAGGTGGCATGGTGGTTAAGGACGCTGGACTCCCACATGGCCAACTGTGGTTTGAGTCCTGGACCTGGTGGCTTGCTTTCTCACTCTCCCTCTCTCACTCTGGTCAAATTAAAATAATAATTCTTAAAAAAAATACTCTAGAAAAATGGAGGGAGATAGTAGTGGATGAAATAGAACTGGCAAATATTGATAATTATTGAAGTCACGTAATGGGGACATGGGGCTTTTTAAGCTACCTTCTCTACCTTTCTATGTACTTAAGAAACATACTAACCCGGATTTAAGGCTGAACAGATGGAAAGTACAACCTCTCCCACATATAGCCAACTAATTCTGGGAAGGAGGTAGGGAAGGTGACCTGATCCTGGACAGGGCTACTCTCCCGTGTTCTCCAACACCCTCCTCAATCTTCTCCTCACTGAAGATGCTGGGGTGAGTGGGTGGGCAGGAAACCATACTGTTCCTGATACATATTTATCCATATGTTATGTCATCTTTTTTGTTCTTGTTAATAGCAAACTAGAAATTTCCAGTGGAATGGTTCTGTGTTGTGTTTTCGAGATCCTAATGCTTTGTTAATTTTTTTTTTAATTTGAAACCCACCCTCAACCCATGCACAATACCCAACCATCTTGCTGAACCAGATACAGTGGTATGGTGTTGGACCGCATCTGTAATATGCTCATGTCATCAATTTTACTTTCCTTTTGTGTTGTATATTTCTCTACGTGCACACACATAGCATTAACCATTGACTGTGTGGGAACCCAGTTTGTTTGCCTACTAATCACAAAGAGGAAGACCTATTATTGAATCCAAATAGAAACATGCCTGCATATGGATTCAAAGTGAGATTTGGCTTCAGACTGCACTTCTTCTTCTGTTAATACTCTCAAGAGATGGGAACCAGCAGTTAGCGTAATGGCTATGTCGCTGGACTCCCATGTAGTCGACCGCGGTTCGCGTCCCGGACCCGGTGGCTTAAAATTCACGCTGGGCGCGTGTGCGTGCGTGCCCAAGATCCCGAGAGGAGAATGGAGAAGAAGGGATTGCGGCGTGGCCATCCCCCCTGGGGGGTGATTTCTCGCTTTCTGTCTCTCTGTCTCTCTCTGTCTGTCTGGCGAGCGCACGCGCCCTATAGCAAAAACCTCTCAAAAAAAAAAAAAAAAAAGAAAGAAAGAAAGAAAAGAAAAGAAAAAAATACTCTCAAGAGACTTGAGTAGGTTTGGCTTCCAAAATTATGGGAAAAATTGAAATAACTTTGAACTTAAATCTGTTCACCATTGAAATCTTGATCTAATATCCTATAATAGTGAATCCAAGGGTATTCATAAGCTTTCACCTAGTGGCTTGATGAAATAAGGGCCAATAGGTGACATGGTGGCTAAGGCACTGGACTCCCACATGGCTGACTCTGGTTTGAGTCCTGGAACTGGTGGCTTGCTCTCTCAATTTCCCTTTCTCTTTCTCTCTCTCTCTCTCTCTCTCTCTCTCTCTCTCTCTCTCTCTTTCTTTCTCTCTCTCTGGTCAAATTTAACAGTAACAATTATAATAATAAATGAAATACTTTTTAAAAGAAAAGAAATAGATTAGCGATGGGGAAAAGCATAGGGGGTGGGGAGGAAACAGCCTTAGGAACTTTCTTAAAATGATTAGGTCTACATAAATTATTTTTAGCTCCCCAAAATGTGATCCCACTACATTTTCTCTCTTCCTGGTCCTAACCATTCTTGACTCCTTTTACTGCTGCCATCTCTGTAATCCATGATTTTTCAACATCCACAATGCTGTCAGCCATCATAGAGAGCCCTTTGGCAAGTCACAAACTTGTCAAATATTATTGTGGCCAATGTTATTGTAGAAGCAGCAGAAAGAGAGGCATAGTTCTCTGTACCAAGTTTTAAACTCCCAGGAATAAAGCATGAAGGTGTAAAGTCATTAAGAGGTTTGAGGCTAGCCCCCAAGTACTGTGAGAAATTGCAAAAGAACTCATCTCTAGTCCCTCCTACTTCCCTGTAATGCAGACCCGTGTGGGTAGGAGTTAGTTTAAGCACAGGAACCATCACTCTCCTGTTCTTTGTGTCTCCTACAAAACTTAGCATGGTGTTTTGCACCTCATAGGAACTCAGTAAGCAACTAATAGATCGAAGTAAAGAGTTGCTATTAGTGGGGCCAGCAGGTGGGGTGGTGGTTAAGGTGCTGGACACTCCCACATGGCTGACCATGGTTCGAGTCCCAGACCTGGTGACTTGCTTTCTCACTTTCCTTCTCTCTGTGTGTCTGTCTTTCTCTGGTCAAATGAAAATAAATGAATGAATAAATAAAATTAAATAATTCTTTTTTTTAAAAAAAGAGTTGCTGTTAGCAATCTGGCACCAGACACAAAAATCACAAGACTCACTGCTGCTAGTCCCTGTGGAGTTCATTCTGCTCAAAATCATATGTAAATGTTATAAATGTATTTGTAGCCTTAAAGTTTCAAAAGTATTAATGCTTCTAATTTGGAGAAATAAAGGTATTTCCACCCCATTTCACTTTTCAATGTAAGATATATTAGACCAAAATGGGGATTATAACTCTTCTCGTCTCATCCTGCAGTTAATGGCAAGGCCCTACCATTACGGGCTTGCCTCCATCACTGGAAAGCAAGCTCATGATGAGCGACCGGCTTCCGCCATTGACTTAGTGAACCAAATGCACCCATTAAATCGAAGAAAGAAGACATCGGGGAAAGAAGAAATTGTGAAAGAATAACTCTCTGGGCTCACATGTTTTTTTCCTTACCTCGAGTCAGACCTCTAGCATCTTTCTTGGCAATGAGGTCGCATGGAGACAGCAGGCCTGGATGTCCCACTGGCTTCTGTAGATCACAGCACCCATTCAGCAATGACAGCCTACAAATGCTTCAGTGGAACAGCTGCCACTTAAAAGCCCAACGCACACCTGGCCCGTACAGACTCTGCCTCCGAAGCTTCCTGCCTCACTAGGAAGACCTAAAATGGAGGAAAGGCACTTTTCAATCTAAAGACGAAACATATTAAAAACTAGTGGAGGGGGTCAGCAGGTGGCAAGGTGGTTAAGGCATCTGGACCCCACATGTCCAACCACAGTTTGAGTTCCAGACCTGACAACTTACTTTCTCATTTTCTTTCTTTCTTTTTCCAGTGAGCACCTATAGCAAATTAGGATAATAATAATAATAAATAAAATTAGGGGCCAGCAGGTGGCATGGTGACTAGAAGTGCTAGACTTCCACATGGCTGACCACGGTTCGAGTCCCAGACCTGGCGGCTTGCTTTCTCACTTTCTCTCTCTCTCACTCTGTCCCTCTCTGGTCAAATTAAAATAAATAAATAAATAATTGAAGTTGAATAAAATGATTAAAATAATAATAAATTAAATTAAATCATTCTTTTTTAAAAACAAAAATAAACTAGTGAAGGGCCACCCCATGATATGGTGGTTAGGGTAACTGTATCCCACATGGCCAACTGAACCACATAGCATGTGTGACTTAAGTGCCAGACCCAATGACTTGGGGGAAAAAAAAACACTGGTGCATGTGTGTGCATGCCCAAAATCTCAAGACGAAAATAGAGAAGAGGTTGAGACATGGCCATTCGCCCTGGGGGGTGATTTCTCACTCTCTCATTCTGTCTGTCTCTTTCCAGAGAGTCTACATGCCCTATGGAAAAAAATTTTTTTAACTTCTGAAAAATAATACTGTGCAAATGAAATACGCAAAGGCCAGGAGAGCTGGAGTCAGGTCACATTTAAATCAACATAAACGACATAGACAATAATAAGTAATTACTTCCATTTGTATAGCACTCCACGATTTTCTAAATATTCACACCCACTGCCTCTTTTAATTTTCCAATTTGTGGAGTAGGTTCCACCTGCTCCAACTTCTCAGTAAGTACACCCGGTCCCACTGAGGTAAGCTGAGTGCCCGAGGCCCCTGAGCCAGTCGGTGGCCCAGCTGAGCAGGATCCAATTCGGAGCTCTAACCTGTGGTCGGCTAACATCGCTGCGACTGCTTCCTCCTGTCATCAACACTTCCGTGCAGAGCTTCACTGTTGCCAACTAGAACATTTCCACGGATATTTTATCATTTGGCCCTCTCAGCTGCCAGACAGGGGCAGAGTAAAAATTTCACAGGAGAGAAAACTAAGATCCCAGGGAATGTTACTGCCTAAAGTCACCCCACCAGAGATGAACAATGCATGTGACCCCCCAGTTCAGAGACCTGCTCCTTCACCCCGACTGGGACCTCACGGCTGGAGAGGGCAGGAGAAAAGACCAGGACTGAAGAGGGGCAGCACCCTCATTTCTTCTCCCATCCGTATCTGTGAGGTAGCCATGAAAACCATGAGGCCAGGAGAGGGGCCTGCTGATTCACACTTGCCTGCCAGCCACTTCACCGCTTTTCAGAGCGTCAGGAACTGTGGGGGCTCCTCACATCTCCCCCGCACCCCAAATTGCCATGCTCCTCTTGCTTGGATCAAGGCGCTGGAGTCGGAGAGTAATTCAAGTCAGGCCTCGGCTCCAGCGCCTCCGGGGCTTTGCTCCTCCTCTGCAGGGAAGGAGACCGAGAGAACCGTAACCCGGGGAGAACCACGGTGGGACCTGTATTCCCACAGCGCCGGGAAGCAGCGGGCTAATTGGCTCCCGAGGCGGTGGCGGCTGTGCCCGCACGTGGGACTGCGCGGCCCTTTATTGACTGGTGCGGTCACGTGCTGGGAGCCCGTGTTCATTAGCTGTGTGCAAAGTGATATTAGAGGAGAGACGCTGGGTCCTGCGCGGAATGACTGACGAGCCTCACCTGATGGGAGGTGCATCACGTTACAGCACCTGCGAACGTAACTGAGTTCCTTAAAGCGGATGGGATGTGCTGAGCGTATCTGCGCGGGTGCCGCCGCCAGAATGCATGATCAGGGGGTGCCAAAATGCAAAAGGCGGCTCTACCTCAACTGCCAAAGGCCTTCGGTCTTCTCAGACCCGTCCTCCAGTCTCCCTCTGGTTGATCATCTGTCACTAGAAGGTCTTCCCTCGGCTAGCCATCCGGGTTTCCCAGGCAAAGGTGGGCAAGCATGCTAACCAGGATCTAACCCACTCAGGGCAGCTCTCCTTCTTTCAAATCTTTCATGGTCCTTTCTGTGCCATGAGAATAATCCCTGCTTTACATGATTCAGAAAAAAAACTATAAAACGTACTAGGTCAATAGTGTCTCCTAGGATGCTGCTGAGCACAAACGACACGGAACTCACCACGTTTCTCCCAAGCTCTACCCCCCTCCTGTCCCCCAGCCATTGTAGGCTTTGGAGGCTTGGAAAGAAAGATGTGGTCAGGGCGGATTCTGTCATGCAGCGGTGTATGCTGCTCAGGAGAAGCCAGATCTCACACGACCACCCCAGTTCGAACCCCCAGTCATGCGGGCATGTGTGTGAGTGCCCGAGATCCGTGGGGCTGGTGAACTGGAAGAAAGAGGATGCTAAGTGACCAGAGGGTGTGTGAGTATATATAGAGAGAGCATTGTAACCTGAATAAAGAAAAAAGTTCGGGGCTGGCAAGTGGCATGGTGGTTAAGGGCGCTGGACTCCCACATGGCCGGCCACCATTCGAGTCCCAGATCTGACAGCTTACTTTCTCACTCCCCCAACCCGTCCCTCTCTGGTCAAACTTAAATAAATAAGGTTAAGCAAAATAATTCTTTTTCAAAAAAAAAGTTCATAATATAGGATCCAAAAGACAAAAATAATCATATAGGATCCAAAAGAAAATATTGGTACTGCCGAGATCCAAAATTGAAATACAGGCCTGGCTTCAAGCTACAGCAATAGTACACGGCTTAAAAGAAACAGCAGGTGGCATAGTGGTTAAGGATGCTGGACTCTCACATGGTCGGCCACATTTCGAGTCCCAAGACCTGGCAGCTTGCTTTCTCACTTTCTCTTTCTCTCTCACTCTCTCTCTGGTCAAATTAAATAAATACATGGATAAATAAAGTTAAATAAAATAGTTCTTTAAAAAAGAAAGAAAGAAGCTGGATACCACATGGCTGCTGTGGGTTCAAATCCTAGTCAGCCTGAAACATGCCAGGCATGAACACAAGTGCCCAAGATCTAACAGATCTGACAGGCTGGAGGGTTAGAGGAAGAGGCTTACAGCATGACCAGGCCCTGGAAGGAGTTCATCTCTTTTTTTCTCTCTCTCTCTCTCACTATCATAAATAAAGGGGTGGGGAGGAAATTATCAAACTCATACAAGAAAACCTAGGAGAAATTTATAAATAATGTTTTAAAAAGAGGTCTGGATAGCATCAGCCTTGTGCAGAAGCCAACAGGTCGCACTCCACCACCTCCACCATGGGATATGACTGAAGTGACCCATCCCTGGGGCTCCACGAAGTCTTGGTCATCTGTGCCCCTTCTCCCACCCAGGGCCACTTCCCTACTTCACTGCCCTCGAGATGTCTCCTCTTTCTTTACAGCAGCTTCCCAGCAAGAAGGTGACGGTCACACGAAAATATTTCTCCGGCTCTAACCCCTCCTTAATCTTTCAGGACATACCAACCCATCTAGATTCTCCCAAATCGTTCCCAGGGACCCTCAGAGGAGTTTCCTAGCACTCCAAGAGCAAACTTCTGGACTCCTTTGATGAGGCCGCCAGCATCCCCTATCCTGGTCACAGTTAGAGCGTCACATGGAGTGTCTCCTCTCCATGCTGATACCTGTGTGGCTCCTACAATCTAGGGCTCTGGATCCCTCATGCAATAGAACATGACTGGGCCTATACCCCCATGCCAGTCCTCCAAATGAGCTAGAGCCTAGAGCAAGAAAGGCTTCTGCTCACACCAGAACCCAGCCCCTCTTCAATGGCTCCCACCTGCCCACAGAGGGCAGCCCAGACTCTTTGTTTCCAGGGTCCCTCATCTTCTTTCAATTCCATCTTCACACCCACCTCATCAACCCACACACCCACCCACCACCAAGACTACTGCCTTTCATTAATCACGTTTTTTTTTTTTTTTGGAGAGGTTTTTTGCTATAGGGCGCGTGCGCTCGCCAGACAGACAGAGACAGAGAGACAGAAAGCGAGAAATCACCCTCCAGGAGGGATGGTCACGCCGCAATCCCTTCTCCTCCATTCTCCTCTCGGGATCTTGGGCATGCACGCACACGCGCCCGGCGTGAGTTTTAAGCCACCAGGTCCGGGACTCGAACCGCGGTCGACTATGTGGGAGTCCAGCAACATAGCCATTACGCTAACTGCTGGTTCCCACTAATCACATTTTGAATTCTCTCTGGCCTTTATCTAACAGGTTTCTGGCAGTGGCCAGCCCTGCCCTCCATTCATAACTCCCTTTCTTTTCTTCTTCTTCTTCTTCTTCTTCTTTCTTTTTCTTTTTTTGAGAGAGAGATCTATGCTTACAGGGCATGTGTACTCACCTGAGAGACAGAAAAAGAAAAATCACACACACACACACCCAGGGGAGATAGCCATGCCACAATCCCTTCTCCATTCTCCTCTGGGGATCTTGGGCAGGTACACATGCACACACACATACCCAACGTGAGTTTTTTAAGTGGCCGGATCCAGGGCTTGAATTGCAGTTGACTACATGGGAGTCCAGCAACTTTATTGCTACACCATCTGCTGGTCCCCATAGCTGCTTCTCAACCAGGAGAACCTGGTTCAACAATTTCCCTCCTCTCCTCATCCAGCTAGCTTGCCTCACAGTGAGGGCCATGCCTCCCTCCCTGGAGTGTGCCCCGGGAGGGCAGGGATCACGCCTTATTTATCGACATCCCTGGAGTCCATAGCCCAAGGCTTTGCACACCCCGCGTGCTCAGTAAGTGGTTACAGGATTAAGGAGAATATGCCATCTGAAAAAATGATACCTGGGGAAGTGTATCTTACTTCTTATTATGAAATTATTCATCCATTTTGTTCTTTTACCTGAGGGAATAAAATCTAGGTAAAGTCTGATGGACGAGGTCAGGATTAGGGGATGCCTGAGTATGGTCCATGGGACATTCAAGGATAAGGTTCACCAGCAAGAGCAAACCCTGATTCTCTCTCCAGCAATGCATGCTAGTTGGTATTCTTCAAAGCTTTTTGTTCCAACTTTCTTTCACAGAGCTAAGTGAAGATAGGAACATCAAATGCTAGAAATTCCAAATTCCTTCATTTTACAGTCAGGAACAGAGGTCCAAAGAGGTTAAATGACTTCCCTGAGGTCACACAACCAACCAGTGGCAAAGTCAAACCCAAAACCCAGATCTCTTGACTACACATGCAGAATATATTTTACTAATATTTTGTCTTTTCTTCCCATCTTTATTTTTTTTTTTTTGTAAGGGAAACAGGAATGTCAGACCTGGACTCAAATGCAGGCTACTCCCTGATAAGTCATTTCATTTTTCTTTTTAGTTTCCTCATATGTAAATCCACAGATTTGTAAAGAGGATTAAGAGCTAAAATATCTCTGAGGCCAGCAGGTGGCGAGTGGTTAAGGGTGCTGGACTCCCACAAGGCCAACTGCAGTTTGAGTCCTGGACCTGGTGGCTTGCCTTCTCACGTTCCCTCTTTCTCTCTCATTCTGTTTCTCTCTGGTCATATTAAATAAATAAATAAAGTTAAATAAAATAATTATTTTTAAAAAACAACAACTCAGGCCAGGCACTTGTGTGTGTGTGCCCAAAATCCCTGGAAGAGAATAGAGAAGTGTTTGCGGCATGGCCATCCTCCCCAGGGGATAATTTCTCACTTTCTGTCTCTCTGGCAAGTGCATGCACCCTATAGCCAAAAAAATAAAAAATAAAAAAAGAGAGAGAGAGAGAGAGAGGAATATTCAGTCATAATCTTCATGCTAGTTGCAGTGATTACCCAGCATGGACAGTGGAAGGCTTTTATAAATTCTTTGGTTTTCATGGAAAGGGACAAAAGACACGGAATTCTCAAGCGACTACGTGCCCAGATGCCGACTCCTAGGCTCCCCTGCTTTCAGCAGCCCCCTTGCCCTCCCTGCTGGGGTCTGGTGTGCCGAGCATGCTAGCAGGAGGCCGGGTTCCTAACATTACAGACGTCAGCACTAATCCCAATCTTGCTAGGCTTGCCTCGGATTTATTAGCACGAACCCAGCTTTCTATAATATAATTACAGCATTGGGAGTGTGTTTCCTATCTCTAGGATGCAGGGGCTTACAGAGCACATAAACTCCTCTGACACGGAGTGATACCCTGGAAAACCAGAACTGTGCACCTTGCAAAACGGGCTGGACGAGCCAGTGGCTGCAGACCCGGGTGACGCTCAGCCACAAATGATAGCAATCGTCACTTTTTTCCCCCATTTTAATTTTTCAGCAATCATCACTTCTAATATAAAGTACACAATATACAACAAGGGAGGCAGCCTCATAGATCTCTCTTGATCATCCTAATATAGACTGTTTCCTGTGTTTTAAAATATACCTCCAGATTCACACACTCGATCCAGAGAATAAATCCAGAGAATAAATAAATGAATAGGTTATTCATTTATTTGGATGTTACAAATGTAAGACAAGTAAAAGAGGTGGGTTAGAAACATATTTCTGAATGAAAACAGGGCCGGGAAAACACAGCCTCAAGGAGGGTTGCCTCAAACTCATCCTCTGCTACCCCTTACTATCACCTTTAAAACCCCAAGTAGACTGGTGTTTCATGCTCCTCACCATCTCTGCACCCTTTGAGAACTCTGAGTAGGCCCTGAGACCTGATTAATCCCATCTCTGCTATGGGTTTGCTATGTAATCACGGAAAAATGGATCTCCACGTCATGGTCACTGTGGGTGTAAGATGGGAATAAGAGCCTCCCTGAGGTAGTTTGGTTGGGCTGCCATGAGAAAAACCACAGACTGGGTGGTTTATGTGAAAGTCATTTTTTCTCACTATTCTGGAGGCTGGAAGTCCACGAACAAGGTTCAGCAGCTGAGTTCATTACGAGACTTCTCTTCTCGGCTGCCTTCTCTCCGTGGCCTCGCGTGGCCTCTCTTCTGTGTGCATACCCCTGCTATGTCTCTGTGTGTCCAGATTTCTTCTTCTTACTAAAACATCAATCAGGTTATATTGGGGTGTTCCCTAACAATCTCATTTGAACTGAATTGCCTCTTAAAAGAGCTAATCTTCAAATGTGATTATATTCTGAAGTACTAGAGGTTAAGACTTCAACTGATGAATCTGAGGGGTATACAACTCAGTTTATCACATTCCCACACTGTGGTGTGATGGAAACAATGAAATTCAATAATGAATACGAAGTGATTAAGACAGAGTCTCTAACAGTAAATGCACAATAAATGTCAGCTGCTACTATTACTATTTGTGTCTACCTTGATAATGTACTTTTGAGCTTTGGACCAAAATTCAGACCTGTATATATTCCATTTTTAGAAGATTTGTAACATTGGTGGAAGCTTTTGACCACAGTACAGTTCTAAACTCCTGGCATCACTTACAAAACTCTTCAGAGCATGGGTTTCACCTGTCTTCCCTGTCTTACTCACTTCTTCACATATATGGTACTCTCTATCACTCCAGTCTTCCTGTTGCTCTCTAGACTCACTAGCTTCATCACACATACAAGTGATGGAGCTCTTATTGCCACTACACATGTGGTGAACTTCTACACATCCTTCATCGCCCATACTAAATTTTTCATCCTCTGTGAAACAGTCCCCCTAACCCTGAGACAAAGTCAGTTACTTTAATCTTTATACAACTTAAAATACCTTGCAGGTACATTTACAATTGCACATACTACTTTGCATTTTGACTATTTGTCTTTACGGCTATTTGTAGATTATTTACCCTATTTCACAAAGAAAGTGAAATTCTATTGGAATTGAATAAAATTATATTAGAAGGAAGAGAGTGAAGAAGGAAAGGAGATAAAAGAAGGGTGAGTCAGAGGGGAAAAAAGAAAAGTAAAACAGGGAAAGAGAAATGGAAAGAATGGAAGAAAATCTAGAACAGGGGTCCCAAACCCTCAGGCCACAGACTGGTGTGGGTCTGTGGCCTGTTAGGAACTGGGCTATACAGCAAGAGGTGAACGGTAGGTGAGTCAGTGAAGGTTCATCTGTATTTGCAGCTGCTCCCCATCACTCACATTACCAGCCAATCTCCTATCAGATTAACAGAGACATCAGATTCTCATAGGAGCCCAAACCCTATTGTGTAATGTGGATGTGAGGGATCTAGATTGAGCACCCCTTATAAGAATCTGATGTCTAGTGATTTGAGGTGGAGCTGAGGCAGTGATGCTAGCACTGGGGAAGGGAGCAGCTGCAAACACTGCATTATGGTGAGTTGTATAATTATTTTATTATATATAACAATTAATAATAGCAATAAAATGCACAATAAATGTAATGCATTTTAATCATTCCCAAGCCATCCCTCACTCAAGTCTGTGGACAAAGTGTCTTCCACAAAAACTTCCTTGCTGCCAAAAAAAAGTTGGCAACTGCTAATCTAGAAAACCAAACCTATTAAAAATTTAAAAACAGCAGAGGAGGCAAAGGAAGCCAGAGGTCAAGTCAAAAGGCAACTCACTATGGCCACATTGATGCTGTCCCTAGACGAAACCAAAGTCATCAGATAGAAAAGGAGATATCACTAAAGAGGCAAATCTTTTTAACAACATTCATACTTTCATTTGTAAAGGTGTACAAATTGGCTTTAAAGCTGATGGGAGGCAGAGACCTTGTGCCACTTACATTCTCAGGAGGCTCTAGCCCAACGTAGGTTAAATAAATATGAAATGGTAGTCCGCCTGCCTGTCCCTTGCCTGAGCATGCCAAGTGCAGCTGGCAGCATCTGGTTAATTCCCCTCACTGCTCCTTACACCTTTCAAGAAGTAATCCATCTGGCCATTCCCAGCTGATGGCCACAGAGGGTATAGAGCACAGTCATGCTAACTTCTGCCCTCACTCTGAGCCTCCCAGCTCCCTGGCAGCTCTCAGGGAAGGAAGCCAGAGCAGGATTGTGACTTATTCAGAAGGTACCAGAAAAGCCCTCTCCTCAGAAGTATCTTCCATCACCCAGCCTGCTTCATACATGCAGGTACTCGGCTCGGCTCACCCCACTGATTAACACGATTTTAGTCCAAATCTCTGGATTCTGAGTAGCAAATATTTCCCTCTCTCCAGATGCCCCTTTACAAACATGGATCTCCAGGAAAAGTGCCAGGACACATCACTGTCACCTGCGATTTTACTTTACCTGAGCAGCCCAGGAAACAGCAGAACATTCTATGGCTGGGCTGGTGAATATGTGGGTAAAGGCAAGATGAGGAGCACCCACAGGACTTACAAAAATGTAAGATATGGACCAGCAGATGGCGTGAAAGTCAATCCCATATAGCCAACTCCACAGCTCAAGTCCAGACCCAGCAGTTTGAAAAACACACCAGGTATGGGTGCCTGCATGCTCAAAATCCCAAGAGGAGAATGGTGAAGGGATTGTGACATGGTCATCCCCTCTGGGGAGTAATTTCTCTCTCTCTCTCTCTTCCTGTCTTTCTCCAATGAGCATATGCACCCTATAGCAAAACCTATATACATAAATATATGTATGTAAGTAAATAAATATGTATGTATGTATTGGGTCATCCAAACAGTCATGATGTGTTTTTCTATACTTCTCTATGCAAAAATGTGTCGTTTGATGACTGCAGTATGATATATAGCCCCAGCTAGGTGCTACTTTATAGGATGTTCATTCTACTCATTGAGGCTTATGCCTAAATTTGGACTTGTGTTCATAGAAATGTATATATCAGCTGTGCTTGCTATGAAAATATTTAGATTAATGAAGATCTTTAGTGACTCAATAAAATGTGGGGGGAAAACAATATAGAAAGCAAACATAGATACCAGAGACAGCGTGGGAGGAGAGTGGGAGATGGCAGAGGGTAAAAGATAGGGAATCAAGGATGAGGGGAAAAAAGCAAAACATACAGGAAACAAGAAATGGAAAATTATTTGTTGATGATAACATGCATGTTGATGTGCTTGATTGAACCAATATACAGTGTATTCTGGATGGAAAATCTCATTTTGTAGGTTGTAATGATATACAGTGAATGAATGTAAATAAATAAATGTAAATTTTAAAAAATGTGTCATGACTTTTCCAACAACAACTTGCACAAGATACATACAAGTTGTACCATGTTGGCCCCTGCAGCTAAGCTAGCTAAAGATGTCAGGCCCTTACATCTCTAAGTGCTCAGGCAGCATCTTCTCTAAGAGGGGAGGTTGGGGGAACCTGGGGATGAGAGCCTTTGACAGCTTATCCTGCGCCTCCCCAGTCATACCCTGGCCCAGTCATCACGGAATTACCTAGGGCTCCATTCTCTCTTCACCCCCTATGCCTCTTTTGCTCTCAAAGAAATGCCTACCATTTAATGATGAGCTTTTGTCCTTCCAAAGGAGCATCTTAGAGTAATGGAGAGACTCCAGATGCAAGATCCCACTGCTATCATGCACAAACCATCAACCAGTGAGGAGGGAGAAGCTGGGACACCCTAAAAAATCCAACAGAGCAGCCAGCTGGCCTCACTGAGCCCAGCCTTGGTCCTATCCACCCAAGCACCACCCCATGAGGCCACTCGCTGGCAGCGAGATAGTACCTGTGTGTCCTTGCCCCTACCCAGGCCTGGCCCAGGTGTTGAGGAAAGGAAAGGAGGAGGTGTGTGTGGCTGACATGAGCGGACCCATAATACTCAAGGGCTGCAGGGATTGAAAGTGCGAGGAGATTTAGGCTGGGAGCAAATAAGTGGATTTAAACTTTTTAGTTGTTTCAGGTGAAGTGTTTCATGTTGATCACTATTACGTGAACACAGCCAAAGTTTTATCTAGACGATGATTACAACTATGTAAAATGTGTAATAATGACAGTATTATAATAGATCATCTCTTTAGGGTGTGTGAGTTGAGCACTGTACTAAACCCTTGGCAATCATTATCCCAATTATCACAAACATTAATTGCTATATAGATTATTACCATAATTATCCTCATTTTACAGATTCAAAAATGAAAGTATTCAAATTTAGGCAAATTGCCTAAGGTCATCCAATAAGTGACTGCACCAGGACCAAAATTTGAAGGATTTTAAAATACCCATTTTAAAAGCCAAATACATTACATATAACATATAAACATATTATATATATAAATATTTATATATATAATTTATATTATATATATATATATATATATATATATATCAATATTTAGGTTAAGTTGTTTATAAATTGTACCCACATACTATGTGTGTATGTGTGTGTGTATGTTTGTATTACATTTAGGATAAGTTGTTTATATAGTATATCCCAGAGTTTCTAACCCTGAAATTTCTAAGAGTAGTACTTTGAAAAGTTTTGATGTGAAACCATTTGCAAAATCACAAACTCTGCCTACAGAGGATGCCTCAAGGTGCCCATCTCCTGAGCTAAGGTTCAAAGAGAGGCCCTAAGTGGTAGCTGCTGCCGCCCCCCCCACCCCCACCTGGCCTCCAAAATAAACAGCATTCTCAGAGCTGATTAAAGGAAAAGCAGCTCCAGAAACTTATAAGATAGCGAGGAAAAGAGCACGCTATACAACCTGAGCTGCTGAAAGTTGTTTACCCAGCTGACGGTCCTTCTTTCTGGACCAGGTAAACACCAGCTGTTTCTGAAGGTTTTGCCAAAGGTCTTCCTTAGATTCCCATACCATAAGGGAGGTGAGTTTCCACCATGTAAGAGGTCCCTGACTTACCAGAGAACATATCAGGAGGAAAAAAGGAGACAGAAGCTGCTGGACCAACCCCCATGAGGAACTTGGAAATGCTGGGAACATCCTCCCGCACCAAAAAAAAAAAAAAAAAGAAGAAGAAGAAGAAGAAGAGTAAGGACAGAAACTGCTTCCTTCAAATATTTGAAGGGCTGGTAGGAAAGGAAGGAGATTTATCTTATATAGCCCCAAAACTGTGCTTAGCAAGGGTTATATGAAACACCAGGCCTGCAAGATGCGTGAACACAAATGACTCCTTGGCCAAAGTACTTTAAGAAACACTATGAACCATCCCCCTGCTCAGAAACTAGCAATACACATTACCATGTATTAAAGAATCTAAGAAAAAGTCAGCTTTGTACTATTTATCACAGTGTGCTAGTCAGGGTTCTCCAGAGAAAGTGAAACAATAGAAGAGAGAGAAAGATTTTTTTTCTTTTAGAAAGAGAGGTTTTTTGCTATGGGGCACATGCACTCACTGGAGAGACAGAGAGACAGAAAGTGAGAAATCACCCCCTGGGGGTATGGCTTTGCCACAATCCCTTTCACTCCATCTCCTCTCAGGATTTGGGGCACACATGTACATGCACCAAGGGTGACTTTTAAGCCACCGAGTCCAGGACTTGAACCATAGTCAACTATGTGGGAGTCCAGGGACATAACCATTATGCCATCTGCTGGTCCCACAGAGATTTAATACAAGAGACTGGCTCATGTGATTAAAAAAAAAAAAAATTCACCATGAGGAAACAATCCACCAAATTCAGAATGCAGTCCACTACAGGAGAAATTATTTGGTTTCTTGAAACTATAAATGATATTTTTCAATGGCTGGGAACCAGGTTGTCATAGATTTAGACACTTTAGAAAAAGAAAGTCTAATGTAATGTGTAATGTATAGATTTTTTGATTCCTGATTCAACAAATTGCCCTTAAAGTCAGTTTTAGAGACAATGAGGACAACGGAAACACACAGTGAGTACTAGATAATAT
The DNA here is from genome assembly GCA_026018925.1 of Tupaia tana. NCBI lineage: Eukaryota > Metazoa > Chordata > Mammalia > Scandentia > Tupaiidae > Tupaia > Tupaia tana. The sequence goes on from JAKSZU010000023.1 coordinate 19,687,329, forward strand.
TAGGGAATTGTTGATTTTGTTATGTGTGATAATGACATTATGAATATGTAGAAAAAAGTTGTCACTTGATTAGATGCATACTGAAGGATATGCAAATGAAATTATGTGAAGACAGATTTGCCTTAAATTACTCCATGCGAGGAACAGAAGAGACTTGGGACCAGTAGATGGTATAGCGATTACATTGCTGAACTCCCACATGGCTGACTGTGCTTCAAGTCCCAGACCGAGTGGCTCCAAATTCACACTGGGTGAGTGTGTGTGCATGCCCAAGATCCCAGGAGGAGAATGGAAGAGTAGGGATTACTGCCTGGCCAGCCCTCCTACGGAGTGATTTCTCACTGTCTGTCTCTCTGGAGAGTGCACATGCCCTATAGAAAAAAATCTCTCCAAAAAATAAATAAATAAATAAATAAATAAAGGAAAAAGGAAAAACAGACGAGACTGATAAAATAGTGTTTTCAGTATTGACAGCTGGCCCAGCCCCTGTGGCTTGGCAGTATCGTAGCGCCCTGCAAGGCTGGAAGCCACATGGCCAACTGCAGGTTCAGATACTTGAGCTGACCTGAAAACACACCAGGCACGTGGGGGTGCCCAGGGTCCTGAGGAGCTGGGGGGCTGGGGAAAGGGAATCACAGCTGATAATATCCTGGTGAGGCTCTTTCTCTCTTTTTCTGTCTCCATCTCTCTTTGTGCGTGTGATGCACACATGCTCTTTATCATTAATTGTGTGTGTGTGTGTTTGTGTGTGTGTGTGTGTGTGTGTGTGTGTGGTCAGCAGGTGGCTTGGTGGTAAGATGATGGACTCCCACATGGTGAACTGTGGTTCCCAGATCTGGTGGCTTGAGAAATCACTCATGTACATGTACATGCATGCCCAAAATCCCAAGAGGAAACTGGGGGAGAAGAAATTGTGGCGTGGCCATACCCCCTGGGTGGGGGTTATTTCTAACTTTCTCTCTCTCTCTCTCTCTATCTCTCTCTCTCTCTTTCTATCTCCCTCTCTCTCTGTCTCTCTCTAGTGAGCATACACACCCTATAGCAGACAAGCAAACCAAAAATAAATAAATAAAAGAGAAGTGGATTCCAAGAAAACCGTTGACTTCCTGTAAGAGACCATAATAAGTAATTCCACCATGCATTCTAATAAAAAACAATAGAGATATAGATAACTGTTAAGAATGGGTAAGGAGTACATAGTTTATTTTAATACAATATTCCCTACTTTAGTATTATGTTTACCTTTTTCTATAGTAAAAATATTTCAGAGAAAAGGAAAAAGCAACCCCAAGGTGTTCTTATGCACCCTAAATTTCTTTGGGTGAAACTAGGGCAAGTCAGTTATAAGAAAGCAGAAACCAACTCTGGATTTCAGAAACCTTCTAACAATTAGCTATGGCTGACTCTAGAGTACTCAGCAAAGGTCAGGGATACAGCAAGCTGCAGAAGGGCCACCAGCATTGTTTTGGAGGCCAGACGACTCATTTACTCAACAGCTTGTGCACTTTGGTGCCTTTCCCTGGCCATTCCTGGCCACCATGGTCTCCAAAGAATGTAAAAGTTGCCATGCTCCAGTCCTTAGTCCACATGACTCTCAAATCACAGAATTTCCTTTTTTTTTTTTTGGTTTGGAGAGGTTTTTGCTATATGGCGCGTGCACTCACCAGAAAGACAGAGAGAGATAGAAAGCGAGAAATCACCCCCCAGGGGGGATGGTCACAATCCCTTCTCCTCCATTCTCCTCTCGGGATCCTCCATTCTCCTCTCGGGATCCTGAGCATGCACGCACACGCAACCGGCGTGAGTCCAAGCCACTGGGTCCAGGACTTGAACCGCAGTCAACTACATGGGAGTTCAGCGACATAGCCATTACACTAACTGCTGGTCCCTCAAATCACAGAATTTCTAATCCCTAGGAGCTAACAGGTGGCATGGTGGTTGGGGCACTGGACTCCCACACGGCTGACTATGGTTCGAGTCCTGGACCTGGTGGCTTGTTTTCTCAGTTTCCCTTTGTCTCTCTCTCTCTCTCTCTCTCTCTCTCTCTCTCTCTCTCTCTCTTCTTCTTCTCCCTCTGGTGAAATTTAAAGAATAAATAATAATGACAAATAAAATAAAATAAATAATTTTTTAAAAAAGAATTTCTAATCCCTAGTAGGGAGTGTGAGGACTCAAAATCTCGCGGTGACTCACCACCCATTTTGAACTTTAAAAGTGGCTTGTGTCAAACCAAGGCAGTAGATTACTCACCTGAGCACCTCTCCAGCCAGCGGTTGGAGACGTTTGACAGGCCTCACACATAGCCACTTGCTCAGGGCAAGAAACGATTTATTAGGGACACATAGGAAAGGATATTAATTTCACTTACTGTGCTACATGTATTTCTCCCTGGAGGGCAAGGAGAGGTCTAGTTTTAAAAAAAAAAAAAAAAAAAAAAAAAAAAAAAAAAAAACCTATATGGCCTGAGAGGACTATATCAATAGTATACTGTTTTAAGAATCAAGTCAATCTGAATTGACAAATAAATTCATGTGCTAATCGTCTAGCTTCTCCATTTTCTAACAGAAAACCAGCTGGAATTGAGAGAGATCCCAAAATAATGAGGAAAAACAAATAATGTCCATTCGTCACTATGGCGCTCCTGCTAGAGACAGGCTAATGAAGTTGGCTTGCAGAATGTCACTTATTCTTTGCTCTTAAGGTTATCCAGAGCATTTTATTTTCCTTCATTGTTTTGCCCTTTAAAGGTTTTCTAGCACTTTTGCCTGTAAAAATCACCTTCGCAAGGAGGGGCAAAATTAAACACAGAAGTGAACCCTCTGCTCCAATGCACAGTCCCACATACATAATTATTCAGTGGCTTTTCCAATCAGCCACCCCGTGATAGCTGCGTGGCAAAGGGTGCCACCCCAGTTATTTTTCTTTTGCAAATTAATGGTGTTGCGTGTCTCTGCTGAAATAAGTGTGTTTGACTTTTCTATTAAGGTATATTATCCTAAATGGGTTGTCAGTCAGATGGTCCTCATTAGGAATTCAAAACCCCACATTCATCAGGGAATAGATTTAGAATGGCTAATGATGTTACAAAGCTGCCAGCCCTCATCATAAGAAAAATTAACTCTGTGATGTCTCAGGAATTCAGCCCTTCCATTTCCCCTCCTACAAATCGGGTCTAATTCAGGCCCTCTCTACATCTGGCTTCCATAAAAGCCTTCTCTGTGTGCATCCATGGCCTTCTCCAGACCTCCGTACACCACACACACACACACGCACACTCATACACTTACACACACACTCACCGCTTCGCTCTTGACTCTGATGTCCAAAGCACCAAACCATCCCTCCAGGCTCACCCCCACTCTTGTTCTCCCACCACCACCCCCAGTACCACTAGCACCACCTACTTGAGGTGTCCACCTCCTGGCTCAGTTACCACGTGCTGAACGGATTTGGCATGTGTCTCTTTCCACTCCTCCTTGCCTGGGTGTCCCACGTCGGCACCTGTCAGAGATCTGCCAGTTACTCTGGATTTGGTTCAAATTCTCCACCTGGAGAAGGACTTCACATGTCTCCCAAGTAGAATTCATCTGTTATTCTTGGTTCCTTCTTTGACTCTGCTTGTAGTTACCCCAGTACATACCTTCTTCACCAGAACGTGAGCCCCACGGGGACAGAGCTTGATCATACTCATGTTCACTTTTCAGACAGCACCCAGTATATGGCAGGTACTCTACACATCTTTGGGTAACACTAAAATACTATGCAGCCTTTCCAAAAGACTTGTAGTTATGGAAAAGATAAAGCATTAAATAGAGGGACCAGCAGTTAGCGTAATGGCTATGTCACTGGACTCCCATGCAGTTCGAGTCCCGGACCCGGCGGCTTAAACTCACGCCGGGCACGTGTGCATGTGTGCCCAGGATCCTGAGAGGAGAATGGAGGAGAAGGGATTGCAGCGAGGCCATCCCCACCCCACCCCCAGGGGGTGATTTCTCACTTTCCCTCTCACTATTTTTCTCTGTCTCTCTCCTGCAAGCACATGTGCCCTGTGGCAAAAGCCTTAAAAAATTAATAAGTAAAAAGAGATTGGAGACTTAATTAAACTATGAGATTAAGAGATGGAGGAGGGGACCAGCAGGTGGTTAAGGCAAGACTCCCACACAGCTGCTTGCTTTCTCCCTCTCCCTCTCTCTCTGTGTCTCTCTCTAATTAGGTTAAATAATAATAATTTTTTAATTAAAAATGAGGAACCAGCAGATGCCATAATGGTTACATCATTGGACTCTCATGTAGTCAACCACAATTTGAGTCCTGTACCTGGTGACTTAAAACTCATGCTGTATGAGTGTGCATGCATGCCCAAAATCCCAAGAGGAGAATGGAGGAGAAGGGATTGTGGTGTGGCCATCCCCCTGGGTGGGGATGATTTCTTGCTTTCTCTCTCTCTCTGTCTCTCCAGTGAGTGCAAGCTCCCTATAGCAATAATCTCTCTTCAAAAAAAAAAAAAAGAGAGAGAGAGAGAGATAAAATAAAAAGAAATTATTATTTTTAAAAAAGAGGTGGAGAGCTTAGGAGGTAATTAGGATTAAATAAGATCATCATGATGGGGCTTCCATTATTTAATTCTAGTAATTTTATAAGGAGAGAGACTACAGTGGACAGAGAGACACAGACCAGACATGGACATACACAAGTCTTGTCACATGATGTCATGAACTGTTGCAAGACTCTGCAAAGTCTCCATCAACAAGAAGACCCTCAGCAGATACAGCTCCTTGACCTTGGGCTTCCAAAACCATGAGCTAAATAAACTTGTACTCTTCATGAATTATCCAGTATGGTGAGACCAGTAGTTGGCATAATGGCTATGTCGTTGGACTCCCATGTAGTCGACCGCAGTTTTGAGTCCCGGACCCGATGGCTTAAACTCATGCCAGACGCATGTGCATGTGTGCCCAAGATCCCGAGAGAGTGGAGAAGGGATTGCAACATGGCCAACCCCCTGGGGAGTGATTTCTTGCTCTCTGTCTCTCTGTCTCTCTCTGTCTTTCTGGCAAGCACACGTGCCCTATAGCAAAAAAAAAAAAAAAAAAAAAAAAGAATTATCCACTGTGGTATCAATTGTTAATGACAGAAAAGCAGACTAAACAGGTATATAGAGCTATAAATAAATCTCTGACAGAGCTCTCAAAGAATACACACACACACACACACACACACACACACACACACAATGAAAACACTGATGGCATAGTTGCCATTGAGGAATGGGCAGACACACAGGGTCAGTGGTGGGACAGAGCCTTTCTTTCTCTGCGTCCCATTTTATACTGTCTGAATTTTATTACCATTGCATATACTACCTGTGCATATATTACCCACATTACCCATGCAAAGATAACAATTCAATTCAATTCCACTGGAAGTAATAAGATAAATGTTTGATTTTAATTGAAGCTGAACTGAACAACCTTGAAATTAATAATAGAACTAGCTAGAGTAGTCAAATTACCCAGTGCCAGTGAGTTCAGACTGCAGAGAGAAAATTTCATTTCTCTAATTATGTGATGATCCAAAGCCAAGTTGAATTTATTAGTTGTAATAGTAGTAATAATAATGAATATGCTTATAAAATTAATAAATCAGGCACAATTGTTTCATACTGAGAACTTTTATCTTATCTAAGAGTCTTTAAATTCTATTGGCTTACACAATCAGTGCACTATGTGGGCCCTCAGAGGTCACTTTTTTTTTCCCCTGTATTATTATTAAGAAATTTTGCCAAGGGGACCAGCAGTTAGCGTAATGGCTATGTCGCTGGACTCCCACATAGTCAACTGCGGTTCGAGTCCCGGACCCGGTGGTTTAAACTCATGCCAGGCGCGTGTGCATGCATGCCCAGGATCCCGAGAGGAGAATGGAGGAGAAGGGATTGCGGCGTGGCCATCCCCCCTGGGGGTGATTTCCTGCTTTCTGTCTCTCTGTCTCTCTCTGTCTGTCTGGTGAGCGCATGCACCCTATAGCAAAAACCTCTCCAAAAAAAGAAGAAGAAAAAAAAGAAATTTTGCCAAATAACAAAAGTCAAAACAATACTATATACATATATACACACACACACATACATACTATATATAGTATATATATACTGTATATATAGTATATATATAAAATTTATTCTTACAATTGCATAAATTATATAGGTAGATCCTTGGAAATGTGTACAGAAAGGGCATGATATAGCCTGAGAAACTCCTTCCATGAAGAATTGCACCATGTCCTTGTAACTAAGAGGTTCCAGATGGAGGTTCCTGTAGTCTCCATCAACAAGAAGACCCTCAGCAGATGCAGCTCTTTGACCCTGACGTTGGGTTTCCAAAACCAGGTTGCCTGGTTTGTCAAGATATTCAGAGCTCATCTTTCTCCTAGTTTCCACCACACAAGTGAAAAAAACTCACCCCATCCTGTCAACTCAAGACTTCATAATGTCCTTTTCAGCTACTCCTATATCCTTTCTTCCATCATGACCTGTTAGGGAGTACATGAACCGTCCCAAAAAAAGATTTAAAAAAAAAAAATTAGAAGAAACTTCTCCACCACCAGGAGGGGTTTCTCCTCCAGGAAAAAACAGGAGGAGAGCCAGGTGGCTTCTTCACCCTGTCAGGTGAAAAGACCCTGCTCTGGACCCCAAGGATTCATTGCTTTCATCATTATCTTAGCCTCTGGAGCTACAAATGTTACACACGGCCCTTAAATTATCCTGCCATTTCTAAGATCCCTTTTTAAAGAGTCACCTATGATGTATGAGTGGCTCTGAAACCCACTCCTGGAGGCTCTCAGCAGAACATCAGGGCAGAATGGAGACCCACATGGCAGCAGCAGATCCTGGGAGACATTAATGAGGGGCAGGGCCAGTGCCCGAGAGGAGCACTACTTATTATTAACACATTAGCCCCACAAGGCACTGTGCCAGTTTTAATAAGCAACCAATCTGGCATGACCCATTCAGCTATGAAAGATCTGGAAACTCAGCAGAAAAAAGTCTGCCTATACTGTAAACCTCACTTCCAACAGTGCCCGGAAAAACATTTTGTCATAACAACAAATTCTCAGGCCCTACCAGTTATGATAGTAATCTTAAGTATTATGCTAATAATAGGCATTATTACAACCTCTCTCTACAACTAGTATGGCTATCATAAAATATATAGGAAATGTGTGCCAGCCCATGGCGAGGTGATTAAGGCACCCACAGATCCCAGATGGCCAACTGTATGGTTTGAGTCCTGGACCCAGCAGCCTGAAAAACATGGCTGGTGCACGCCTATGTGTGTGTGTCCAAAATCCCAAAAGGAGAAATGGAGAAGAGATTGTGGTGTGACCATCCCCCATGAAGGGTACTTTCTCATTTTCCCACTCTTTGTTACTCTCTGACAAGGGCACATACCCTCTAGCAAATTAAAAATTATATATATATATATATATATATATATATATATATATATACACACATACATACACACACACACACACACACACACACACTAAATATACTATTATAGGATTCTTGCTAATAATAATAAACTATTGTAATATATTTTATGCATCATTGTATACCTAGGGACTAGTCAGGGATATGACAGGTGCCTAATATTTGTTTAATTTAATTACAATATAAAATATGATAAGCAATATATTATCTTATTTCTAAGGAAAATGGAACTGACCTAGTTTTTCTTTATGAGAGATTTTTGCTATAGGGCACATGTGCTTGCCAGAGAGACAGAAAGAGATAAAGAGACAAAAAGCAAGAAATCACCTCCCAGGGGTGATGGCCATGCAACATTCCCTTTTCCTCCATTCTCCTCCCTAAGTTTTGGGCATGAACACTCACCCCAATGTGAGTTTCAAGCCACTGGGCCCGGGACTCAAACGACAACTTGTCACATGGGATTCCAGTGCCTCAACTACCATGCCACCTGCTGATCTGACCCAATTTCTTAGAAAGTGAATCCTGGGACAAGCCAGTGACAAGGTGGTTAAGGTTCTGGACTCCCACATGGCAGACCATGGTTCAAGTCCCATACCTGGCAGTTTACTTTCTCACTTCCCCTCTCTCTGGTCAAATTAAAAACTAATGATAACAGAAGCCAAGAGAGGGCATAGCAGTTACATCATTGGACTCCCACATGGCCAACCATGGTTCAAGTCCCAGACTCAAGTGGTTTCAAAATTACGCCAAGCACATATGTATGCATGCCCAAGATCCTGGGAGGAGAATGGAAGAGAAGGGATTGCAGTGTGGCCATGCCCTCCCCGAAGGGGGTGATTTCTCACTTTCCCTTAAACTATCTCTGTCTCTCTCTTTCCAGCAAGCACATGTGCCCTAAGACAAAAGCCTCTTTAAAAATAAATTAATTAAATAATGATAATAAATAAAATTAAATAATTCTTTTTTAAAAAGTGAATTCACACTCCCATATACTTTTACCTGCAGAAATCATCATTTACTATACATGATAATGTCTTTGACTTGACTAATATGCACTGTTTTCATGCTGGGAAAAATCATGTGGTACACTGTAAAGATGTACAGTGAATAAATTTTAATTTGAAAAATAGATCAAATGAATAAAGTGGGGACCAGCAGTTAGCATAATGGCTATGTCACTGAACTCCCATGTAGTTGACCACGGTTCACGTCCTGGACCCAGTGGTTTAGACTCACGCTGGGCGCGTGTGCATGCATGCCCAAGATCCCCAGAGTAGAATGGAGGAGAAGGGATTGTGGCATGGCCATCTCCCCTAGAGGGGATGATTTCTCACTTTCTCTCTCTCTGTCTCTCTCTGTCTTTGCGGACAGCGCACGCGCCCTATAGCAAAAAAAAAAAAAAAAAAGGAAGTCATCGTTTACTTGAAAATCAAAATGAAAGGAGATTTTTTTTTTTTTCTCATTGTATGTTCTTGATACCTTTGTCAAAAACAAGTTGACCAGGGCTGGCAGATAGTGTGGTAGTTAGAGGGCTAGATTTCCACATGGCCAACCATGGTTCAGGTCCTGGACCTAGTGGTTTGCTTTCTCACTTTTCCTTTCTCTCTCTCTCAGTCTCTCTCTGGTCAACTTAAAATAATAATAATAATAAGTTGAATTAAATAAATAATTATTTTTAAAAATAAGAAACAAATTGACCATGGATACTTGGGTCCTTTTCTGTGATCTGTTCTGTTCCACTTGTCTATGTGGTCTTTTTTGTTTGGTTTGGTTTGGTTTGATTTGGTTTGGTGTTTTGTTTTGTTTTTTTGGAGAAGTTTTTGCTATAGGATGTATGCGCTCACCAGAAAGACAGAGAGACAGAAAGACAGAAAGCGGGAAATTGCCCCCCAGGGAGATGGCCATACTGCAATCCCTTCTCCTCCATTCTCCTCTCGGGATCTTGGACAGTCATGCACATGCGCCCAGCATAAGTTTAAGCCACTGGGACCAGGACTCCCCCCGCGGTTGACTACATGGGAGTCCAGCAACATAGCCATTATGCCATCTGCTGGTCCTTGTCTGTGTCTTTTTTATGCTGAAACTATGCTGTTTTAATTGCTATCACTTTGTAGTAGAGATTGAAATCAGCTAGTGTGACGTCTCCAACTTTCTTGTTTTTGTTCACAGTGGTCTTTGTTATTCAGGAGTATGCTTTGTTCCATGTGAATTTTAGGACTTTTTTCTATAGCTCTGAAAAACAACATTAGTTTATCAATAGGGATTGTGGTGAAGCTATAGATTACTTTGAGTAATATGGACTTCTAACAATATTCTTCCAATTCATGAACACAGAATACCTTTTCATTCATTTGTGTCTTCTCAAACCATATACAGAAATAAGGACAGCTCTGTGGGGCAGCAGTAACGTGCTATTCAAGAGAAGCGGTGTCACATATGGCACCCAAGGATGGAATCACTGGCGTAGTCGGGATGAAACATACCTGGCATCTGCATGAGTGCCCAAGATGAGCTGGAGACTGGAGAAAGAGAATTGCAGCAAAACAAGATCCTCTCTCTCTCTCTCTCACACACACACACAAACACACATATTTTTAAGAAAAAAATTTTAATAAATAAACTCAAAATGGATTAAAGACTTAAACATAAAACCCGAAGCGATAAAGCTATTAGAAAAATAAATAAATAAATAAGGGGACCAGACTGTGATATGGTAGTTAAGGAGACTGAGTCTTACATGGCTAACTGTGCAGTTTAAGTCTCAGACCAGACAGCTTAAGAAACATGCCAGACACATGAGTACACATGCTCAAAATCCCAAAAGGAGGAAGAGATGGAGGAGAAGGGGTTGTGGTTTAATTATTTTCCATAGGGGTGCTTTCTCACTTCCTCTCCCTCCCTTCCTCTCTCTCTCTCTCTCTCTCTCTCTCTCTCTCTCTCTCTCTCTCTCTCTTTCTCTGGCAAGTGCATGTGCACTCTAAGGGTGGGGGAAGAAAACAAACAAACAAAAAAAAACACCACGAGGAGAAACTACACAATATTGGTCGAGGCAATAATAGTTATATTTTACCCCAAAAGTTCAGGCAACAAAAATGAAAATAGACCAATGGAGTTACATCAAAATTAGAAAAATTCGATGCAGCATAAGTAACAATTAACAATGAGAGACACTCTATAGAATGGGAACAAATATTTTTGATCTGTTCTGATAACGGATTAATATCCAAAATACATAATAAACTCAACAATTATATAGAACAAAATTAATGCAATTTGAAAATGGGCTAAGAGTCCTAGTTTGATACAACTGTTGGTAGCAAACTAGAAACCACAAGACTGACCTTCGGTTCAGATCCCCAGGTCAGTGTAAAAGCACACTATATGCTTGCACATATGCCAAACATACTGAGAGCAGGAGAGGTTTCTGGTATGACAAGATTCTGTTGAGAGTGCTCTTCTCTATATCTCTCTCTTTAATACACACTCTTTCTCTTATGCACACATGCCTTCTCTATTGTAAATAAAATAAACTTTGAAAATATATAAGAAATGAGGGGCCAGCAGATGGCATAATGGTTACATCACTGGGCTTCCATATAATTGACCACGGTTCAAATCCAAATCTGGTGGCTTAAAAATCTCATGCCAGGCACGTATGCATGCCCAAAATCCTGAGAGGCGAATGAAGAAGGGATTGTGACATGACCATCCCCCAGGCAATGATTTCTCACTTTCTGTCTATCTCTCTGGCAACCACACGCACCCTATAGCAAAAATCTCTCTTAAAAAAATTATATATATATATATATATATATATATATATATACACACACACACACACACACACACATTTATATATATATATATATATATATATATATATATATATATATATATAAAAGAAATGAGCAAAGAACCTAAATAGACATTCACAAAATAAAATATGTGAATGGCTGGTAGCATCACTAAAAACAGAGAAACCATAATAAGATATCACCTCCCACCTATGAGAAAGGCTATGTTATGGTTTGGATAACGGTTTGTCCCCCAAGTTTCATGTTTTGGAATTTGATGTTGGTGGGAGATGGTCAGATGTCTCTCAAAAGTAAATGCATTGGGACTTGGCTGTATTAGGAAGGTGTTAAGTGAAAACTTAATCCCTTCATGGTATCCCAGGGTAGGGCCTTTGAGTGTGATAAACTTATTAGATGGAGCCTCCATGACTGAGCTCTGATACATATATAAAGAGAGAAACTCATGAGTACAAGCCAGGCTCTGCTCTGCTCTGCCTTCCACCAATTTGAAATGTCTTTGGAGCTGCTAGAATCATGGGTTTTGTAAATGAAGCCTCTATTTTCTCCCTCTCCCTCTCTCTTTTTAGGTTTTTGCCATAGGGTGCATGTGCTTACTGGAGAGAGACAGAGGGAGAGAAAGTGAGAAATCACCCCCACCCCAGGGGAATGGCCACACTGCAATCCCTTCTCTTCCATTCTCCTTCTCAGATTTTGGCGACAAACGTACACACTTCCAGCATGATTTTCAAGCCTCCAGGTCTGGGACTATAATCAGCTATGTGGGAGTCCAACACCTTAACCACCACATCACCTGTTGGCCTCACCTCTATTTTCTTTATAAATCACCCAGCCTTGGGTGTTTCTATTAGCAATGCAATAATAGACTAAGACAGGCTGTTATCAAAAGAAAAAGATAACAAGTATCCTTGACCCGTATTCCTGCCATCAGTCTTCCCTGGGAAGGGACGAGGAGTAGACCTTGCCTCTGGACAAGACACTTTATGATATTTCAACCTATGGCCCTTCTCTTTAGTCTCTGTCCCTTCCCTGTGCCCTCCTAAGACACACTCTGAATTGCTTATAGAAAGTATTAGGAACTACTCTCCCCAGAATTGGGAAAAGACATCAGCAGTAGTACCCTTCAAATTCCAGGTTCAATTATATACTGCTGGTTGGCAAGAATATTGGTACGAGCCTTTTAAAGAGAAATTTGGCAATATCTGTAGCAATTACTCTAGAATTGTGTGTACAGTTTGGCCCAATAATTTGCCTTCTGGAAAGCCAACCTAAGGAAATCATTTAAAACACATGAAAGACTTTTTAGTGAAATTCATTCAGAGCCTCAGCTATAAATGGGAAAATCTGGATGCAACCTAAATTGCTAATAGTAGCAGAATGTTTTATTCCACTCACATATTGGAACATTATGCAGCTCTTAAAATTATTTCTAAAGGGCATGTAACAAGGGGAAATACTTATGTTTTAATTAGAAGTGGGGAAATAATATGTATATCTATCTTTTGTATAGATAAGATGATCTTATCTAAACAAAAATGTATGCATCGAATAAGGGGTTCATGCCCAGCCACAGAAAAACAGGCAGTAGGGTACAGCTGCACAATACTGGAGGTAATGATGGAAGGCTCCAGGTTCACATCCCAGCTCCACCTCAACTCACCACTCAGCCCTGTGATCCTGGCTGACTGCAGGGCTGGGGGAGGGATCACAGCATGCAGACCTGTGAGGGTGCTTCTCTCTCTCGATAAATAAACAAGATTTTTTAAAAGAATTATTTTATTTAATTTTATTTATTTATTTAAATTTGACCAGAGAGGGACAGAGCAAGAGAGACAGAAAGTGCAAAAGCAAGTCACCAGGTCCAGGACTCGAACCATGGTTGGCCATGTGGGAGTCCAGCGCCCTTAACCACCATGCCACCTGCCAGCCCCACAAACAAAATTTTTATAAATAATAATAAGGGGCTTGATTTTTCTAGAGGAAATGCAACTAAAAATCACAAATACCATTTTACACCATCACATCTGTGGACTTTTAGGTGTAACAATGCCAAAGTATTGGTGAAACTGTAAAATAATGAGAACTATTACCCTAATTTGGCAATATCTAGTAAAATTGAAGAATTTCCTCTCCTGGGTATATACCAAGAGAAACCTTCTACATGCACATAAGGAGATAACCACAGAAAAGTGTACTATTTATAATAATGAACCATGCAAACAATTCATCAGTTAATTTTTTTTTTGAGAGGTTTTTGCTATAGGGCGCATGTGCTCCCCAGAAAGACAGAAGAGACAGAGAGACAGAAAGTGAGAAATCACCCCCCCAGGGGGGATGGCCACACCACAATCCCTTCTCCTCCATTATCCTCTGGGGATCTTGGGCACGCACGCACACACACCCGGCGTGAGTTTAAGCCACCAGGTCCAGGACTCGAATCGTGGTCGGCTACATGGGAGTCCAGCGACATAGCCATTACACTAAAGGATGGTCCCATTTTTTTTTGAGAGCATCAGTTAATTATTAATAAAAGATGAAAAAGTGGCAGTTGCTATGGTTGGAATGTGTCTCCCCAAAGTTCACGTATTGAAAAGTTAACTGCCATTGGGACCAGCCGTTAGCGTAATGGCTATGTCGCTGGACTACCATGTAGTCGACCGCGGTATGAGTCCCCGACCCGGTGGCTTAAACTCACACCAGGTGTGTGTGCATGCATGCCCAAGATCCCAAGAGGAGAATGGAGGAAGAGATTGTAGTATGTGGCCATTCCCCCTGGGGGGTGATTTCTCGCTTTCTGTCTCTCTCTGTCTTTCTGGCGAGTGCATGCGCCCTATAGCAAAAAAAAAAAAAAAAAAAAAAAAAAAAAAAAGTTAACTGCCATTGTAACAGGATTAAAAGGGTGGAAACCTAATCCAACTATGGATTTGAGAGGTGGAGCCTTTGAGAGGAGATTAGGATCAGGATGGGGATCCCATTATTGCATTTTCATAGGTTTATAAGACATTGACATGAACATAGACTGCTCTACTCAAACTCTTGTGATACCCTGCACTCCCTCTCCATCAAGAAGACCCTCACCAGCTGTGGCCCCTTGACTTTAGATCCCAAAACCATAAGCTAAATAGACCTCTAGTCTTATAAATTACCCAGACTCAGGTATTTCTGTTAACTGCAACACAATGAACTAAAACAGAAAAATTGGTAGCAGAATAGTCAGACTGTTGCTTTAATAATAAATACCTGAAAAGCTGGAAGTGGCTTTGGAATTGAATAGTGGGCAGTGGTGGGAAGAGTTTGAAGGAGCACACTAAACAAAGCCTAGGTTCTGGCAAGTGCTCAGATGAGAAAATGAGAGAAGTTTAGAACTTTATTTAGAGATTGGTTAAGTGGCTGTGACCAGAATGCTGATAGAAATATAGACAATAAAGGTAAATTTGAAAAAGAAAAAATAAATAAACTCAGATGAAAATGAGGAGTATCTTATTAGAAATTGGAGAAAAGGTTATACTTGTTACACTATTGCAAAGACCCAATATGACCTCTCCCCACTCCTATGAGTTACCCCAAGACCATGACCTAAATCTGTTTCCTCACCCTCCCAGGATGCAGTCCTACATCCCACTAATCAGCACTCTATGCTAGGGAGAAGGTTAGATGAGGAGACCAGTCCTCAGTTCAGGAGTCTTCAATCAATCAAAGGAGGAAGAAGTAACTCTGGCTGGGAGATACAAGTGCTTAGCGAAGAAAGCTTTTCAGACTGAAAGTAAAAAAGGAAGAGAGAAAGAGAGAGAGAGAAAACAGTATAATATCATTCTTTAAATTATTTCCAGTATAGAAAAAGTTTTATTATTGGGGGCCAGCAGGTGGCACGGTGGTTAAGGTACTGAACTCCCACATGACTGACTGCAGTTCAAGTCCTGGACCTGGTGACTTGCTTTCTCACTTTCCCTCCCTCTCTTTCTCTCTCTCTGGTGAGTGCACATGCCCTATAGCAAATTAAAATAATAATAACTTTAAAAACTCAATAAATAATTATCTCAAAAAAGTTTTATTACAGAAAATATACCCCTTTTACGATTGTTGGAGAAACCAGCATTCTCACTATTGAAAGGATAAATCCACATATTTTAGGTGGGCACTTTTTGGCAATGTACATTGAAAATTTTCAATGTACATATTCTTTAATCCTGCAATTTTGCTGCTGGGAATACACACACACATACACACACACACACACACACACAAAAAAAAAAAAAAACACACACATCTATGAGGTGCACTATTATTTGCAACAACAAGAAATAAGAAGAAGATAACTAAATATCTATCATTAGAGAACCAGTTAAATAAATTATAGTATATCCATACAACGGACTACTTCACAGCCCTGACAAAAAATTAGGTAGATCTAGTTTAAATGGAATGAAACATCTTTAAAATATATTTTCATATGACATAAGATTCAGAGCAGCAGCTATAGTGCGTTCCATTTGTTTAAATGCTTTTAAAACATATGCTTACATATACTTGAGGAAACTTGGCATTCATATGTAAAAGACTACTACTAAGGGCCAGGCAGTGGCATACAATAATACATGATGCTCTGAGGCTGATCCACAGGGAAAGGTCCCAGATTTGCATCCAGAGACCTTCCCGAGTACACCAGGCTTATATGTACCTTTAATCCAGATCTGGCTAAAGCTGGGGGTAAATTGTGGCATCAAGGCCCTATTGGGTGGAGCCTGCAGGCAGCGAGGTGGTTAAGGCGCTGGACTCCCACATGGCCAACCATGGTTGGAGTCCCAGACCTGGTGGCTAGTTTTATCACTCTTTCTCTCTCTCTGGTGAGTGCATGTGCCCTACAGTAAAATTTAAAATAATTGTTATTATTTTATTTAATAATTTTTTTCTTTTAATTTATTCATTTATTTCAATTTGACCAGAGAGGAACAGGGAGAGAGAGAGAGAGAAAGCCACCAGGTCCAGGACTTGAACAAGGGTCAGCCATATGGGAGTCCAGCGTCCTTAGCCACCATACCGGCCGGCCCCAATAAATATGTTTTTTTAAAAAAGGATCCTATTGGAGTGCTCTCTCATGCATAGGCACATGCTTATAGAATTAATAAATAAATAAATATGCTAAAATAAAACTACATAAAAAAATTGCTAGGGGTAAGGAGTATATCTATAGACAGGAACAGAGAGGTCTTTTTTTAACAAGGCATCACCACGTTGCAATCCTCCTGCCCAAGCCTCCCAGTCAGCTAGGGCCTGGTGTACTCCACCACGCAGGGCCTGTTTAGGGTGGGCCGGTGACCAAGCCCAGCTTCCCATGCAGCGTCAGTCACTGCAGCACCCCCACTCGGGCCCGGGTAGCTGGGCCAACAACATGTGTTCAGTGGATAGTCTAATGCCCACTCCAACTACCACGAATTCAAATACAACCCAAATTAATCAGACCTTGGAATGTTTCCTTTGTGATCCCACTAGATACCTATTATTATAGAGGGGATTTGAGAATATAAGGATTCAAAATTACAATTGATAACTTAGTAGAAGGGCAGTCATTACGGAAGATAGACTATTTAGGCAAGAAGGTGAAAATTGAAAAGGAAAAACTAGTCAAGACAGGGAAGCATTTCTGTGTCTATTGGGAAGATTCATGAGAAGTAAATGTTATTACAAGAGGAGTGTTTCTCCAGGTGAAACTTGGCAGAAAGAACATTAAGATATGACAGGGCTTGGGTCGCCAGGTGGCATGGTGGTTAAGGCACTAGACTCCCACATAGCCAACCACAGTTCAAGTCCCAGATGCGGCAGCTTAAAAATCATACCAGGCATATGTGTCTGCATGCCCAAAATCCCAAGGGGAGAATGGAGGAGAAGAGATTGCAGCATAGCCATCCCCCCGACCCAGGGGTGATTTCTCACTTTCCTTCTCTCTTTCTCTGTCTCTCCCCTCTGAATGCATATACTCTATGGCAAAAACCGAAAAAATAAGTAAAAATAAGATATGACAGGGTTTAAACAGACTAGGTTTGGAAAGGTACACTCATAAAGCTAGAAGAAACCTCAAGCAATTTCCCAAGGTCTTAAAAAGAATAGCAATTAGGGACCAGCAGCAGTGTAATGGTTATGTTGTTGGCCTCCCACATAGTCGACCACAGTTCAAGTCCCAGGCCCGGTGGCTTGAAACACACCAGGCAAGTGTGTGTGTGTGTGTGTGCATGCTCAAGATCCTAAGAGGAAAATGGAGGAGAAGGGATGGCAGCATGGCCATCCCCCAGAGGCTGATATCTCACTTTCTATCTCTCTGTCTCTCTGGCAAGCACATGCAGCCTATAGCAAAAATCTCTCTCTAAAATAAAAAAAAAATATATATATATAAAAGAATTGCTGGGGACCAGCAGGTGGCATGGTGGTTAAGGTGCTGGACACTCCCACATGGCTGACCACAGTTCAAGTTCCGGACCTGGTGGCTTGCTTACTCACTTTCTCTCTCTCTCTCTTTCTGTGTGTCTTTCTCTGGTCAAATTAAAATAAATGAATGAATAAATAAAATTAAAATTAATAATTCTTTAAAAAAAAGAATTGCTATTATTTGATGATATAAGATGCTGAAACCATTAAGGCAAAAATCACCTATTAAACAGTGTAAAAATATAAATTTATATTCTGCATAGATCAGTAAAAGGAATCTGTTAGAAGTGGGAAAAGCAGGTGCTGTTGGACGTATTTTAAAGATCTGTCCAATGGGATCATATGCTTACACACACACACACACACACACACACACACACAAAGTAGGGTGACCGGTCATCCCACTCACCTGGGCCTGAGTGGGCTCCTGGGATGCAGGGCTTTCACAACAGTCTAAACCACCACAGTCCCAGGCAAGCCAGGAACAAATTGGTCACCCTAACACAGACACGATAGGTGACAGACAGATAGGAATGTGATTAGATAGACAGGTAACAATTACAGATAATCTTACAAACAGGTCTCTGAAACACATCGTGAAACATTTTAAGATAAAATTATTAGGACTGGCAGGTGGCGTTGTGGTTAAGGGCACTGGACTTCCACATGGCCAGCCATGGTTCAAGTCCTGGGCCCGGAGGCTTGCTTTCTCATTTTCTCTCTCTCTCTCTCTCTCTCTCTCTCTCTCTCTCTCTCTCTCTCTCCCTCTGTGTGTGTTGGGGGGGGGGAATATTAAAATAATAATAACAAATTTTAAAAATTAAATAAAATTGTAAAAAATTAATGATAAAATTATCATTACTGCTTTGGTTACCATTATTTTTTTTAGAGAGATTTTTGCTATGGATGCTTCCATTCACTAGAGAGACAGAGAGATACAGAAAAAGAGAAATCATCCCTCAGGGAGGACAGTTACGCAGCAATCCTTTCTCCTCCATTCTCCTTTCAGAATTTTGGGCTTGGATGGAAACATGTCTGGCATGAGTTTTAACCCTCTGGATCATGAACTTGAACCACAATCGATGACGAGGGAGTCCAGCAATGTGGTTCCCTTTATTTTTAATAGCTATATAAAATAAACTCAGCCACTATTAGGCCACTTCCATACTCTATTTCTTGAAGCAAAATAGTCTAGTTTAGAAAAATCTTGTAACATGCCAGTCAAGATGATTATGGTTGAATAGACGTAAGATCTATTTCTATTCAACTTGATAACAGGATAGAGCTGAGATTTCATAGTATTCTTAGGTTTTCTTGGACATGAGAATTATCAGAGTTAATTTACCTAGTCAATAAGTACTTGCTAAGCAACTAGTTTGTGCTGCATGATTGCTATAATGTGGCCACAGGGCCAGCGGATGGCATAGTGGTTAAGGTGCTGGATTCCCACATGGTAGTCTGTGCTTCTGGTCCCAGACCTGCCTGCTTCAGACTCACACTGGGTACGTGCACATGTGCGCCCAAAATCCCAAGAGGAGAATAAAGGAGGGGTTGCAGTATGGCCAGCCCCAGAAGGTGGTGGTGGGGGTGATGGAGAGCAGTGATTTCTTACTTTCTATCTCTCTTTCTCTCTCTGTCTCTCTCATGAATATACATGTCAGATAGCAAAAATCTCTAAAAATAGATATATACATAATGTGACCAGAACTGGCAGCATAGGAGTGTTCAGAGCCTTTTCACCAACGGCACACACCCTGCCAAAGAAAGTGCTACAATTTTCAACCCAATTTCACCTCTTCCCTATTCCAAAAGAAGAACAATTGATCTACAGTGTAACTGTTTGGGAAGTGAGATGAGAAGGAAGAGCCTCCCTGTGCTGGATTTAGAGGTGAATTATGGAACAAAACGTCTAACAACAACTGGGGAGGTGGGCAGTTGTGAGAGAAGAGGGGGGAATACTTTGATCTACTTTTGTGGACTCCTGAATGGTAGTTACTTGCCTGCGTTTTTCTTTTTTGGTTTTGTGGGAGTTTTAAAATAATTAATGCAGTTTATTTCCAAGCAAAATATGAGTGACCTAGGCCCGGAGAGGAGGCAAAACATGCCTTTCTCTCAGTGTGATCAGGTACAGGGGTTCCTTTTATTTGATTTTGAGAGTGAGAGACAGAGTTTGGAATTTAGTGAAAAGTTTTTCCATTGGTCTGGCTCAAAAAGGCGGGACATGTGGAAGCTAGGGCGGGGGGTGTAGGTTATAGGTGGGTTTTACAGCTTTTAAGTTGGTGATTGAAGAAGGAAGGTTGCTGAGATCAGAAAGGAATGCCTGTGTTTTTTTGCCAGTGTTCAAGAATGAGCCACATGTGTGTTTGATTTATAAGGGAAAGAAAGGAAACCGTGATGTGCTGGGCCACGTTATTCCTGTTAGAGAAGATTCCCCACCTGGTGCGTTTGTGCCTATCTAAGCTCCCCACCTCCCCGAGTTCCACAACATTTTCTGCCCAATTATCTTCCTGTTGTAAACATGTAAACATATGACCAAAGAAAGCAAGTATCACTTGTTTGCATTTTAAGTCTGGTTTATAGAAAAGACATTCTATAAAACAATTGAAGCTCGGGTGTTCTTCATACCACAATGACTACATATGTGTTTTGGAGAATTCATTCGTACATCTAAACACCAAGCTACAGACACACAGGTATTTCAAATAAATGATTTCCACTCAGGCTCAAGTCGTGAAGAGAACAATAAGTGTTATGGCTTAGTTCAAATGTAAACTATGGGTTTTACCGATTTCATATTGAACCCTCAAGTTCTACACGAACAATAGACAACAAACACGTTAGCAATATAATGTGTTTAGATCAGGGAAGCGCATGCAACAATGCTTTTAAAACTGTAGACAACTTTTTCACATCAGCAAATTCGATACTGTGCTGGAGAAAAGCTATATGCTCAAATTTCCTACATTTATCTGCAAGCCTAAGGACTCAACAACCTCCCTGCCTAGATTCTAAGGCGTGCAGAAGGAAAGGGAGACTGATTGGCACAATTCCTTCATTTTACGAAGGAAAAACAAGATCCAGGGGAGTTAAGCAACTTTTCTAGAGCCACACAACTCCACCCGTGAGTGTAGTACTTAGACCCAGGCCCTCCGACTCAGAATCAATGTCTCTCCATAATACCGCACCGCCCTCACAACAATTCCAATATGTTTTTCTAAAGTATTATCTACAGTCACCTTAGAAAGTTTCATTATAAAAGCAATTTCTTCATGATAGATATTAAAACAGACTGAGATTATGTTTTGCTGACAAAAATAATTAAAAATATATATATTAACTGGAAGTGTCTTGCCAGATGTCCTGTGACTAGGAAGACCAATTGATAAACTATTGGTAGAGATTTTAAAAAATAATAAGTCTTAAGATGGTTATATAACATGTGAAAAATCACAAAATTGGAATAAGGAAAGTTGTTTTGAAATTATACAAATTTCAGGACCAACAGAATGGCTATGTCACTGGACTCCCATGTAGTGTCCCACAGTTCAAGTCCTGAACCCAGTGGCTTAAACTCACGCAGGCATGTGTGTATGAGTGCCCAAAATCCTGACAGAAGAATGAAGGAGAAGGGGTTGATGCATGGCCATCACCCCGACAGGGTTATTTCTAGCTTTCTGTCTGTCTCTCCGGTGAGCACACACACCCTAAAGCAAAAATCTCTCTTAAAAAAAGAAAGAAATCATACAAATTTCAAAAGCTATAAAGAAAATGATAGACCATCTGCTTACATACGCGTGTAGAAAGTGGCTCAGATGACAGCACAGCAGTAAGCCGTCAGGTGACTCACACAGGAAGGCTCCAGGCGCATGTCTTCTGCAGACCTTCCCCCCACCCCCACCCGCACCCCCATCCCCACCCCCACCCCCGCGCATAGGCCAGGCACACGTGTTCATGATCTGGGTCTGGGAAGCTAGGAGGTACGTTGCAATGGATCTCAAAGGGATACTGTTCGTTTCTGTCTGTCTGTTTTGCTCATGGAAGAAATAAATAAATTTCTCTTTAAGGTTTTTGTCATAGGGAGCATGAGCTCACCAGAGAGAGAGAAAGAGATAGTAGGAGAAAAGGTGAGAAATCACCCCCCAGGAGGATGGCCATGCCTCAATCCCTTCTCCCCCATTATCCTCTCGGGATTGGGGCACACATGCCTGGCATGAGTTTCGAGCCGCTGGATCAGACCTAGAACTGCCTGTGGGAGTCCAGAGCCTTCACCACCACACAACCTGCTGACCCCAAACCATAATCATCTGGACTGGCAAGTCACAAGATTTTTCTAAACTATACCATTTTGCTTTGAGAAAAAGTATGGAAGTAGCCTAATTAATGACCAAGCTTAATTTAAATTGCTTCTATTAAAAATAAAAAGGCCCAAAACAATAATGTTAGTTTTAAATAAACTTTAGAAAACTATGAAAAGATGGGACCAGCAGGTGGCATGGTGGTTAAGGTGCTGGACACTCCCACATGGCTGACCATGGTTCAAGTCCTGAATCTGGTGGCTTGCTTTCTCGCTTCCTCTCTCTTTCTCTGTCTATCTCTGGTTAAATTAAAAAACAAATGAATAAATAAAATAAAATTAAATTATTTTAAAAAAAGAAAATACGAAAAGATTAAAAATGAGATACTATTTTTTACATATGCTGTTAAAGACTCTTAGATTTAAAGAAATACAGTGTTCAAAAGAGTGTATGGAAATGTCCTCAGATGTTGTTGATCAGAATGTAAACAGGAATGGGACCAGCAGTTAGCGTAATGGCTATGTTGCTGGATTCCCATGTAGTCGACCGCGGTTCAAGTCCCGGACTTGAACTCACACCGGGCGCATGTGCACACATGCCCAAGATCCCAAGAGGAGAGTGAAGGAGAAGGGATTGCGGCGTGGCCATCCCCCCTGGGGAGTGATTTTTCCCTTTCTATCTCTCTGTCTCTCTCTGTCTTTCTGGCGAGTGCACACACTGGAGCTGGGAGTGGATCATGACATGAAGACCCAGCTGGAGGTGCCCTTCCCTTTCTCTCTCTCTCGCAAAAGAAATAAATAAATAAACTTTTAAAAAAAGAAAGAAAAAGGAAATTATTTATTTATTTATTTATTTATTTAATAAATAATAAAATAAAACTCCTAAAACTAAAAAGTAAATTCAACAAGGTCATGGGATATCTGAACAACACATAGAAATCAATCACATGTGAATATATTCCCAATGAACACGCGAAAACTGAATTTAAAACACAATGTAGGGGCCAGCAGGTGGCAAAGTAGTTAAGGTGCTGAACTGGCACATGGGCAACCCCAGTTGGAGTCCCAGGCCTGGTGGCTTGAAACTCACACTGGGCACATGTGTGTCCATGCCCAAAATTTCAGGGGGAGAATGAAGTTTTTTTGTTTTGGTTTGTTTTGGTTTTTGTTTTTTTTTTTTTAAAGGGCTACAAACTTTATTAAAAGTAAATGTAATGTAATATGTACAGATGGCACATGGTGGCAATTTTGCAAGAGATTGCAGCATGACCATCCCCCCAGGGGGAGATTTCTCACTTTCTCTCTCACTGTCTTTCTCTGTCTCTCTCCTCTCTGGTCAGTGCCCATGCCCCATGGCTGGTGCACACACATGTGCACACACACATGTGCACACACACACACACACACACAGGATCAGCAGATGGCATAATGATTATATCGCTGTACTCCCATATAGTCAACTGCAGTTCAAGTCCCAGACCCAGTGGCTTAAAATTCACATTTGGGGCATGTACCTGTATAGCCAAAATCCTGAGAGGAGAATGGAGGAGAAGGGATTACAGTGTGACCATCTCTCCTGGGAGGTGATTTTTCGCTTTCTGTCTCTCTGTCTCTCCAGAGAGCGCATGAGCTCTGTAGCAAAAATCTCTCAAAAAAAAGAAAAACATACAATGTATTTGTGATGACTCCCCCCAAAGAAAATAAAATATTTGTTAATAAACTTGTACAGAAACTGTATGCTGAAAATTACAAAATGCTAGTAAAAGAAATCAAAGACTATCTAAAAAAATGGCAATTTGGGATCAGCAGTTGGTGCAATGGCTATGCTGCTGGACTCCCATGTTGTCAACCGCAGTTTGAGTCTGGACCCAGTGGCTTAAACTCACGCTGGGTGCATGTGCGTGTGTACCCAAGATCCCGAGAGGAGAACGGAGGAGAAGGGATTGCGGCGTGGCCATCCCCCCAGGGGGGTGATTTCTCGCTTTCTATCTCTCTCTTTCTGTCTTTCTGGTGAGCGCACACACCCTATAGCAAATATCTCTCCAAAAAATAAATAAATAAATGGCAATTCATTAATTGAAAGGTTCATCAAAGATGTCAGTTCTCCCCAAGTTGATAGAAATGTTTAACACAATTTCTGTCAAGATATCAGTAAGATTTTTATAGATAAAGACAATTTTATTCTAAAACTTAGAATAAATTAGCCTAGTGGTTAAGGGAGCCAAATCCCACACAGCCAACCATGCAGTTCAAATCCTGGCCTGGCAACTTGAAAATCACACCAGGCACGTGTGCATACATGTCCAAAATTTCCACAGGATGGAGAAAGGAGACGAGATTGCAACATGAGCACCACCATTGGATGGCTTTTCTATATATATATTTTGATCTTTGTCCCTCTGTGTCTCTGGCAAGCGTGCATGCCCTCTGGCAACTGAAAGAAAGAGAGAGAAAAATAAAGAAAAAGAAAAAAGGAAGGAAGGAAAGAAAAGAAAATTTATATGGAAAGACACAGACCCTAAAATAACTAAAACAAAGTTGACCAAAGAATAAAGTGGAAAAAACTATTCTACCCAATAATAATCATCACTTTGGAGCTACAATCATCAAAACAGTGTGGTATTAGCTAAAGAAATAGCACAGAGATCTACGGAATAGAACAATGAACTTAGAAACACACCCCCACGAGGGAGAGAGAGAGAAAAGGAACGTGAAAGAGAGAAGTACCTTCGATAGAGTCATGTCACACCTCAACCCCCTTCCTCCAGCCCTTCAGCTCCTAAGGATCCTGGGCACCTGCAGGCAAACCCCGCATGTTTCAGGGACCCAAACCAGTAGTTGGCCATGTGGCTTCCAGCACTGCAGTCATGCACGCTGTCACCTACACCACCTGGGCTAGTGCGGTTTCTAACTCACAAATTAGAGAGCAAATGGTGGCTCGGTAGTAACACACTATAATACTGAACCCACATGGGAAGGTCCAGGGTTTGCATTCCAGAGCCTCCCTGTGCATGGCAGGCATATATGTGTCTATGATGTGAAATGGCTAAGGTCACAGGTGGGTGGTGGCATGAAGACTTTGTTGGGGGTTCCTGTTTCTCTTTCTCTGTCTCTCTTTCTCTCATGGAATAAAGAAAGAGAGAGAGAAGAAAGAAAGAAAGAAAGAAAGAAAGAAAGAAAGAAAGAAAGAAAGAAAGAAAGAAGAAAGAAAGAAAGAAAGAAAGAAAGAGAGGAAGAGAGAGAGAAAGAAATTTAAACACGGACACACACAAATTATTATCATGTCACCCTGTTAAAATAATCTCTACTGGTGGGGCCGGCAAGTGGCATGGAAGTTAAGGACTCTGGACTCTCACATGGCCTACCATGGTTCGAGTCCCAGACCTGGAGGCTTGTTTTCTCACTTTCTCTCTCTCTCTTTCTCTCAATCTGTCCCTCTCTGGTCAAATTAAAGTAAATAAGTAAATAAGCAAATTAATTTTTTTTTTTTTAATTCTCCAGTGGTTTCCCATTTCACTTGAATGTTTTGATCATGGCCCACAAGACCCTCTGTGGTCCTGATCCTGCCCAATTTTTCAGCTTTGTCTTACGTCACCATAGCCTTCAACTGCTATGCTTTAACTATCAAATTAGTCCATCTTAACAGACAGATTTATTGATTTTGAGCAAATATATTTCGACTATGTTGAAGTCAGCAGAAAGAAGATGACATTGCATCTATATCACCAGCCAAAAAAAAAAAAAAAGAAAAAAGTGACTACCCTAATACCTTCGATCCCCGTCCTTTTATTTAAATCTCACATTTACATTCCCTTACTTGCACCTCATAGATAAAATTTGAAGCCAGTAGGCAGATACCACTGTTCTTTCACAACTGGAAAACAGAAAGATGCAAAGATGTCATCATGCATGAAATGGCCATATCTACCTCAACTTAAATGTAAATTAAATGTTAATGAGATCTTGGGCCACAATTCATCCTGTAGAGTCATATTGTCGGTGTCAGATATGTGCCCTACTTTGCAAAAAGCCCAGCCTAGCATGTTACAGCTCCTAAGTTCATTCTTTAAAAACCGTGTTTTAAATATCCATGTTATCCGCTAATATCTCTGAAAAACATGATATTATTCCCAATTTGTACTCTCTCTGTAGAGAAGAATTATATTTGTACTGTCATTATGGCAAAGGAACGTCCTGAAATACATAAACTACCCATTTCAAATAGAGGACTATAATTAATTTTCTAATGTCAAGTATCTATTTAGGCATCTTTGGCATTTCAAAATAAAACTGAAACCTCAGAAAAATAAGTAGAATATTTTTATCAATGTGGGTCAAGGTTTATTTTTGTTTGAATGCTAAAATGAATGTGTGAAAGAGAATTTTCCTCATATTGTTCATGTATTAGTAATCACAGGTTTTCCTAAGAAGAGAGAGAAGTAAATCACTTATTACTCGGAGGCGCTGAAAATACCGATCGCTTCCACGACAATCTAAAGCATGAGAAGGTATAAAGACATGATAGAGCAACTATGGGTCCCACAGACAGTGTGGGCAGGGCAGGCAGTGGGGCAGGGGCAGAAGGGAATCATGGGGGAGAAAGAAGAAAAACATTTAACAGACACAAAAGTGTAAAGTTATGTGTTAAGGATGATCGGCACGGTAATATGTTTGTACTAATAGGCAGTGTGTTCATGCTGGGAAGATTCCTTTCGATGGCACAAAGATGTACACTGATAAAATGTAACTAAAACAAGAGACGCGGCCAGCAGGTTGTGTAGTGGTTAAAGCACTGGACTCCCATGCAGATGACGGTGGTTTGAGTCCTAGACCCAGCGACATAAAACTCCCACTGGGCACATATGTATGTGCGTGCATGCCCAAAATCCCAAGAGGAGAATGTAGGAGAAGGGATTGCTACGTGGCCATCCCCCCCCAGGGGGTGACTTCTTGCTTTCTGTCTCTCAGTCTCTGTCTCTCTGACGAACACACATGCCCTATAGCAAAAATCTGTGAAAAAGAAGTGGGGGGAGAAAATACTGATTACTAAGCGCCTACCTGAGTCAACAAATAGAGTACTAAACTTCGATTTTTTGTTCCTCTTGGAGAAAACTGTTTACCCAAACTAATTCACACAAAAAATATTTTATAAAACGGAACTGCTCTGGTGTAAAGGGGGCGAAAATCCAGAACTCCACCTGCTGAGCTAGCCCCTTGCCCCAGTTTTCCTATGAAGAACCTAAGGACTTTTTTTTTATTTTAACTTTCTTTCTTTCTTTCTTTCTTTCTTTCTTTCTTTCTTCCTTTCTTTCTCTCTTCCTTTCTCTGTTTCTTTCTTTCTTTATTTATTTTAATTTGACCAGAGGGACAGAGAGAGAGAGAGAGAGAGAGAAAGGGAGAGGGAAAGTGAGAAAGCAAGCTGCCAGGTCCAGGACTTGAACTGCAGTCAGCCATGTGGGCATCCAGTGCCCTTAATTAACCACCACACCACCTGCCGGCCCCTGTTTTGTTTTGTTTTGTTTTGTTTTAAGAGCTTTTTGTTTATTTATATTTAAGGTTTTTGCCATACAGTGTATGCACTCGCTGAGAAACAGAGAGAGGATAAGAGAAAATCGATTCCCCCTCGGAGGAAGATGGCCACACCACAGCCCCTTCTCTTCCATTCTCCTCCTGGAATTTTGGGCACATACTCACACCTGTCTGGCATGTTCCATAGCTGCCAGGTCCAGTACTCGAACCCCAGTCAACCATGTGGGAGTCCAGCTTCTTAACCACAGGCTACCTACTGGCCCCAAACCTAAGACTTATAAGCTTGATATTTTATAATCCTCAGAAGTTGCTGGAATTTTACTTTAGTTCCTATTGAAAAGGATGGGTTTTTATAACACAAATTTAAGATGCATCATATGTTTAATTTTGTTTTGATAAAATGTTGGTTTTATTTCTATTTCAAATTGCCTGTCTCTCCATCCCCTTACACAATTCTCTTTGTTTTTATTCTGTTTCAAAACACTACAACTGCTTTGACTATGAGTTTTGAGTTTCTAAAACACAAAGGGGAAGGAACATATCATTTCAGGAGATAGATTCCACATTCCACATGTTCATGTATTCACTGTTTTATTTTCGAAGCACAGCTTTATCTTAAATCGAGTGAACCACAGATTACTGCCCATTCTAACGTGTGGCTGGGTATCACACTTCACAACAGCACCAAAGTCAATGATTTAAAGCTGAATGTGCTGGTATTGAAACTAGAACAATAGCAGGCGGGGGAATGGCACGTGAACACAGCTTCCTGAAGATTTGGGAATTTTACTATTTCTCTCAATAAATCTGAACAGGAAAAGGAATACCACAATAGCAAAAAAAAAAAAAAAAAAAAAAAAAAAAAATGCTACAAGTTTGAAAGGAGACAGGGATAGATAAATCAAACTCAGGCACAAGAGAAACAGTCGTTGCAAGTCTCATGGACCTGGTCATTTAGGGCAGCCTCCCCCCCCCCCCAATCAATATTTCCTTCTTTTGAGTAGATACATAATAGTCTCAATCTCCTTAAGCCTCACCTAGAAGCAGTCCTCCCTCAGGGATAGCCTTGTCATTCCCAGTAGACGGGCATTTCATGTGGCGTGGGCATAAAAAGCATTGCTCAGGGACCAGTAGTTAGCATAATGGCTATGTCACTGAACTCCCATGTAGCCAACCGCGGTTCGAGTCCCAGACCCGGTGGCTTAAAAACACACCAGGCGCGTGTGCGTACGTGCCCAAGATCCCAAGAGGACAATGAAGGAGAAGGGATTGCGGCGTGGCCATCCCTCCTGGGGGGTGATTTCTCACTCTCTATCTCTCTGTCTCTCTCTGTCTTTCAGGGTGAGCGCATGCGCCCTATAGCAAAAACCTGTCCAAAAAAAAAAAAAAAGAGCATTGTTCAATCCAATCAGATGCGATATTCGTGTGTGTGCAGGTGCACTCATACTCATACGTGTGCATGCGTACGTGTGGGGGTTTGGTTTTGTTTTTTAGATAGGGTCTTGCTGTGCTATGATCCTCCTCCCAAGTCCTCAGCCTCCCAGGTGGCTGGGTTACAGGTACACATCACTGTCCCGGGCTTTTCAGGATGAACCAGGAATTGACCATGCGACCTCAGCCTGCCAAGCCACACATCCAATACATGCTTCACCAGCGAGGCACCAATAACCTCTTTATTTGTAGATACTTTGTTATATCTCCTTTACTATCCTGAAGTAAAAGTCCTTGACACTGTAACTTACTCATGCACATATTCTATAAGGTTTCAATAGTGATATAAAGAAGAAAATTAAAATAAAACAATTTATCATTTAAACTATAAGTGTTCAGAGGTGACTATATTAAAAGACCTAGTGAGGGGCCAGCAGGTGGCATGGTGATTAAGGTACTGGAGTCCCACATGGTTGGCTGTGGTTCAAGTCCCAGACTTGGCAGCCTGCTTTCTCACTTGCTCTGTAGCAAATTTTTTAAAAGTAATAATAATAGGGGCCAGCAGGTGGTGCAGCAGTTAAGGTATTGGACTCCCACTTGGCCGACCACAGTTCTAGTCCTGGACCTGGTGTCTTCCTTTCTCACCTTCCCTTTCTCTCTCTGCCTCTCTCTGGTCAAATTGAAAATAATAATAATAACAAATAAAATAAAATAAATAATTATTAGAAAAATAGTAATAATAAAATAAAGTAAAAAATTCTTTTTTTTTTTAAAGACCTAATAAAGGGTCCAGAAGGTAGCATAATGGTTAAGCTGCTGGACTCTCACATGGCCAACCATGATTCCAGTCCCAGACCCAGGAGCTTGAAAAATCAAGTCAGGCATGTGTGTATATATATGCCCAAAATCCCAAGAGGACCATAGAGGAGAAGAGATTGCAGCATGGCCATCCTCCCAGGGAGTGATTTCTCACTTTTTCCTCTCACCATCCTTTCTCTCTCTCTCTCTCTCTCCTCTCTCTCTCTCTCTCTCTCTCTCTCGTGAGTGTATGTGCCCTAGGTATTTTTTTTAAAACTTTTTTAAAAAAAGACCTAATGAAGTAATTGGAACTTTACAAGTATCAGTAATGAATAAGAATGAGCTAAGAACCATTTTAAAATCCCAGCCTAAGGGGACCAGCAGGTGTGTGGTGGTTTAAGGTGCTGGACACTCCCACATGGCTGACCATGGTTCGAGTCCTGGACCTGGTGACTTGCTTTCTCACTTTCTCTCTCTCTCTCTTTCTCTCTCTCTTTATCTCTCTCTCAGTGTGTGTGCGTGTGTGTGTGTGTCTGTTAAATTTAAAAAAATAAGTGAATGAATAAATAAAATTAAATAATAAATCATTCTTTTTAAAAAAATCTCCACCTCTTTCAAATGAGAAAGAGGTAAATAAAGCAGGATATGTGAATGGGAGGAGATGTAATAAAACTAAAGCTAGAGTAAGTAACCAGAAGCTGAATGCACCTGTATGCATTAACACAAACAGGGAAATAATCAATATGCCGTGGCAAGTTTCAGACTGTCCAAGGAAAGAAAATGAGCAAATACAATACTCTTTTGATTGAATTATTAATAATGTCAATATACCCCTGCTAGGATTGCAAGACTTTAGAATCTACTTTCAAAGTCCGTGGGGGGTTGTATCACTGAGAGACACACAGAGTTGCTGGTAAGACCTCTGAAAAAGCTGGACTTCAATATGAGAGAGGCCTGTTTCGCTCTCATGATAAAAACCCGGAGGTACACACGAAGGGCTGGAATGATGGCTTCATGGTCATCAGCAACTTGTTCCAGTTTTCTGCTGTGCCATCTTAGCACACAGATTTTACCCTCCAGATCACCTCATATCTGCAGGATGATCATTACGGCTCCAATCATCAAGACCCTGATCCAGACATCAGGAAAAAGAAATCAGTCCTAGCCAATTCATACTCTTATGAAGTATTTCCTGGGGACCAGCAGGATGGCATACTGGTTATGTCGCTGAACTCCCATGTAGTCAACTACAATTCAAGTCCCAGACTCAGCAGCTTAAACTCACGCCAGGCGCTTATGTGTGCATGCCCAAAATCCCCAAGAGGAGAATGGAGGAGAAGAGATTGTGGCGTGCCCATCCTCCCTGGGGGGGTGATTTCTCGCTTTCTGTCTCTCTGTCTCTCTCTGTCTTTCTGGCGAGCGCACACGCCCTATACCCAAAATTCTCTCTTAAAAAATAACAATAAATAAATAAATAAATATAAAGGATTTCCTGGAAGTCTCACCACAAGGTACCTGCTTACCCTCCCCTGGACTATTTTTGCAAGAGAGGCTGAAAGATGCAGTTGCACACCTGGGTAGCCATTGCCCACCTGAGCGCCCCGTGACAGGGCAAGCAGGGCAGGCGGTCTGTAGTGTTGTGGAAACAGCGCTACACTTGATGGTGGCAGTGAGCATCTCTGATCTTAGCCCTGCACCTTCGTTCATTGCGTGGGACAGTCCCCACACTCAGCATGTCCTCTGACCTTCCTTCCACCTCCCCAAGTCCTGTCAGTCTAGGCTCAGGTCTCACCTCTTCCTTAAAGCCTTCTCTGATTACTCTAGTCCCACTGATCTTTCTCCTTTCCGGATTCTCACTGCACAGACTACCAAACTTGACAGCAGTTCATTGTCCTCTGATGTTGTGACGCTGTCTCACAGTGCCCAAGTGTAAAAAGACGGAGTGTTTTCCACCAAAATCCCAACAGGGATGCTCCTCCAGAGAGAGTTTACTAGGATGTTTACTCTGAAGTGTTTATCTATAGATAAATACCTACCATGTCAATATGAATGCCTACATTGTTTTGTGCTAGCAAAGCAGAAAGAATATTTCAGTGTTTCTGTCTATAAACCAGCAATGCCCAACCAATTAGCCCCATTTTTTCCTCAGATGATTTGAAAAATATTAGAATCATTTCTACGGAAATGCAGTCACAGAGGCAGACAGCCCCTCCCACAGGCCTCTTTGGGAGAATGGGCTTCTAGAAGGGGTGGCATGGGCACAGTAAGGGAGCAAAGCGCAAAAGCAACCGAAAAGCAGTGTGGCCATGAAGGCACTCCTCAGAGACGTGAGACAAGCTTCTGCAGAAACTAAGAGAAACTTAAAAGGAAAAACAGATGCTAGAAGAACATTTACAGTCTGGAGTGCTATATAAAGAGATTTTAAGAAACTTTTGAGAAGAGAGGGATATCCGTATTATGCTTCAAGGCTTGGAGGTAGGGGGTCATTTTTTTGTTTGTTTTAGTAGGGCCAGCCTTGCAACTGAAGACCCCTCTGAACAGTGGCGGAGTCTCTGTTCCAGGACAATGGTCGTCCAAGCAAATCAAGTTCAACAGAGAACAACAAAATTCAAAGGCAAAATCATGGGGCACTTATAGGAATGGAAGGGAAAATTAACCAAGAGTAAACGTAAATAGAAAAAGAGGGCCAGCAGGTGGCGTGGTGGTTAAGGTAATGGACACCCACATGGCTGACCATGAATCCAGTCCCAGACCTAGCGACTTGCTTTCTCTTTTTTTTTATGATTAATTTTATTTAACTTTATTTTATCTTTTAAAAGAATTATTTTATTTACCTTATTTATTAGTTTGTTTGTTTGTTTTAATTTGATCAAAGAAGGACAGAGTGAGAGAGAGAGAGTAAGAGAGAGAAAGTAAGAAACCAAGCCACCTGGTCCAGGACTCAAACCACTGTCAGCCCTGTGGGAGTCCAGAGCCCTTAAACACCATGCCACTTGCCGGTCTCTATTTATTTATTTTTAATTTGACCAGAGAGGGACAGAGTAAGAGAGAGAGGGAAAGTGAGAAAGTAAGCTGCCAGGTCCAGGACTCAAACTGCAGTCAGCCATGAAGTCCAACGCTGTTAATCACCACGCCACCTGCTGGCCCCACAATTTGCTTTCTCCTTCTCTCTCTCTGGTGAGCATACATGCTCTATAGCAATTTTTTTTTTAAATAATAATAAATATTATTTAAATAAATAATTTTTAAAAGCAAAAGAAAACCATCATACTTGTTCTCACCAGATAAATTTAATATGATGATTTCTCTGTGGTTAAAAAGGAAGAATGGAGATTTGGAAAATCATTTCCTGGACTAGGACTTTACATACGAACACTAAGGTTACCACTTTTGTTTTGGTGTGTTATGTCTTTTTCATACTGCCTTCCCTGTGCCCAATCACCTCACCTCTGCTACTAAGCTATTTTTCTGAAGAATAAATCTAACCATCTCATTTGCCTGCTTAAAACTTCTGTTGGCTTCCTACAGGGTATAAGATATAATCTAAACCCACTTGGCAACAAGGCCCTCCAGAGACCCCAGCCGACTTCCGTCCTGAGTTTTGGACCCTCACATCTGCCCTGGTGAAGCTCAGGCTGTAGGGCCATTGCATTTGCTCCTCTTGCCTGTCAGTCCTTCCTCCAGTCTCTTCTTTCCCTGCCCAACTCCAGCTCACCTTCCTGGCTTTCACAGACCGCATCCCAGGTAAAGCTTCCATGGCACTGTCCTCACACTCTCAGAATTCAGATCTCTCAAAGAGCATTGACAGGTCTGCCCCATCCCTCGACGTAGGAACAGGGACTACTTCTTTTCTCTGAATCCCTGTGCCCAGCAAGGTCTGGCACACAGCAGCAGTGAAGGGCTAAGCAAACATGAAAAGTTCTAAGCCACGGGTCACTTTCTACCCTGTCCTAAGGGTTTGGGAGCATCTACCCCTAGCCAACTCCAAGACGCTCCCTGCCCTCATATGAGAATCCCGGGAAGTGGATAGGGAGGGCTCTCTAAGCCCATAACAGGAATTCTCATAGAGTGATGGTGTCCTCAGGAAAGAAAACTCTGAGACACATAGCTGGGAGCTACTTGTCACTTACGGGGGGGGGGGGGGGGGGGGGGGGGAAGGGGGGGCAGCAGGAGGCTTGGTGGTTAGGGGCACTGGACTCCCATTTGGTCAAGTGTAGTTCAAGCACTGGACCTGGCAGCTTGCTTTCCTCTCTCTCTTACTCTCTTTCACTGTCCCTCTCTGGTCAAATCAAAAATAAATAAATAAATAAATAAGCAAATAAAGTTAAATAAAATATTCATTTTTTAAAATGTTGTGGGGGATCCTTTTCTCTTTAATGGACTATCATAGAATAAAAAAAAATTAATGAGAGAATCAGAGACAGGGAACACAGGAGACAAATAGAGCCAGAGAGTGTGGGGTGGCCAAAGCCTCTGCTATCTGTCAGCTCACTACACCTGCTACATGGAGAACAGTCTCATTCAATCCCATGTCCCTTTCCCATTGGCCTTTCTATCTGGAGCTTTCCAATGCTAGCCAAAAATAAAAGGGAAATTAGGTTTGCAACAGAAATGAACACTAGGATATTTATGAAGTTTTTATGTATAGAGTAATATCTATTATATCAATATTAATGCCTATATTATATTCATTGTATTTATTTTGTAGTTGTAAAACAGAAAAAATATTTCAGAGTTTCTAGTCTGTCTACAAACAGTAGTGCCCAACCAATTACCTCTGTTTTCTTTTCCTATGATTCCTTGAGAGATATTCTCAGAATAAGATGGCTCAGGGTCAGCAGGGGGTGTGGTGTTTAAGGCACTGGACTTCCACATGGTTGACCACAGTTTGAGTCCCAGACCTGGCAGCTTGCCTTCTCACTTTCTCTCTTTATCTCTCTCGTCATGTTTTTTTAAAATAATAATAATAGATAAATTAAGTATAATTCTAAAGAAAAGAAAAAGAAGGGGACCAGCAGTTAGTGTAATGGCTATGTCGCTGGACTCCCATGTAGTCGACCACGGTTCAAGTCCCGGACCCGGTGGCTTAAATTCACGCCAGGCGCGTGTGCATGTGCGCCCAAGATCCCAAAAGGAGAATGGAGGAGAAGGGATTGCAGTGTGGCCATCCCCCCTGGGGGGTGATTTCTTGCTTCGTGTCTCTCTGTCTCTCTCTTTCTGGCTGGCCAGTGCATGTGCCCTATAGCAAAAACCTCTCCAAAAAAAAAAGAAAAAAAGAAAGAAAGAAAAAGGAAAAGATGGCTTATATTTCCAAAGTTTTACATTCCAATTGTCTGAAGCTCCTTTTCCTTTATTCAGCTCTCTACTCTAACATTCAGCATCTGAAGATTCTAGTCCCAGAGTTAGATCAGCCTGGAGGGTTTCTAATTTCTTGAACTCTCCGTTCTAACTGATTCCTGCCCCCAGGGAAATATAATGCTGCTTCTGGAATCTTTGTAAGCCACACAAGGACTGCAGTGTAAGGACGTTTCAGCGATCAGTTCATGACTCAGAGTTTTTGAACATCCATCTCCAATATCTGTTCTGTACTGCCTCTTCATCAGGTTAGGCCTCCCAGTTTATCCCTACTTCACATTATAGAAACTATACCAACGTATTGATGAGACATGCACTGTTTGCAAATATGAAGTGTGGTTACGATGTTAGGTTCTAACAGGAAATTTTAGTGAGACAAGAGCAAACGTTAGGGAAGAGTTCACCTTTGGCAAACATTTAGGAATTAACCCAATAGCCATCAAGTGTCTACTATATGCCAAGCAATTTCATATATATTTTCCCATTCAGTCTTTAACTCTGAAACATAGACATTATCTCCACTTTAAAAGAGTAAACTGAAGGGGCCAGCAGGTGGTGTGGTGTGTTAAGGGTACTGGATTCCCACATGGCCGATCACAGTTCAAGTCCCAGACCTGGTAGCTTGCTTTCTCATTTTCCCTCTGTGTGTGTGTGTGTGTGTGTGTGATATATCAAACTGGAAAGTAATAATAATAATAAGGTTAAATAAAATAATTATTTTTTAAAAAGAGTAAAGTGAGGCACTAAGGGACAAAGTCGCTTGTCTAAGAATCCAATTATTAGTGAGAGCCGCAGGATTTGAGCTGAGGTTCTTTGACTCCTGGTTCAGAATTCTTGTCACTACATCACTTTTGGTTCAAAAGACTAGCACCATCCATGGTCAGCCATCATCTGTGATCCACTTTTTAATGTAAGCCTTGCCAAAATAAATATACAAAATCAGAAGATTTTGTCTCACAAAAAGAAATTGAGAGGTCCCCTCTAAGGGTCGTCTCATGTAAGCAAGAACTGGGGAACATAGACTCTGTAGAGACGTGACAGTGTTGCCAGGATTTTCGCCAACAGGAATAAACCCCTGTCGAATGTGGACTACTCAGTGCCCCCCCTCCTTTTAGACTAAATGGGGCCCTTTTACGGAGGAAGCTGCTAACATGGCATCAGGCTATTAATGGGAAAAGCATTTACTTTAGATTACGAAGAGTGTAAAGTAGAGCAGGCCCTCTATGACTGGCTATTAGGGATGTTAATTAAATATTTATAATGTCTAAATTAGCATAGTGAAAGCTCAATTCATCAATTTGTTCTGGTTTGTTTGTAGGGGGGGAAAAAATAACTCCGAATGCCCCTGAAGAAAGATGCTAGTGGGTCAATAGGAAGATGACTGAACAATTTATTATGATTGTGGTAAACTTTTTATTTTGATTTTATTTAAAGGTACTTGTTGCCGTGCCTTACCTTAAAGACCATTTACCACAGTCAATATACTGAAGGACCATGCATTATTCATTGTTATCCAATGAAAAATTTGCTAAGGTGCTTCAATGCCGAACGCATGATTGATTCATTGATGGCTTGATAGTTACTTCCAAAAAGTAGGGACTAGATTTCATACTGAGAACTGGGGGGCTGAGCACTCTGGGAAGCCCCAAGTCCTTTCTCTTTGACTAACTAGCCTGCTGAAGGACCTAGATTTCCAAGCCTTGAAATGGTAGCTTGCTAATAGGCCTGTTTTCAGGCTTCGTGGTTAATAATTCAGAGGAATAGTTAGATCTTCCACTCAAAAACTGCTAAGTATGTGGCCGCTTCTCTTTCAGGGGAGTGTAGGGAAGCCAATGCATATTAATACCTAAATACCCACAGCCCAAGGATGCTTAATGAATACAGTTGATGAATTCCATTAGTTGCTTTTTTTTTTACCTCATTTTATTATAAGAAAGTCTCAAAAGGCAAAGGCAAACTGCCCAGCCTGTTTTCAAGTGTAAATGAGAGGGAGACTGTTCATCACCCATATATCCAACAGGATACCTGTGGCTCACTGAAGCTCAGTACCACTCACACACAACTGAGTAAACACACTTACCTACGGGAGGAAAGTCTGAAGATTTTACCAATCTATCCTTCCCACACTGACCCTGGTTCCCCAGTGCCATGTCATAAGTGGACTTCTTCCCCAAAACTAAACATTAAAAAAGAAAGACCTCTTGGTTCGTTTTGACTATAATGAACTTTCTTCTATCTTGGACGTATGTCGCTTGCTTTCCCTACGAAGTGACCAGAAATATAGTTCGAATGGTTTTCTCCGGGTGCATCTGATCTCCCTCTCTTTCTTCCTGTGCACAATCTGGCCTTCCCGAGAGCAGAGCGAGGGCAGGCGTGAAGGGGTTAAAGGTTCGCTGGTCAAAATAGCCCAACAGAAGGAGCCCGGCCCAGAGCTGAAATCTAAGTGCTAATGACCGCTGCCCTTCACCCCGCTGCTGTCCACCGGCCGGACCCGCAGCCGGATGGGGGCCGGGGCTGGGAGAGCGCCACAATGTTCTGCATTTAACATTTGAACTTCTCCTAGCCGAGGCAGCAGGCCGTTTTGTCCTGGGGTCGCCGACCCTGGCTCCCTCATCAGCTGCCCTGAAACCTTAATTGAATGACAGATGGTCATTTTCGGGGGCGCCAGAAGCTGCGGGCGGCCAGCGGCGCGGGGACTTCGGCCCCAGGCCGGGAGGTGCTGCCCCGGCTCTGCCAGGAAGGGGCGGGCCCTGAGCGGCCGGGCGCGCTGCGGGGTCGGTGGGCATGAGCCCAGGGCGCCGCCTCGCACCCCCGGAGGAACCCGGCCGAAAGGGCCAAACCGGGGAAATCGCCGGGTCCTGGCGTCCTTGGACCCAGGCTGAGAGCCCGATGCAGAGGCATGGGACAAAACCTGTCCCTTTCTAGACACCCTCGGGCCCCCGGCGTCGAGGTATGGGGCCTTTGCGACCCGTGGTTACCGCCCAAGTCCAAAATGCCCATCCGGGAGCCAGGCCTGCCTGTGGTGGTCTGAGAGCAGGAAAAGGCCAGATCCCGCGCCGCACGCCCTGCCGCACGCGGCCCGCCCTGGCGAACGCCATTCCTGGCCGGAAGCCACGCGGGCCTTGCGGTTCCGGCAGGCCCACCTGGGGACCTGGTCAGTGCTCTGGCGCTGCAGTCCCGTAAGCACCCAGCTGCGGAAGCTTTCAGGGCCCCGGGGGTAAACGATGGGCGCTCCAAAAGGCCCCCAGAGGCACCGCGCGTGGCCCAACCTCGCTGCCTGTGCCGGCCGCCCGCGCCCTAGCGTCCTATTTCTTTAAAATAAAAAGCTGCGAGCCCTACAATTACTGGGATTACAGTGAGCGGGTATTGATCTGCAGTCGGCATTGTAGGATCAAGCGGGCGGGCGGAGGCAGACACCGCCGTCCCAACCCCCCGCCGCCGCGTCGTCCTGCAAAGCGCTAAAAAACCATTTCTAAATGTTTGATTTCAGACGCATCATCAACACCTGCTGCAAAAGAATGACACCCCCACTCCCACCCGAGCGGGACCTCCTCCCCTCTCTGCCCGTGGGCCTCCCAGACCTGAGCTAGCTACGCCTCCACTTTCAGTCTTTTTTTTAATTACTGAAGGAAAATATACACATAAGCAAGAGAGAGAAGAAAGAAAGAAAAAAAGCCTCCCCGGCAGGCGCGAGCGGGGGTGGCGAGGAGGCCGTAATGCAACCCTAATGCACAGATAGCTGACATCAACTTCCGTCAGGGCAGCTCCTGGAGATCGAACCTTTCGATTGTAACTGGGACAATTTGCATAGTGATTCCCTTTCAGAGCTTTCCCGGGTCCATAACAAGCCCAGGCAGCTATTCAAATGCAAGTTGCATCCCCAAATGCGACGCTGGCTTGACCAAAAAAGAGCCACTCGGCGCCGGGGAGAGGCGAGACTCGGCTCGGGTTCTCATCCTTCTCTTTTCTCCGTTCTTCTCCCTTTTTCTTCTCCGGTTCCTGACTTAGCTGGGAGCTGTTTATTTATGGCTGCAAATGCGTGTGCGAGAAAGAGGGAATTGATCTTTGCCTGGACTTAAAGATGGAGCCGAAGGAACTGGAGGGAATTTGGGTTTGTGCGTCTGGCTCAGACCCTGGGCGCGAGGGGGCCGCCGGGCACAGAGCCCGAGGTCTTTCTGCCCCGCACCCCTCACCCCCGCGACCCTGCAGGAATCCGCCAGCCCGGCTGACCCAGTGCCCAGGCCGGACTGCCGCAAAGTCTTCAGGCAGGGGGCTGTCTTGTCCCTGTCTCTAAAATGAACGCAATAAAAGGTATTCCCTGCGACGTGTGCTGATGATTTTTTTCTTGCTGTGCACCTGCGGGAGGTGGGGCGGGGTGTGTGGGGGGAGACAGTGACCTATAAGTTTCAGGGGAACGGAGGAATCAGGGGGCTTGAAATTCGGCTCCCGGTTTCCCTATTTCTTTCTTTCTCATTTGAAATTATGTAGATTGACTCTCTTTCCCTCCCTCCTAGGGGGCAAATCCTCAAACGCGAACCTGATCGCATGTCACTGAAGCAACTTGCCATGAAATCGCTAATGCGCGGCGACTCTCCCACTAGGGTAAGCCAGTCTCACTTGCCGGGGCCGTGGGGCAGCACAAGGGGGCAGTAGGCCGAGGTAGGGGCTCCAGAGGCCCGGCCACGCTGATCCACGGCTGAGCTGGTGGCCATTCAAACGTGGTGTGAGCCGGGCGCGGAGGGCAGCAGCCACGTCAAGTCTGGGGACCCAGCGGGGCGCTCCCCCAGCCCTGCAGGTTGGGCTACGTCCATAGCCGCTAACGGATCCTCCCCACAAATTTAAAGCGGCAAATGAGAGGGGGGTGGGGGGGGGCTCCCCAAAGCAGTGTGTAAACAACACGTGCCCCGCGCTGGTGGTCGGTAAGCGAGCGCGCGTCTGTGGTTTGTGCTTGGTTCTTCTGGGCTGCTGAACTGCACCTGCATTTAT
Organism: Tupaia tana; assembly: GCA_026018925.1. NCBI lineage: Eukaryota > Metazoa > Chordata > Mammalia > Scandentia > Tupaiidae > Tupaia > Tupaia tana. Next base: position 19,727,443 of record JAKSZU010000023.1, read on the forward strand.
GAGCTTAGAAATGGAGCCAGCCAGATTCACTCGCTGAATGAAATTTTCCCAAATTGGAACTCGTCTACACTTCCCTAGACTGGTTGACGGTTTCTAAATCCCCAGGTTGCTTGCCTCACAAGATAATCATAGGCCGGGGGACTGTTGCAGTAACCGACAGTTACCTCCCTGTCAAAACCAGTTCCCCTGGTCAAAGGCCATTAAAGCAGCTGCTAAAATTGGCGTTTTGTTGTTTCGGTTTGTTTAGGGTTTTTTAAGTGATAAAATGTAGGCTTCTTATACCCACAGAAGCAGCCAAACACATTTTCAAATGTTCTTTACCTACATTTGCTAGGGTGCTGGAAGCTGTGTGGCAGTGAGCTTTTCCGTTGTGGAGAAGGCACTCAGTGTTTTCCTCATTTTTTATGCAAAGCACTACGTGTTGTTCTCATTTTAAAAATCTGAGTGTCTTTTTAAAAATATAGAATGTTTCCCCCAACCCTTTCACAATAGTTTCCTTAATGACTTGATATGCAAGAAAGCAATGGGACTTGAGTGGTCAGAAAAGCAGACTGGGAAGTACAAATTAATCCAATACAAATTGAAAACAAGTTGAAGAGATGAGATGATTACAAAAGAAGATGAGGGAATTAACTTGTCTGGAAAAGGCGAGTTTAGGGTCTGAACTTTCCAGATTTAATGATGACAAAGAACAAATCTGAAGGAATTAAATATATTCCTTTGCCCGTGCATGTACAACTGAAGAACATGGGCCTTTCTGGGCACATCGATCGAGTACACATTTTAAGGCATTTCAAAAGGCAGTTCGGATTTGGGGCACTTGCATACTTTTTTCAGTAAACCACAACCAATTAGATGGTTTTGACTCTGGTGGAAAGCAATTTAAAATGTATTTCTGGCTTGGACGGGGAGAAAAATGGAAAGCATGGTAGTTAAAGTAGCACTGGTTTCTGTGGGGTTAACTTGATGTAAATAATCTATCGGCACAGGAGATAGGAGAGGCCTGGTGGAGAGGAAGAGCCCGTCAGGTGTTGACAAAGCCCTCCGCTTCTGGGTTCTTAGGGGGCTGCTGGAGGCTCTGAACCTGGCTTTAGGTTTGTTGCATCTCTCGCTCTCTTAAAACAGTAACTCAAGATGTAAGTAAAAGTGTTTTCATTTTTTATTGATCCTGCTAACATCTTTCATTATCCAGCATGTAGCCACAGCAAATTATTGCTCATTTGATACCAAGAATTTTATTGACCATCGCTTTCGTTGGAGAGAGAATTCTAACTACGCGGCAGCTCTGCAGTTAGCCAGGGCTGGGGCTGAAGGCATTCCACGGCTAAAACCGAAGAAAATTGAGCCCTCTGCCTCCAGGAATTGATGGAGATGTGTTCATCTCAGTGGGCCACGTGGGCATGCATAGAAATCTGCTTTTTACTCTGCAAGCTTGGCCCCTACTCAGACTAAAGGTCGGTCCCTCTGGAACAGAACTGCCTACGTGGAGGACTGGGCATCCGTTGGCCTCCCCTGTGGACGCCTTCTGACAACGTCTTTCTTACTCTAGCCAGGTCATAGCCATGAAACAATGCATGGAAGATTGTTCCTCAAGCCTGTGGTCAAAGCCACCTCCAGCTTGGACACTTAGAGAAAACATTAAAATCTCCCCTCAAGAAGAAAAAAATTAAACTAAAAACTTCCTAAAACGTCCGGACAGTGACTTTACGGTCTGTATACAATTTCCTAAATTAAAACTGCACCACCCCATCAAGAACCCAGTCATCAAAAAGGGCTAAATTGGAGCTAGGAGGAACTGTGAGGTCTCAGTCTGTTCTCTGATCGGCAATGGGCTTGCAGCCACAAAGACAGGCCAGGCGACTCCTGCACTCTGGCCAGCGACCCTGCGAAGGAGATCAAGTCCGAGCCTGGAGAAGGCCTGACCTTTGACCCTTGGTCTGGCAACTCCAGGCGCTGGGGCTGGTGAGTGAGGCGAGTGGGGAGAAAAGGCTGGAGAGAGAGAGAGAGAGAGGACGGAGAGGACAGTAAGAGAGGCCGGCGAGCTGGTGGCAGAATCTGCCTTCACGCTGAAAGGAGCTAGATCTGCCCCACGACAGGGGCCACCTGACGCGACGCCCCTGACCTATCCCCGAGCCCTCGAACCCTCACAGCCTCCCTCCCGGCGTCTAGGGCAGACACGCCGGGACCGCTGATCCGCTGGCCCCGGCATCACAGGGATGAAGGCCGAGAGAGACTACAGCAGGTGGCGGCAAGCTGGTGGGGGGCCAGGCCACTGCTCGCCCCAAGTGGGTGTCCAGCCTGGCTTGAGGACTTCCAAGTATCAAGGGGTTCACATCCGCTTCCCCTTAAGCCCCTGGACCGCAAGAGAACCATCCAGGAGGAGCCAGGCCCCCGGGGGACTCAGGAGAGATGGTTCGGTTGGGTTTCATTTGCACAACTACCCGTGGCTAAGCCCTCTGGGTTTGGTTCTCAAACAAAAGGAGGACCAATTAACGACTTTACAAAGGAGTCCGCGCCGTTTACAGCCGGTGAAACAACGCCAGCACCAAACCGGAAGACGCTTTTAGGGGCTCCAAGGGACCGACGTGGTGATTAGTGTTCTAATGGTGCTGATAAGTGTGCGTAATGCTCTCCGCACTCCCGCGCGCCGCGGTGCGAGTCCCCTCGCGCACTGGGGAGCCACCGCGTTCCGGAACCGGGCAGCGAACGCGCAGAAACGTGCACTGTGGACGCTGGAATCACCTAGAGCAGCCAGGGAGAGACGCGGGTAGATTCTGGCTCGGCTAGGGTCGGGGATTGGGGTGGGGGTGCGGGGGTGTAAAATGAAACACAGTGGATTTTTTTAGTTAGTTTTCCTTTTTTGTTTTCAACGTAGATAAATAATCCCCGGAATCGTAATCAGCGCGCGCCCAATATGACCCCATTTCTCCAATGCGCGCACCGCCAGGCACACTTGAAAATCCAGCCCACAAAGGTTTTGGAAACCCCATTTTCCTGATTTCCAGCTCAGACTCTGAAACCCCACGAGCCTCCCGGGGAAGAGAGACCAGCCGTGGCCAAGCAACCGGTCGGAAAAGCATGCACGCACACAGACACCCAAGCGTACAGATACGCGGCGGTTCGTAGGATCGAAGGCAGGCGGTGGATCTCGGAGGTCGGGACTGAGTGAGCTGGAAAGACTTCCGGCGCTACCCGAGTCTGAAAACCTACAAGGCAGGGGCATCCTGAAAGTTACTCGAGGGAACTGGACTCAAGACTTCAGTTTGAATTGAAAAGCTGGGGGGGGTGGGGGGGGTTCTTTTTTGTCAAAGGGCGTGTGGCTTTGCCGAAGAGAGACAGAGAGAGAGAGAGAGATAAAGTGAGAAATCACTCCGCTCTCCCCTATGGGGCATGATCAAGCTGCAACCCTTTCTCCTCTTTCTCGGGGATTATGGACACGCAGGCACAATCGCCCAGTGGGGCTTTCAAACCGCCAGACGTTGTGGGATTCAGATGCCTTAACCACCAGGCCACTGGCTGGCTTTGCCCAGCATTTTTCTGGAGCGAGTCAGAGTTGGGAACCACTGGGCAATGAGGCGCTGCGAGAATTGAAGATTAGGAAAGGTATTCTCTTCGCGCACACAACAGCACATAGACCCTCGAGACGGGGAGCTCATCCCTGTGCCTCCACCATTGCACTTCCCAGCCACCTATCTTCCTCCTCCTGGTTTTGCCAGGCTAATGAAAGGAGCAGAACTCGATAGTAAATTATTTTGTTCAGCCTTCTGTCTTTTTATGAAAATAAAAGGCAACACCTTGTCATTTTTTAATCACATAAGCAGACAATAAATCTAATTTCGATATTGATTTTTCCCCAGAATCAAGTGATTTTTTTTTTTTTTTTTTTTTGCAGTGTGTTGTGTTTGCTTCCCAAGGAAGGGCCAATGGCTTGTAGACTGTGTGGTGATGAGGCCATGTCTTATCTGAAACCTGTAGTTGATTATGGACTTTGAACATGTATAACTTAGAAGGGATTCTTGGGTGGCAGAAAAGTTGGGTTTTGTCTAATCATCTAGACAAAAAGTCTCCACTGTGTGCCCTTGGTGCCTTCGATCAATTTAAGGGATTGCAGGTGCTTTCAGGAGTTGCAGTTTCTGAGTCCCTTTATCTTTAATGTGTTCAAAATTAAATCAAATAATAAAAACAATAACCCAAAAATCTTGTTGATGTCCTGGACCCAGATGCACTCTTCACCGATGTCGAGCCCCAAGCTCAGAAAAGAGACCCACACTGCACTGGGCCCTGGGTGCAGACCACAGCAAAGGCCTCCTCGAGAAGGAGAGAAGATCGGAGGGGGCCAGTTATAATCAAGAGTCTCCCAGAAGCGCAGGTACTCCCCTGCGTCCTGATGCTCACCCATGTCTTTAAAATATATGTATGTCTTAGTTTATGTTGCTGCCAGGTGGAGTTAGCACCCCTCCTATGTAAGTCTGGAGGAGCAGAGAGCCTCATCAGTTCTCCACCTAGACAAGGAGAAAAGAAAGCCAGAGAAAAATAATTTTTTTTCAGTGGAGAAAAAAAAGAAAAAGGGAGGGAAAAAAAGAAAGGGATATGAAAATAAGAAAGGCAAGGTGGGGAGGGGAGGGAGGGAGGTAAGAAGGGAGGAATGAGAAAGGACTGAAAGAGGAAAGAGATACAAATTGAAGAAAGAGAGAAGGATGATGAAGAGGAAGAAAGAAAAGGAGGGCGGAAAGGAAAGAAGGAAAAGCAGATTTTTAGACGACCTAATAAAGCAAAACTACAAAATGACATAGTGCACTGCACGGGAGGAGAGCTGTGACTGCCCTGGAAGACTAACCAGGCCTTCTGCAGTTTCTGGGAGCCTCTCCTCCCTCTTTTATACACAAAACAAATGACGGTTCTCAATGTAAATGAAAAGCCCCCCAACTTCCTACCCCAATCCATCTAAACTCAGGGTGTGCCCTGCTGGGCTGGAATCACCACCAACTACCCTGACACCCTCTTTGCTGACCCCCCTCTCTTGGCTGCCAGGGGTGGTTCCCCGCTTCCTTGGGCTGAAGACCCTCTCTGGGGGCAGGGACCAGGCACTTTATGCCCAGCAGAGGGGGATGGGATCTCGAGCCTATGATTGACCCTCGGGCGCTGACCTTTCCTGCTGTCCTCCAGGGTCAGGATTTAACCTTTCGCTCCTCCCTCTCAGTGTCCCTAGGCTAGGGGGAAAGGGAGAGTGGGTCGATATTTGGGGCTGGCGGGGGAGGGAGGGTGCAGTGCCTGTACCAGAGGCTGGAGCACAGACCAGGACACTCATTCCCCATGCCCCAACAGCCAATCTGGACAACCCCCACACTTGCCTGAGCCAGATGTCAAGGCCCAACTAAACCCTGGGACTGATATAAAAAACAAACAAAGAGGAGAGAGCGCAGTCTTTCCCGTTGTCCTGCCCGGTTTAGAGCAGCCTCCCTTGGCATAAAGCTCTCCCTTTTCTGCTAAGGCACTAGCCATTCTTTCACATTTGAAGATCTGAGGGGCTTGGCCAGGAAGAGGGGGAGGAGGGCAGGCAGCAGTACAGAGCAGGAGCTGGACTCCTCACAAGGACCAAGCTTTTGACTACTCTCTGGTAACAGACGCCAGGAAACCCAGTGAAGAAATCAGGCCAAAGTCCCAGGCCGCTGAGCCCTACTGACCCTGCTCCCAGTTGTCGCCCAGACAGTGTGCACCAACCCTGCACCTGTCCCATTCTGCCAACTTCCGAGAGCATCAGGACCTGAACCCCAGAGGGCTCTCCCGGACAGGGATGGAGGAAGAGCGGCAGCAAACCGGAGGCTGCAGAGGCCGGCAAAGCGCCCTCCCCCTGCCCCCCAGCTCCCCGTGGCTTGGGGTTTTCGTGGTCTCCCCTGCTGGAGCCGGGGCCGCCAGGAGCCAAGAGCGTTAGGTTCAAATGCATCAAGGCTCTGAAGTCATTTATCCGGTTTCATAAATAATTTTCTTATTACACTTAAGCCTTATTCCTGCCCCCTTCCCGTTTTTATTGCGGGGTTTCAGCGGCTAAAAAGTTTCTAAGTCGGGTGGGCTGTTGTTTTCCTTTTTCCATCATTAACATCATTAATATAAGCTATCAATAACCCTGTCGTTGGGAGCCGAGTTTCACGGTATTGATCCACGCAGCTATTCATCTCTGCCATGCAAGACACGGAATAATTTTCGCATTACAGTAGCTTGGATTTGCTTTTAATTCATATTTAAAGCTGCAACCGGCTCAGTGGAGCGCTCTGCGAAAGACTAGAGGCGCCTAATTAATAATAAGTTAGAAACGAAGGAAGGCACCGGCGAATAAATAATTAATACAGACATCTATGTCTCTTTGAATATTGCTCCTTTAAAAATTTAGACTTACCAGGACCATACTGTAAGTCTGCAATTTATATTGCGGGGATGATTTAAGAAAGCTATTTTTTTTTCCTTGAAATACAATACTAAATTATTTACAGTGTTTTGCAAACCTAAGTTCCTTCATTAGCCAGCCCCTCCGGTTTATTCCTTCCAGGTGGAAAACACCAATTTTTAAAAACAATCATAATAAGAACCATAACCTCCCAACAAGAACTCCTAGCTGAGATTAGCTGCGGGTTGCTGGGTTGGGGACAGAACACTGGGGAGAAAGAAATGAAGGGGCCTCCTGCTCTGGGAGGGTGCTAGGGGCTTCTATAAAGGGGGTGTTGTTAGAGAAGGAAAAACAGCAAAACCCAAGATCATTGGCCAGTAATCTGGGGCACTCGCTGGTTCTGGGAAGGACAAAGTTTGAGTTCAATTCAGGATGCTCAAATGAATAGAATCTGAAGGGATCCAGGTTTCCCTTATGGAAAAAGAAAATGTTTTAAAAATAAAAAATTGGAATTTTTAGAGAATGACTCTTGAAAGCTAAGATTGGATTCCCAAGCCATCCAGAAAGGACCAGTTGGGTTAGAGAGAAATAACAAAATCTGAGGGGGAAGGAGTGACTGAGAATCGGAGAAGGTTTTTGCGTGAGAGAGACCAGGATTTGTTTGCAATGTTGTTAGCGATATCGATTTTTTTGTTACTTGGATTAATGTATGTTAAACAGGAAAATACAGGCATTAGTCAAATACGTTATCATCATCTATTGTCGAGAGGGGAGTTTCTCAGGTGGGTGACAGAGACTCCGTGCTTTGAGGCAATTTTAGAGATGTCAGAGTGTTCCAGGCTCAAACTGGGATGACTGACACCAGGTTGGGCTGGTGTTGGGCTGCTGGTGTTGGGCTGCTGGTGTAGGAGGAGGTGGCTTCTCCTGCAGCTCACTCCCCATCTCCCCCCTCTCAGAATTACAGCCTCCTTTTAACCCACTATCCACAACCCACTGTGGGTGGTGCATCAGCCACCCTTGGACCTCCGCGCTGGGCTAAATAATTAGAGGATGAGGCCTTCTTGACCACCGGGGGTCCCCCACATCTCCACCCTCCAGGTCTCTTGGCCCAGTGACCTTCCTTCCAACCCTCTAGCGCCCCAGTGTAGGTCTGGGGGCTCAGCGTTGGTGGCCTGAGTACCAGGTATGGTACACATACACAGGCACGCACCCACACATGTACCCACACCAGTTAGGCCTGAAAAGCCACGGGCTGGAGAGGAAAGTGCAGGAGCGGCCATTCAGCATCAAAGGGAGACCGGCCTCCAAGCTGTGGACCCAGAGAAGCATTAATGGAAGAAGACGGTCCTCCAGAAGCCGGCAGCTGGGACGCCCTTCCTTCCCGTGGCTTGCCCAAGACTAACATCCCCATCCCGCCGTGGCTGCTAGGGACCAGGGACCTAGGCTTTCCTTTCAACCCCCTTCAGTACCAGGTACCCTCATTTATGGGACCAGACCCCGACGCACAGACCCTGCTGCGCAGGTGAAGGCTTCTCTGGAGCGCCACAAAACCTAAAAGGCACTCATATTATCCCTCAGGTCTTGGATGGGTTTAGGAACAAGGCGGAACGGGGAAGGGCGGAGGGAGGTCTGGGCCTTTGGCAACCTGATAATCCCACTCCCGCCTGCCTCGGGTCAAAGGGCAGGCGCCCTCCTGGGGTCCAACAGCGGGAGGCAGATTTTTGTGCCAGCCACAGGGCGGGGGAGGGGGGTGACCGAGGGGGCTGAGCTGCGGAAGGCCGGCGGGCCGCCAGGTAAGAAAGCGCAAAGTGTGAGAGGAGTGAGGGCGGAAGGACAGGGAGGGTCAGAGGACGTTCAGCCCAAAGGCCGGAGAGCCTCGCCGGCCAGGAGGTGGGGAGCTCGGCAACCGGCGGCGGGCGTTTCATTTTTTAAATCTTCTAGGTGTCTGCGGGTCAAATAAAGACAAGGGCGGTAACGATTATTCTGTTAAATCTATGGTACTTGACTGCGCAAACACTAATTGATTAGACACCAAAATGATTTGTTTAAAGAGTTTTCCTTCCCACGTGCAGCTGCTCTTGGGTCTGGGTCTGCGTTACAGGCGAGGCTGCAGAAGGGTTGCCCGCTGGGCCTGGCACCGGCTCTGAGTCCGCAATCCGCCTTGGGGTGGCTGGTCCAATCCGGGGACCTTAAAGGCTCCCTGCTGGGCAGCCACCGGAGCGACTGGAGACTTCAAGCCTCTGAGTCCCTGCAGGACGCCAGACTGTGCACCAGAAGACCATGAAGAGCTGACTTTGCCCTCCGCCGGCCTCCTCCGAGATTTTTGCACTTCTCAGGGCTCTGGACTGCACCAGCACAAAAATGCTTTCTTCCTTCCTCCTGTTCTTGCCAGCCCCCAGCCTTGGCACGCTCTCCTTGGTGCACAGCTAATCCAGCTTGGAGCCCCAAGTGGGGTGGCATTAACCGCAGCCCCACTGAAAAATTAGTCGCCTCTATGGCCTGGGTGGGTCTCTTTGCAATATGTGTGAACAATATAAAATTATGACCAAGAAAGAAAAATCCAGTGAAGATCCAAGAGAGGAGGCCAACTTCCCCAGAATAAGGCTGGGGTGAGGACAGAGCCAGGTCTTGCGGCTCAGTCTCCAGAGAGCCTCAAATCCTTGCCTCAGTCCTTCAGCATCAGGGCACTCCTCCCGTCAAAGATCTTGCCTTGAAGCCCTGAAAAGCCCTTGCTGAAGTGGGTGATGGCCAGAACGGATTGCAACCCAGATAAGGCCGCCTCCAGTTTAGCCAAGGGCCCAGGAGAGCAAGTGGTTTTCTTCCTCTGCCCAGGAAGTAACCTGAGACGCTTGCAGAGCTGTCTGGCTGGCAGCGTCAAGGCTGCCCAGGCCGCCCCTGCAGCAGCCCCTAGGACCCCAGTCGACTGGGGCTGGCAGGGACTGACAGCCCTCCCACAGAGCATCTTCTCTTCGGATCTGGAGAGGCCAGGAGGAGCCGCAAGAGGGAAGTGGAAAAATGCTGAGTTAAATATTTTCACAGACAAAATCCATAATTTACTAATAATCATTTAAAAAGTAAACTGAACAGATACACAGAAGAGTGAAAGACGAAGAGGGCTAAAATACTGGTTACCATTTCTGGCCCCCAGAGGGTGAAGGGCCGTAATTGACTAATTTTTAAAATGGTTTTCAATAGTAAATTATCAGTCTAAGCCAACAGCAGCTTTCTGCACATAATTTCTTTAGAAATGGGAGGACTCCAAAGGAAGGCAGTGAGAGAGTGGCAGGAAACGCACAGGACCAAACCCTCTATCTCCGGTATCACATGTGCTACAGTAGCCAGGCGCCAAATAAATAGTTCTTCACCAGGAGTTTAATTCAAAACCAGCTCCTGGTATCAGAAATGCTGCTGAGTTATGTTCTGAGGCTCTAGCCAAGAAGTTCAGCCTCCCTCCCCCTGGAGCCCTGGGTGGGAGAATCTGCCCTGACACCCAGGCTTGCTGTTTGTAACAAGGCCAAGAAATGGGAATTAAACATTTGATGGCTTGGATGGACAGAAGCATTTCTTTGGAACAGTCCTGGAAGCTGGAACTAGAACATTGTTACAAGTCTACTACTCACAGAAAAGGAAAGCATTAACTCTGAAACCCATAGAAGGTTCCACGTAGCTAACATTTGGAGGAAACTGCCTTACTCTTTTCTTTGCTAAACCTGGCAGGGTCACCGAGCAAGCACAAGAAGGATTGTACCTGCTCCCCCTTCTCTGATATTTGCAAAAAAAAACATTCTGAAATCTTTGTTTCTACACTGAAAATATTGCCAGCAACAAGCACCCACTGGAGAGTATTATTTCCCTTTTGCTTACATAGATAGATGTGTTATTTTCTAATGGCGATTGACACTATTTTTTCTTTAGTTTCCTGCAGCTGCTCAGAACCTAAACCTCTAACAATAAGCCCTCTTCTCAACTGCACACACTGACCTACCAAGTTTCCAGGGACTCCTCCTAAAATTCTATTCCTCCATGCCCTTTAGTGCATCTAGTGGGTGCCAGGCATCATGCTGGGCACAGGAAGGGAGAAGAAGAGAGAAGAACAAAGTGGTCAAAAGAGATCACAGTCCTTCCTCAGTTGACAATCTGTCTAGTGCCCCTCCCACCCCCACACATGCACACTCACCTTAACTAGACCGAAAAGAGTATCCTTCTTACGGATCACACATCTTTAGTAAGAGGACATTTTCTGAGCGGTCAGGAGAGAATCAGGTTGTTTCTCACTGAGAAATCTCTGCAACTCAATCAACTACTGGAAAACAATGGTTAAATAATACGTGTGAGTAACTCAGAAAGATTAGGGCGATTCACAAGCCAAAGTCAGTCCTGCAAGTACATTTTTTTAAAAGTTTGAGGGAAAAAAGAAGACATTAGATTGAGCACGTCCAATGCCTATTATATTTGTCCACATCCTTTCCTTTGGCTTCTCCTTTAGGGGACCAAGACTGAACCAGAACCCCTCTTTCATAAATATCCTTGGGGGTGGAGAAAGTTGAGCTCACCAGATCCCAGCTTGCTTCAGGTGGCCTCCAGGGGCTCAGCCTGGAGCGTCACATGAAGTGGAGTTTCCAAGATCAAATCCTTAATTAGCTCCACAAAGAGAAAACCATGAACAATTTGTGCACTTGGTGGTATTTATTTCTTTCTTTCTTCTAATAAACTGCCTTTTGGGAAGAGAGTTGTCATAAGGGCAAATCAATCATTTCCGTGCGATTAAAATCATTACGGTGGGGAGGACAGTTTTGCTCAAAGGCTGCCCCACTACTTTAACCCATTGCTTGGTCTCCTATGAGAGCTGCATGGTCTATGCTAAAGGAAAAGAGAACAGAAACAGTAAGGAACCAAGATGCAGCTTCCCACCAAAATCCTGTGATCTACCAGGCAGAAAATATATTGATGACTGTGTATGAATAAGTAGGTAGAAGTTTGAATAGAGTAATTTTGTTTTCCGAGTTCCTTTATGTCAATGCATTTTTTCCCAAAGCCTTTTTCCTCTCTAGGGTCCCACATTCCTAAATGTTCATTGTCATTGTCTAGCAGACAAAATGTCTGTGAGATGGACTCTCATTTCCCAGGCCTCCACACACATTTTTATACTGGGAGTGTCCCTGATGGTGGAACCAGCCAGATTATGCATTCAGGATATAGCCCACTTTCTAGAAAGTCAAGTTGACTGTCCCCACTGACCTTGACCTACTGGATCATGGTGTCACCCTGGTGGTGGCAGAGACTTGGGCAAAGAAATGAGGCTCCCCATTCCTTAGAGGTCTGACCAGTCAGCTTAGCCTTACCTAATCACCACAACTGCCATCACCCCAGTCCTGGTCTCTCTGAGAGTCTGGGAACATTAGCAGTGGAAACACCACTGGTTGGCTCCAGCTGGGTGTCCCAGCAAAACAAACCTAAAGTGTGAGTTTGGCCCAGTGCAGGCCACACACACTGTTCCATATCTGGTCCCAGATATCCACGCTTTAAGAGGCTGCCTCCATTGTGACTACCACTCGCCTGGGGCTGGGGCTCAGCGCTGACCCGGCCGTAACTGCCAGGGACCGGACAATGGGCACATCTGTCCTTTCTCCAAGGGATGAAAGCACCTAACGGGACACGGCTCTGCCTTTTGTTTAAGATTTTTCCCCATTCTTTTGTAAATGAAAGAAAGCCACGGCATGTGGCAGCCGCGGGTGTGTGTCTCACACTAGGGGCCTCTGCACGCGTCCCTACCAGGCCTAGGAATCAGGTTCGATTCCGGATTGACGCGTGACTGTAGAAAAGGCACAATTACACCTGAAGCTGAATTGATTTTCAAGTCTGGAGGCTTCGCTCGGGGGACGCCGGGAAAGAGGCGTCCCTACGGTGCCAGTGGAGACCCGCGCGCCCGCAACCACCCTGCCTGCGTCACTGCTTCTCGCAAGCAGCAGTGTGAGCGCTTTACCAGGAGAGCCAAGGAGCAGCCTCAGGTACTGCCCAAGCCTCGTAGCCCCACCAGCACCCCGGAAGTTAACGTGGGAACCCACCAGGACCCTCCCTCCCGTCCCCCTCCCTACACGCGGAGTCATTGGCTAAGCGGCGCGCCGCCTTAATTATGAGCTGAGCGGGAGAAGGACCCAGGCGGCGGGGACAGCGAGGTATGACCGATATCGGGACTGTTGGCACCGAGTGCTTGGCTCCCAGGGCATAGATGAGGAAGGGTGGGCAGAGGGGTATCCCGGAGGGCGGAGGGTGCCGCGTCAGCGCGACCAAGCTGAACCAGGCCCTGACGATTTTTGCGCCCTCTCTCCCCACCCCCCGAGGCCTAGCATTTAAGGGTAAAGAAAGCGCCGACTCCCGGCAGCCCTCCGGGAAATAAAGCTTAGTGGGCCAGGGCAGAAGGGGTGATGACTGTGTCACTCCGGTCACTGCGGCAACCTGCACCGGGAAGCAGCCGCTGGGGAGAGGGGCGATGGCTTGCAGGGCTCGCGCGCCAACCGTGAGAGAAGCTCGGCAGGAGCTGGAAGGAGGGAGCCCACCTAGCGGGGGAGGCGAGTCTCCCGGGAAGGGGGCGGCGGCCCCGGGTCGTGCCCAGTGCTAGTCCTTCGCACGTGCCCGCAGCTCCGGGGCCATCTGGAGCCGCTGGGAAGGCTCCGGGCCCCCTCCTTCATTTGTAGCGGGACGTCACGGGCCTGGCGCGCGGGGACCGGGGGCGGGGGGGGGTGGGGGGGGTGGGGGGGCGGGACCGAGTCTCGCGCATGCGCGTTGCGCCCGGCGGGCGTGAGGGCGGGCCGCCGCGGCAGCACCAGCGGCGCCCGAACCGCGGCCACAGAGTCTGCAACAGTAACCGAGCCATGGCTAGAGCTGGGGAGCGGCGCGGGCAGGCAGCAGCCGCGGCAGGCGCGCGGGCTGGGTCAGGGGAGCCGGGGGCCTCGCAATTCTAGAAAGGAGAGGGGCGAGTGGGGGCCAGGGGCGGTCGGGCT